>OY718805.1:8716651-8734151 GCA_963070105.1 Litomosoides sigmodontis | reverse complement strand
ACGAAATGTTTGTTATAGGAATAAATCATTTTGTCTGTCTCAGATACTATCACTCAGCTAATTTCATGCATACTTTCTTTAATAAGCTGACGCATTACTGTAAGAGATACTGTAAGTGATCGGCTTGAACTAATCACTTACGTGTGATAAGCTGAATTCACTGTCTATATTCACCGTAAACAGCGCTCGTCGAGTGCGGCCAAGTAAAAGAGAGGTGAATGTGAGTCTTACTGAGCTCAGAGGAAGCGGTCCTTCCCCCTACACTCTTCCAGTCAAACTATCTCACGTTACATCGCTTACGCTTAGATAAACTTTCTGTCACGTTTACTACAGTTCTACCGTACCACATAAAGCTCACTGGCAAATAATCAATTTCTCAGACGGTATACTCTAATAAAATGAAGGATTAGGTGTAGCATTCTTACGACAGTTATCTAAAGTGGAATTTTGATATTTAGCTGTTGAACTTGCATTACTATTCGAATTTCTTTATTTAAAATTTAAATCTTACTAATTGAAAGTTTATGTTATAACAAATAAGGATGATTGCTGGTGTGTGTGTGTGTGTGTGTGTGTGTGTGTGTGTGTGTGTGTGTGTGTGTGTGTGTGTGTGTGTGTGAGATAGAAAGAGGGCAATCTGTAATGTAGAAAAATATTTCGTTAATAATATGATTAATATAAATGATAAAAAGACTATTTGGAATATATTTAAAGAAAATTAAGGTGCAGTATTTTGTCATACAAAACAACGACAAAATTAAGTTATGACAATAAAATCATTTTTTCCCCATTAAAATCTTCTTTTCATACTGAAATTCAAATTTGCGTTGGAAATATCACAGTTGAAAGGTTTTTATTTTTCTACTAAAATGTTCCATAACTAACGGAATGACTTTTGTCATTTGACAAAAAAAAAAAAGAAAACTACTACTACAGTGATGGTTCTCTTTATTGGTGAGACATAATTTTTGGATATTTAGGTGAAAAATACAAATAATTAGGTTGAGAGAATTGGATGGGAGAATATCATATTGGTATTAAAATGTTATTTCAAATTACCTTTTAAATTCACCGCTTACAAATAGGTATTTTCCTTAATTTAAAAATTTCATTTTTAAATTTAAAATTTATTTTATTAGTAAGATGTTCACTTCAATAGACAATTTATGACGAGAATTTAGGTAATTTGAACGAATGATGAGTGACCTTGAATTTCATCAAATAATATATATTTGTACAGAAAGTGTCATTTTGTAGTTTGCGCCTTCTTAGCCAACACTTCTGATAATTGTCTTCCTGTGGATTGTTAGTTCAGTGAATTGTGGAAGAATGCCTTCCAGTAAAATCTCCAACAACTACGACTGCACACCGTATCATTTCCTTTTTCTTACTCTATTTGTTAATTTAGTTTTTGTTAAATTTAAATTTCTCTTAATTTAGTTTTTGTTAAATTTAAATTTCTCTTCAATTTTTAACTGTTTCAACATTTTTCACTTCATTATTTTCGTGCAGTTGAAATGATTAAAATGCAATGTTCCAGCACACAATACTAGTAATGATTGATAGAAAGTTATCGAAATTAAACTTTAGAATTGTAGGATAAGAGAAGAAATTCAAATTTCAGTTTACTGCCAACCGATGATGATAGCAAGAAGAAGGGATCATCGAGCACTGATGAAATCGTTTCGTCGAATAATAGAAGTTGGTTTAGACGAATGCTCACTGCTGCACCACTTTTCGAAAAGAATTTGTTTACAATTCGCGCAATCAGTCTGTTTCAGAAATTTCGAAATAACTATTTCATATTAAACTATTTTTATTGAAAATTCAAATTTCAGCTGGATTTTTATTTAATCAGAAAATCCAATCCACACATTCTTTTTAGGTTTTAATTTAGCCAGAAAATCCGATCGATCCGTGTGTTCTTTCTAGGTTTTAGTTTAATTGGAAAAGTTAGATATTAAATTTTCCGCAAAATGTAATCAACGTTATTGTGCTTATTTGAATGTTTCCTGTTACATCACTATCAAAGTTTCCTACTCTCCTAATCAATCAATCAATTAACGGTGTATTTCAGGTCGATCAGGTAGCGATTCAGGCTTTCAATTGAACAATAGCTGCAGTCAGCACTATGGAGCAAACGGTGGTTATGCTCACGGTCAGTACTTTACCACAAATTTGTTTTAATTCATTAAATTGCATGGAGCATCAAACAACTTATCAGTCTAAAAAATTTTTTCCTTTGACCGCATAAAGTTTGTTTACCTTGTTTTTCACAATATTTTTTGTTTACTCTTAATTTTTGTTCCTGATAATGAGTTTGCTATAAAAATGATTATACATGTCGATAATGTTGAATTTTTTTAAAAAAAAAAGTGAAAAGCGAAATGATACAGATAAAGTGTGTTGCACGGAAAAGATGAACAGTTCAACGGAACATTCAACAAAAAGTATTCGAATTTACTGGCGTGTCACGTAATCAATGAAAGGTACCTGATGATAATTAAATCATTAATTAGCTTTCATCTTTATGTGGTGACAAAATTGTGAATAATTTTGCAAAATATGTTCATACTATTAAATAAATATGGATGAAATTTTTGTCTGATCACACCCACTTTCCTCTTTTTTTTCATTTTAGTAACTTTAATTAAGTTTAATTAGCATTTGTTATAATTTTTGCAAAAAGAAGAAGAAAATAAAAACGTTGTTTTGCAACGCGTACAGTAATAAATTATTCGATTCCTGTAGAGATTTATTCAATTAAACAAATTAATTTATCCCAAATGAAGATGAGAGTGGGTAGGAGAGAGAGAGAGAGAGAGAGAGAGAGAGAGAAATGGTCAATGAAAACGATTTGTAAATTGTAGAATTGAAATTGTTTGTAGGTGTAGAATTGTAACATTTCAGTTTTTTTTTTTTTTAAAAAAAAAAGAAAACCATATAACAGTGACTAATTTCAAATTATTATCATATTCATACTGTTATGCTATCATAAATGAAAATAGCATAAAATTGTAATATCAAATTTCAAACTACTAATGCTATCATTAATTATCTACTTTTTATTAATGACCTCCAAGATTATCCTTGTATGCGTTGCAATCATTGTTTGTATATCTTTTTTTTTTCTGCTAACTATGAATTCACAGTAATTTAGCTAAATCAGAAATGTATTGTAAAATCGAATGAAATACTTATTAGCAATACAGTCTATCGAAATTGTTTTCCGTTTTTTTTTTGAATTTCTCAATTCTGATAAAATGTTATCAGTTACTCTCACAACACCTCGCAATCTCATGCATTTTCATTCAGTGGAGAAAAAAAAAGAAGACAAAATTACTTGTGTAGAGTGTTTCATTTCAACAATGAAAATGCACAGAAATTAGCAGAGTTGCAGCAGTGACGTCACCGTTGTATGCAATTTATGTGATAATAATAAGCATATAAACAAAACACTTCACGCCTAACAACTACTGCAAACAAAACGTTTACGTGCATTTTGTTTGTTTTAGTGCCATGAAGATAAGATGATATTCTGCTAGATAGACTGTTGCACAACAAATAGGTGCAAATCTCTTCATTCATTAATTATTGCTAATAACGATGCTTCAACATTTCTAGCTATTCTATTGTTCGCATTGTTCCTTTTCAAATTTTACATGTTTGAAATTTTCATGAATGGAAAATTATGCAATAGCTATTTTTATTTGTGATATTTTGTTTAAGAATAACTAGTTTTTATTTAATTTAGCGCATCACTTGCTACTAATTGTATATTTTTTCAAGAAACACAACTTAGGAGCTAGAATAACCGAGAAAAAAAAAGGGGGAGCAGAGCACTCTCCCTCTCTCTCTCTCTCTCTCTCCCTTTCTCGTTCTATTATGCACCGGAAAAAAAGTACTGTGATAGTTTTATTTGTTTATTATTATTCATTTAAAATTAAAAAGTTACTTAAGAAAGTGAAGAAGAAATTTAAACTGTTAAACAGCTTAAATGGGAGTATTAACAACTGATAGAAAAAAAAGGTTAAGGTTGATAAGGCAAGATCATCATATCGTATTAGCCTGCATGTTGTTGCACCGATTGCTCGCATAGTTTCTCTGACAATAGCGATCATGATGAGCGTCGCCTGAAATACGGGCCTTGCGAACGGAGTTTCGAAGTTCATTTAACAAAAAGAAATTTAGTCGCCCAATTATTACGTTTTCCTTTGCAATGTCCAATACGTGCGCGAAAGTTACGAAGCGTATAATGAATCTTAATTCGATATAATTCAAGATTATTGCAGTTGTCATTGGCATAAGTTTTCTTGCTACTTTATTTTGAAAATCAGGTTAATCATTCTATCGAATCATATATGCTATCTTTCAGGCTTCCGTTTCAAAAAATTACCTTATCTCCTTGAGGCTTACGTAGTTGCACGTTCTATCACAAGAGAATCACAACAGTACCCTCATTCACCATGCCCATTTACCTTCCTTTCCAAGTAAAACAAAAAAAAGCCATGATATTTATTCAAAATTTATAGCAGCTCCTTTGCACATTATTTTGCTTCAGACGACATCAATCTTTCCAAAAAAATTTACAAATAAAAATTTCCAGTGAAATGCACTATGTAAGATACTACAACTTTGATTAAGAATGTAATAAATGTAAGCACAAAAAGATTAAAAATAGAAAGATAAACTGCAAAGACAAAACAGTTTCTCTCTCACTGCAATAAATAAAAATCTAAAGCAAAAAAGCTAAGGAAAACAGCCTCAAAAGCTCTGCTTTTAGGAAAACAAATAAACACCCCATAAACTATGAAAGTTTCAAAAGTGAGATAATTTTCATGGAAGAAATTCAGTTCTGACACATAAGTGAACAACTGAAAGATGTTCGTAATTGCAGCCGAAGCAAAACTCTCCACTTTTTCATATAATTGACTTAAAGTTGGATGCTTCGCGTATAGTCATATTCTATTGTTGGAATCACTGCCTACAATTCATGTCAATTAAATTCACGACTGCAAATAAAATTGTGATCTTCAAAAAAAACAAGATTTGTTTTCCAATAACAACTAAGTGTCCAATTCATATTTGCTGAGAAATATTCCTTTTAGTTAACTGGATGAAAGGTTCTTACCAGTTCATTCAAATCCAAATCAACTAATTAATCCCACGTGTATTGGAATATGGGATTTAAGAATAACTGAAAATTAACCTGAACAAATTTGAGAAATATGATGAGATACTGATCAATATTCAATTCTTTTCCTGATTCAGCAAGCTGTTCAATAAGACGTTTCATAACTTCCGCATGTCTACAAGGATGGATAGAAGCCATTGCAGTACGAAAATATGGGTGGGACTCCATTGTAATCGTTTTATTGACGTGGTCCTAAATTATAAATTATAATTTTTTTTGAATTACCATGGAAGACAGATGTCGGAAAACTGCTGAGGTGGACAATACGCAAATGAGAGAAACCTGCCACGACATAACAAATTACTATATTTTTACATCTAAAATGTAAAGGATAAATGAAAAACCTGAGAAAAATCTGCACTCATTTTGTCGACAGTAAGTGGTTTGTTGTTTTCGTCGTACCCACACAACCAAAGACGAGGTACCTAAACTATTACTATAATTTTATTATAACCTCAGTGAAAACAACCAGTAAATGATTCACTGCTAAAAAAGTTACAGGAACTATTAAAAGTGTAATCTAAGTGACCTGATAATATTTGTCGTAAGTTATGTGAAGGTCGTAGGTACGTGTATGCAAAACGTTATCCATGTCACCTTCAGCGTCGTTTCTATTCTCTTCAACAAATCTTGAACATCTTTCTTAACTTTCCTGTCTCTACATAGTGACGAAACAAATTAAAAATTTGAATTTTTAAAAAAGTACAAAAGAGCAGAAGGAATATGAAATACATTTTCTTACCGCTATTTTGAGAAAATCTTTTAAAAAACCACCTATAAGGATCATCTTCTTCCAGACCACCCTCAGCTACAAACGCATCCATGTCTATCGGTGGCCTATCATCATCGTCATCCGATTCTTGTGACCGCTTTGACTAAAAACAACAATGTGTGTTTTTAAGCAAAATTAAATCATGCCGTTCATTATATGTGATAAAAGTATGTGAAATCCAGACCTCAGAAGATTGCGCCTGAGGCGTTGCAAACATAGATGCAGGTTTCTGACTTGTATCTAATATATAATGGTGAGTGTCAACCCATCCTTCGTCATCTTCGACGTTAGTGAAACCACCTTCTTCATCCCACTCTTTATCTTTTAGTATCTGTAATTGAAGTTTCAAAAAGGAGATTTTTTATAAATCAATGATTTTTCATTAACTGCCTAGCTTCTATGGATTTAATGTTATGCAACCTTTCTATGGAAAATTGTAGGACTAAAACCGTCAGAGCATTTGTCGTACCAATTAAATTTAATTATAGCGGCGAATTAAAGTATCCTAAAACTTCAAACTCAAATACATGCCGGAAGAAAACCTGAAAAGACCGCTATATAATTATTACCAAGACTAATAATGAATGAACATAAGAAATAATGGATATTATTCCTTCCAACTTAAACTACCTTTTCTTGCGATGGATTATATTCCATGTCCACGCATCGACTAAAACACGGCACATTGCGTGTGATTAAGAACTGCTTGTCCGTAGGTAAATATGGTTTGGCTCTGAAATATTAACAAATATGTAAAAAAACTTAAAATAACCGAAATACTCAAGACATTCCAAGTTATCTGTTTATAAATTCTAACAAGCACAATGGAAGGTGTAAGAAAGGGCAACGTATTACATCGGACAACTATGCAGATTAAACTATGCAGACCAATTTTTATGCGAAACAGTTAAACTTTCGACAGTTATTTCATTGCATAACTCTTGACTCATTTTATTATCGAAGGAAAGCGACCTCCCTACTAAGCGTATCACTCATGTCTTGAAACTTCATGCCTTTACTACCTCATTTTGTAAAGTAATACACCTTTGATAAAAATAAAGTAAAAAATCAAAAAAAGACAACAGCTAAATTACTTTGACGGCTCTAATTGACCCCATGACCATGTCGGACAATGATGTATGAGATAATCGCCGGCAATAACAAACTCTTCAGGATTTAATACACCTGTCTCCTTGAATTTTGATTCCCGAAGTACTGGTGTTAAATACTGACCAACATCGAGGGCTATGCTTTTTACCGAATTCACGATATTTTCCATTATTGATTGTCACAGTTAGAAAATTAGTAAAATATCTGAAAAAAGACATTAACGACACTTCTGTCTACAAATTATGCATACAAAGAAAACACGTAAATCAATTAAAAGACGCAATAATCCTCCCTTACATCTTTCCTTACTAACAGATTACTTTTTCACGCAACTATTTTAAATACTATAACATTGAGCTCGCTGTAATTATTTATTAAGAAAAATAATGCTAGCCGTGAAATCAAAAATTCTATTTTCACTGAAATAAACCGTTAATCGCTAGCTTATATTTTCAATGAAGTCACCTCTCCCTCTCTTCCTCTCTCTCTTTCCTCTGTCTGATTAGCTAGCAAAATTTCTATCTTCCAATCAATCTTGGTCTTTCCCTCTTTTATGATATCTTTCGGCGCTGGACAGTTAGCTAAATATCGATTGTTCGAAATATCAATCATTGGAGATGTTCAACAGAACGCTCAAACATCACTTTGCAGGTATATGATGCAGTCGCATAGCAACTGGAGATAAATGTAAAGTCACAACATGATATGCAACTGTCTTCCTAAAAATTTATTCCTCCGAATAGCGTGCATCATAGAAAAAATTTTAATATGAAGTTAGTGCATCAGAGAAAAATTTTTAATATGAAGTTAGCAAGCAGTGCCCTCAGCTATGCTAACTTTCATGATGAAATTTAATAAATGAGTTTTTTTCACCAACTTTATGTCTCTTTAAATGAAATGACTTTTTTCCTCAAAATTACATTGTCACACTTCTTTCCTTAAAATTAACCCAACCACCGAAAACACTCTCACATCAGATGACCACTACCTGACCTCTGCTCTCCATCTACAAATCAACTCGGCCAATTTTAAAGACCACTGTTGCATCTGTGTTGGATGATGCGAATGGTGAAATGAAACGAGACGAAATGATTTGAATTGAGCTCATCCATTTTGTGCGAACGATTTCTTCTGCGAAATACAACAACTCGAAATGCAACAACTTCAAATTAATTTCTAAAATTCCGGACTCCCATTCCGGATACGTATTTTATTCCTTCTTTTTATGCTAAAACAACAGATGAACAACATGTCAACACTTGAACTTGCTAAGAAATTTTATTCGTTGGATTGCTTGATGATTTGTTAAATCATTTTCTTCCAAAGCATAGCATGTAGGAAAATTTTCATTGATAATTAGCACCTCCACATATAGCTGTCTGTGAATTTGGAAAAAAAATGATTTTTTGTACATTTTTATTGATGAATGAAACATGTTATGTTATGGATAAAAACGCAATCTTCAATTTAATTCATTAATTAAGAAGGCATCTATAATTTGTCTCTTTTTTTTAAGCAAAAAAAAGGTGCTAGCCAGAAATTACGTATCTTGCCATGATAAATGTTTATTTGAAACAATGTAATAATCAAAAGAGTTAGTTGAATTAAAATGAAATTGTCTTGTGAAACCTGAAAATTGCAACCAATATTATTCCTCCCAGCAAAATTCACAAAACACCAAAATAATGCTGAAGAAAAAAATTGCTACAAACCTAGCCTGATGAGTGATTAAGTTCATTGATATCTTTATTGACGTACGTTATATTAGATAAGTGAAATGGTCACATTGTAAGTTGGCATTTGACCTGCCTGACATAAAGTAAACTATGTGTTGCTAGGAAGAAATTTGTTTTAAATTTCAATAGAATGTCAGCGTGCTGGAGCTCGGTTGCTCTGAGAGAGGTGCTCCAAAAGCATTCTCTTCTTTATCGTTGGAGGAATTCGATCCATCTTTTTCCGAAATCTTCCTCACTGGAACAGTTTCCGGAATTGGTGGTAAATTTAAGAAGTCTGATGATAGCGAATCGAAATTTGCACTGCCTAAACGTGTACCATGAAATGCTGAAATTTTCAATCAGTTAAGCTCCCATTTTTCTCACGTAAAAATTGCACAAAACGGTTATGATTGTAATATTACACATCAGAATGGTAGTGATAACGTGGTATATAAGATGCCTAGGAATTACAGAGATATCAGAATCGATAAAGCTATTAAATCAAATAAAGCGTAAATGAAATTTTTTTTTTTAATATTAGAGCGAAGAAAGGTATCACGTAGCGTTCTATTTCAGAGGAATGAACTTACAAAGTGGTCGTTTACTTCGCATGATAGGATCAGTGAATGCGCGTGACAGTCCACCGGTTGCTCTTGCAGTCTGAAACGATTTCAAACGACGACGGTTCAATTTTGGGCTTATAAGAGGATGAGAAAAGAAGTCACGATTTTCGAGAAGATTATGTTGGAAGAGTTCCTCTGGTGGTAGTACATGTGGTGAGCGTCCATCAGTGCTGCTCGTAGTGGACGACAAACAATTGCTCATAGCAATTAACTGTAAGGGAAAATGAATTTTATTTGAAATTTAACTTTTGTAAATTTTATGCAAAAAGTTGTTCCTTAACTTTTTTTAATTCAAAACACAAAAAAAACATTAACCTCTTCATCTTCGCTAGCATCTTCAATTGTAGCAGGTAATGATGGTGTTTTATATTGCAATCTCACTTTATGCTTCTTCTCTTGATCTAATGATAATTCCGGATATGTTTCATTGATAATACGTTGTCTTAAATGATGTTGCTGCTGTGTTACGGTGGGATTGTTGACCGTTTCCGGTGAAACATTACGTTTTCCTGTTTCTTTAAAGTTTGTGCGACGAGCAGTTAATGCTGTCATTCCGTGAACACCTTTCCCTTTCCCTTTATATTCAGGGTGTGCTATAATAAATGTAAAATTATTTTTCCCTTCTGCCTGATAAATGTGATACAACAAGCGAAGAATGTAAATAATGCCGTGCAAAATTTACAACAATTTATTCACTAATTAATTAAAAATTAATTACAAAAGAAAAGATGAAGGAAGAAAGAAGAGGCAAATGGAATTTCTTCTCTTCCTCCCTTGCAAGAATAATGATCCGATGATTTGCTAAATAACGTTCGACTACTTCTACGAAAATAGATAATTTAATTGCGCAAGTGCAATTCGTATCATTTCCTATACAATGATATAATGAGTAAATTGCAAATTCTACAAAATTTTGCAGACTAATCATACAGTAATAGTACAGTAGCGATATACAGTAGTCGTAACAGTTTAATCTCACATAAAAATCACACACTATGCTATAATCAAGCACTCTCACCATTTTTTTTTTTAATAATTTCCTTAAAAAAGCACCAAAAACAAAATTTTCTTTAAATTTCTTTAAAAAAGCACAGAAAAAAAAGTGTAGTTGTGAATAAATATTGTGCCACAGTGTGCTGTGATTTTTTTAATCTAAAATAATCCAAAATAAGCTAACTTGATAGTACAATGTATTAATCGTGTAAATTACTTCACCACCAATCCTAGCTTAGTGCTCGTCAAAAGTGAAAATAATTAGCTGATCGATTGGAAAGTAAGTGTAGGAAGTAAAAGTAACATTGATTCATGAGGCTTAAGCAATAACAATTAACATTGATAATGAAAGGTTGGAAATAAATGCTATCGTTAAATTTCATGCTATTTTTTGTTGTTTTGCAATGCTAAAAAAGAAATCGTTTGCAAGTGCAAAATCATTGAGGTAGAAAAGTGGGATTTTTTCATTTTTTTAAATTTTAAATATTTAAGCCTTGCAAAATTTGCAAATCAAAAAAAAAAAGAAGGACTGCATACTATATTACTAACTACATGATATTGTCATTTTTTAAAAATAACTTTTTAAAAATTCATTTATTGCTAAAAATTTACAAACATAAATGTCGCAAACATTGTACTAAGGAAGAACGCTGGGTGTGTGTGTGTGTGTGTGACAAAGAGAGAGGGAGAGAGAGAAAGAGACTGCATGGTTAGAATAATTACCTTAATTTTATTTCAATTTACATTAATTATCATCCACTAAGGCTCATCATGTATGAAAGACTTCAAGTTCCATTCACTAAACTCATTAATACTTTTTTTTTTTTTTAATGCAACTTATTCATTTCACTTCATCGTTTGCTGTCATTAAAAATATGCGTAAATGAAGTATTACTGTGACATATGCATGTTACCTCCTATTAGCTCATTTACCTCCTATCACTTCCCTCTCCTCTCTTTTTCCTTCCATTGCTACTACAGTGGAAAATTAATTCAACAAATGGCATTTGCAGTATGGTAGACTTTTTACATCAAATCATGCATTTACGAAAAGAGAGAGGAAAAACAGTTTCATTGGAAATGAGCAATTTTTAAACTTTTTAAAAATAGAAAAAAGGGAACATGCAACTTTGCACTTCGCAGCCAATACGTTTAATAGTTTAAAAAAGGAAAAAAAATCAATTATCTCTAAATAAATTGATGAAGAAAATTCAAAAAAGCCCTGAAAATGAAATCTTTGCATTTCTTTGTAAAAATGTTGTAAAAAAAAAGTGCTGTTAAGGAATTTAAAAAAAAAATTAACCAAAACTAAAAAAGAAAGATTCTATTCGCTGTAAATAAAATCCAATCGGTTGCAATTATAAAAATGTTTTTTGGAAAAAAACTTATGGAATGTTTAATGAAATTTCAAGCAATAATGAAAGAAAACGATGGATAACCAATTTTCAATTTTCGATTTCCATTCAATTATGAAATTTCAATACGTCAAAATGTTATAATACTTTTCATGTCATTTTTTTCACAAATTTATTCGTCAAGAAAAATCGAATAATTTTCCTTTTTTAGATAAGAAAATTCCTTGAAATGAAATATGAAATGAGAAAAATAATTGCACAAAAATTTTAGCAAACTTCTATCGTTCTTATTCAATCCTACTTTTTTAAAAAAATCTAACGGTTTGTTGAGCATTAATTAATTGGATGAGAAGAATGGTTTACACTGTGATTGTAATTTAAACTTTGTTACGATAAATTTATTCGCGCAATTTTCATCCTAAAACGAAAACAAATGACCTAAGGGGGAATTTCTTTTCTGAGAAATTGATTAATTAGTCAATTAGTTAATTAATTAATTAATGTTCCTTGAGATAGACTCAATGTTTTTTACAGTCTGTTTTGGAGTAAAATGACAAAGCGAATAAAAAAAAAGCGAAATGTAGAAAATTACCACTTTTTATAAAACATATGAACACTTCCACACTTACTGCCTTATGAAGAAGTTCGATCGTCAAATTTTATTATTTTAAAAGTCGCCAAATTACCAAGTTATTCCTTGTATCATCCATTTCTTAAGAAGAACAAGAGGAAGAAGAGGCAATATTCTTTTTTGCAAAAAATAAAAAACAAAACTTCGAAAATTTATGATCTACCTCTTCAAATAAGCACGCACACTTTGAAGTAAAAAAATTGAAATTTGCAAATGCATAAAATTAATTGACTATTCAAAAAAAACGCAAAAATCTTTTTGAAGATCTTTGAAACTGATGAAATTTAATAACACTGCGCAATAATATAAGTAAAAAAAAAGACTCATGCTTGCTTACTTTTAGACTTAAAAAAAAATTTAAGACAAAAGACCTTACGACTTTTATACTTTAAGAATTTAAGACGTAAGGCGCTTATAACTTCGGTAACTTAAAGGCAACAAGCGTCTGCTCCACAGTGAACGATACCGTGAATAATGTTATCATTTTGATGAAAATATGAAAACCCGGATGAAATGAGCTGCGATTCCATTCGAAAAATGATGTGTAAAAAAAAAGAAATTAATTTCAGCTAAAATTATTTTCACTTTTGAGCAACAAACAGACATGTAAGCAAATTTGCAGGGTATTAATAATTAAAACTTCATACTAATAATTGAAAAAGTCTCAGTGGAAATATTTAAAGAGAATAAATTATGCCCGAACATTTTTATGTATTTTTGAAAAAAAATACAAATTGCAATAACATTTAAAAATAAAGCGAGAAATCGAGAAAAATAATTTGAGTGATAAATGGCTCTTTTTTGATAAGTTTCAAGATTGAAATCCAAATTTTAAATACAATTGATAAGTTGTTAATAATAATTTCTAAATTCCATATAGCATTCATTTCGTAATATCAGCATTTTGCGCACTTACGCGTTCCTGTTTTCCTGTTTTCACCGCTGTTCAGCTTTCTTTCACTTTTTTATAACAAAATGTTAAGACTATCACTGCTCCACTGTTCGAGTAGAAAAAAGGATGGATGAATAATAATAATAATTTAATAATAATAATTAATAATAATAATTAATAATAATAATAATAATAATAATAATAATAATAATAATAATAATAATAATAATAATAATAATAATAATAATAATAATAATAATAATAATAATAATAATAATAATAATAATAATAATAATAATAATAATAATAATAATAATAATAATAATAATAATAATAATAATAATAATAATAATAATAATAATAATAATAATAATAATAATAATAATAATAATAATAATAATAATAATAATAATAATAATAATAATAATAATAATAATAATAATAATAATAATAATAATAATAATAATAATAATAATAATAATAATAATAATAATAATAATAATAATAATAATAATAATAATAATAATAATAATAATAATAATAATAATAATAATAATAATAATAATAATAATAATAATAATAATAATAATAATAATAATAATAATAATAATAATAATAATAATAATAATAATAATAATAATAATAATAATAATAATAATAATAATAATAATAATAATAATAATAATAATAATAATAATAATAATAATAATAATAATAATAATAATAATAATAATAATAATAATAATAATAATAATAATAATAATAATAATAATAATAATAATAATAATAATAATAATAATAATAATAATAATAATAATAATAATAATAATAATAATAATAATAATAATAATAATAATAATAATAATAATAATAATAATAATAATAATAATAATAATAATAATAATAATAATAATAATAATAATAATAATAATAATAATAATAATAATAATAATAATAATAATAATAATAATAATAATAATAATAATAATAATAATAATAATAATAATAATAATAATAATAATAATAATAATAATAATAATAATAATAATAATAATAATAATAATAATAATAATAATAATAATAATAATAATAATAATAATAATAATAATAATAATAATAATAATAATAATAATAATAATAATAATAATAATAATAATAATAATAATAATAATAATAATAATAATAATAATAATAATAATAATAATAATAATAATAATAATAATAATAATAATAATAATAATAATAATAATAATAATAATAATAATAATAATAATAATAATAATAATAATAATAATAATAATAATAATAATAATAATAATAATAATAATAATAATAATAATAATAATAATAATAATAATAATAATAATAATAATAATAATAATAATAATAATAATAATAATAATAATAATAATAATAATAATAATAATAATAATAATAATAATAATAATAATAATAATAATAATAATAATAATAATAATAATAATAATAATAATAATAATAATAATAATAATAATAATAATAATAATAATAATAATAATAATAATAATAATAATAATAATAATAATAATAATAATAATAATAATAATAATAATAATAATAATAATAATAATAATAATAATAATAATAATAATAATAATAATAATAATAAATCATAATAATGACAATAGTTAATAATAATGATGATGATAACAATAATAATTAATAAAACTAATATTGGTATGCAAATTAATCCGTAAACAAATTAATTGCTGAAGAAGTTTACTGTTTTCCTATTTTCTCGCTCCTACTTTTTTTTAAAAGAAAACATTTGCATACGACGACGAAAATTTGCTTTATGTTTTAGGAAGCAACAAATTGGCAACTTCACGGAGACATTTTACCAGTTAAAATTGATCGAACAGTGCAAAGTAAAAATATTGCGTTGCGGTGGGAGTGCAAGTGACAAGCAATTTCATAGAGAAATGTTATTTCAAAAAAAAGGAACAGCAAGAGGATGAAAAAAAAAGCGAAACGAACAACAACAAAAATATTATTGAAATCTGTAGTTTCGTTATACCCACAATTTTTTTAATTGCGAAATTAATTAATATTAATATGAAAACAATAATTGATGGCTGATAGTTTGTGGGAAGTGAGTTGTGTTAATTTTCACAATACTAACAAAAGATAGGTATAGTTTCCCCTTCAGTTAAAAAGTTTTAAATTCCACCACAATTTTTCATCAAACAAATGATAGGAAGGAAAAATAAATGAAAATCTTCGATCAATATTTAAATTAATGTAAACTATACATGAAACTTACACTATCTTCCACATAGACTCATTGTTGGATGATTCAACTAGTGCATTTCAAATTAATTAAGTGTGCAATAAACATGGGAAAAGTAAGTGAATAATGTGATAGTGAAATCAAACAGAAACGATACACCGTTAAAATTAAAATAAAATTAATTAATTAACTATCATTTATGCTACTGATAAATTTACCTTTTATTGATAAATATAACTATTGATAAATTTACCTTTTTAGTTTATTTTTTTCTGAAATTTCTCCCATTTTATCCAAATATTAAGGAAGTAATTGGGAGTGTTAATGAGTTCAAATTAGCAATTTTATCACAGTTTAATGTTTAACAAATGATAATCATTACACAGTTAAATTAATAAACTACTAATTGATGACACATCAATAATTTCATCAAAATTGAAACTCTTCAAATCATTTATAAAATTTCTCTCTGAAGATAATATCCATCCACCGATCATTCAATCAGTCAATCACTTGGCTAACTTCAACCAAATATCCATTTTTTTTAATTCTCACAACCTCTCTCTCCCCCTCCCTCTTTCTCAATAAAAAATTAGCTACTACAAGAATCGGCGTTTTTTCATTTTGTATTTAAAATAGATAAAATAATAGTGTAATCAATTGCTAACTTGGAAAAAGATTATATATATACATATATACATATATAATCAATTATGTACATATAATTGATTATAGATGTATATATATATACATATATATAAATGATTATATATACATATATGTATATATATATATATATATATATAAAATCTTTTTCCAAGTTAGCAATTGATTATATATGCATATATGTATATAAATATATAAATAAATATATATATATTTATATTTATATACATATATGTCTAAATGACAATGAAAAGTTAGTGCAAAGCAAACGACAACAGCGCTCGCTCATTTGGTTCACTTCACCGATCGATCAACTTATTGAATTTAACATTTTCAAAATCCTTTCATTCCCCCTTTGCACTATTTTTCATGAATATGAAGCTCATTTTTCAATAATATACCGATTATTGAAAAATCGGAAATTCTACTTTGTATTACAGTGTTTTGTTGAATGAACAAAAAATCGACGAGAAATATGTTAAATTATATTAAAAAAAATCATTTCATTGATTATATATCATGCATTATTAGCGCAGCATAGCAACAATTGTTTCAATTTTAATTTAAAAAAAAGAAATTAAAATAAAAGTAGGAAATAAAATTTCATACGTAACATAAATTGTTAAAAAAAGAGCCAAATTATTACTATTATTACTATTGTTGTCGTTGTTGCTATTATTATTATTAAAATTGAAACCCTCGCAAAATTTAAAATGTATAACGCATTTTGCAGAAGTATGATTTGTAAACAAACGCAATATTTCTTTTGTAAAAATTTCAGTTTAAAACTGACATCATAGCGAAATTTGGAATGAAGGAGTGAACTGATTCACATCGTCACGCCTACTTGAATTTGAAATAGACAATAATTTGGGATGCGAAAAACATTTGTGTGATTGCAAATGAACAATATTTTCAATAAAAATTAGATGGAACAATTCAATTATAAACGAAATTTAAGTGCGACTTGGAAAAGTCATCAATTGAGATTAGCAGTGTATTAGATTGGTAACAAAGTTTAAGTTATTAGCATTTCTAATTAATGCAGTAACTTATGGTTGCAAATTTTTAATGCTATTATTTTTCATACATTTTCTTCTCATCAAATTAAATTAAACTAATGAAAGTAGAAAGTGAGAAGAAAATTAACGAAATAAAATTGTCTCTTGCAGGGTGGTAATAATTTTTTTCAGCTTCCACTTCTTTTTTTGTTTTTTTTTTTAATTTGACAATGTAATTATTGAAATTGAACAGTGGCTTATTTCATCTCATTTCTTGTG
>OY718805.1:8601651-8711651 GCA_963070105.1 Litomosoides sigmodontis | reverse complement strand
TTCATTTTGATTTTTCCACTGACACAACTAAAATTTCAGATCTTCACTACTCACTCTTTTTTTCCCACCGACTCAAGCTACTTCATGGCTATTTGCGATGCAAAAAAAAAGAGGAAAAAAGTTAAATTTTAAAATTAATGAATCATGTGAGACAAGATGGCGAGAGAGTGGTATGCCGCAATTCATAAAGAGTGAAAGCAAAAAAAAGAGGGAGAGAGAGAGAGAGTAGATGAGAGGGAGGGAGGAATCGATGAAAATGGTGGAATTGAAGGATGAAATAAATCTCGAGTCGGACACTCATCATCATACGCACGATCAGTTGGCAAGTGTGAACGAAAACATTGATGGTCATCGAGAGAGTGGATCACAGCGATTGGTTGGAAATTTTAAAAGTTTAACTATTAAGAGTGACAAAATCAATTTTCCCTTTTGATCTTCCCTTTAAATGGCAACACAACAGTTGCAGTAATATATGTCAAACAGCAGAAACTATCAATGAAAATTGTGCAAATGAATTGCTTTAGAGGAGAGCGGGCAGGTGTGGATGGTACTAACGTGAAAACAACAAATCCTAAAATGCTTCAATAATATTAATCCGTTTTTGTTTTATGCTAATTCTTTTGGCACATAAGTTAACCACATTTGATAGTTTGAAATTATCAATTATAACTTGTAGTATGGTGCACTAATTCCAATTATTAATATTTAAATTTCATTTTACACTAGCAATTTTCTAGCTTTTATCCTTTTAAATATACAGCTAAGAAAGCTTATATCATTTTACACCACAACATTTATGAACTTTTTTTCAAAAGCTCTTAAAATAAAATTTTGTATCGGAAATTTTCCCTCTTTGATATCAAATGTAAGTGGGGAAAAGATGTAACAAATATTTACAGTAAAATATTTGTAAAATAAATTTGTTAAAAATTGAAAAGCAAAGAAGTTGTGGGTTAATTAGAAATGTGTTTCAATTTCTTTGCTGTATATTACCTATATAAATAGCAAATGGTAAAGTAATCATACAATATAAATCCTTGCTTATCAATAAAATAAATATTAAAAAAAAATTAAATTCGAAATAAGTTTTAATTCGCTTGTGCTATGCTATTATTTGTAATGACATGGAATATAAATTAAATTCGATAAGTCAAAGTTTATTATCATTAATGTTTAGTTTACAATTCCACAAAATTTACATGCATTGTGAATTCAGTTCATCATATTACATAATTGCGTGGGTAATTTAAAATTCATTAAGAATTAATAAAAAGCTAATTTAATAATTTTAGAGTGTTGTTATTCTCATCACGAACAAAAAATTAATTAAATATATAAATAAATGGATAAATAGACTTAAAATGGGACTAAAGTAAACAAACGATTGCAATTCAAATTGGAGTAAGTTTGATCTTTGTATATCACTTACCTCTTTCTTTCAATATCTTCTCTATCCCTCTCTCTCTCTCTCTCTCTCCCTCTCCAACTGTTATGCTTTATTTGAAATAAATATGAAATTTGTGTTAGATCTTTGATGTGTTATGGTGCTATCGGTATTGTTTGATGAGAAGATAAACAGATCATCGACATGGCCAATGCACATTCACTAAAACGGTTAACGATTACTTTTTTTTTTGAAATTTCAAAGGAAATTTGTTGAACTAAAAGTGAAGCAAAATAAGAATTGGAGCTGAACAGTTTGAGGAATTGGCAAATGCTATTGAAATGTTGTGAGAAATATATCGTCAACTAAAAAATTTCAAATTATTTTAGAAGGAAGTAAATTTAGAAAAAAAAGAAATTTATCGAAATCTAAAAAATAAGAAATTTCAATGAATTATCACTTTACTTGCTTGCTTTCTAAATCATTTAATTTCATTTTATCAATTTCCAATTATGCATTTTATGATTTGATGAACAATGTTGAAAAGATGATGATGGTATAGCTAAAATGAACTTTTACTAAAAAATTTTCAAAAATTTACTCTATTAAAATACATTATTTAATTTTAGCTAAATCGGTTAAATTACAACTTTTTGAAATTTTATCGTTGCAGTTCATTCGATAATTTGCGCAAATATTATTTGGGATTATTTGACTTGGTAAATGCTTATAGTGATATATATGAATATGAAGTGTACATTTGAAATTCTGATATGCTTTGATTAAAAATGAATGATCAAAGAGAGCTGAACGCATGAAAGGTATTTGATAGCGTCGTCGATGGTACAGTACACACGTACGTGCCACTCTAACGCACTATCACTTCACTTGCGACCTCAACGGCGCATCACTTTCGATTACGTCACTAATTCAGAAAGTAAAATTGTTCAGAGTAATATAAAAGAATATGCATTTTATGTGATTTATTCATGACCATAACAGTTGGTTGGCTAGCATTTTAATAGCTTTATTAGTTCTTCTTTTTTTTTCATTATGAAATTTTATGATCAAAAAATAATTTCATTGAGCTTTAATAGCTTTCTGTTTTTCGATTTCACTTTTTTTTTCCTACTCTTAGCAATTTAAAAATTAATTGCAATAGTAGCTAATTATTGAATTAATTACTTTCGCTATACTTTATATTTGCGTAATTCAGCATCAAATCTTTAAGTACGCCGTGTAAATTTACTTGGAACACGCAGCGTAAATTTGTCATATTCACTGAAATGGAATGTACTTCCACCGAATTATCATTTCTCAAAATTATTGTTTCACTTGTAAGAACAAAAAAATTTGTGTTTACTTGAATTTGATAAATTCTCATACTTGCAAGCAGCTGCACTTATGCCTACTAATATGACCCCTGAAAACTCACCGGTCAGTCCAATTCACGTACTTCTTTTCAACAACACTCTACTTTTGTTGAACAGAATTAAATTTCAATGGTTGCACGTAGTCATTTCAAAAATACTACATTTTACTAGCATTTTAGAAGTTGAATGAAAGATTAAAGGTATGTAATGGTTAAGTACAATGCTAATTTTATAATGTGATATTTGAACAGTTCAATAAGTTTGACGAAATTAAATATATCCTGCTGCTCTACGTATGATTTGTTGATTGTCGCATTCTTCATACTTCTGAAAATCATCACTTATATAAACTTCTCATCCTCCTAACAGTGCGAAATATTTTTGATAGTTAAATCCATTTTCATTTGCTTAATTAAATATGTTTAATAAAAATTTGAAAAAGTGCGAAATTTTAATTTTCACTTTTACATCAAATTTTGAAGTGAAATGCAACAATTGACCCAGGTATTTCATCAAAAAAAAAACCCTTTTTTTTATACGATTTACTCAGCACCACAGGTTTTTCGCTTTATTCTCGTTGCATTTAAATGAGCTTGAATTGTATGGTTTCACATGATAATTCTCGACCACTTCCAGCATCGTATAATTTGATGATCAATTGATAAGCTATCTTTAATATTGAAATTTTAATTTTTTACCTCACAATCATCACTTATATTTTCAAATATCAATCTTTAAACACTTTTCAGCGGTAAAACTTCTGCAACATTTCCTTTCTTTTAATAAAAAATTTTCCGTTTAAAAAACAAACCCTTTGAACTAACCTAGTTTTAGCGAAAATTTTTGAAAGTCACAAAGTATAGCATCTTCAATGAAATAGTTTATGCTTGAGGCTTAAGAATAGAAAAAAAAGCTCACAGTTTTATCGATGAAACCGAAAAAGACTTCATAGGCGTAAAGGTTAAGCGGTAATGTCAACTTCACATAGCCTCTTCTCAGTGGACAATTATTGGCCATTTTACAACCATCGATATTATGTCTGCAAAAATTTGCATTAAAAATCATTGTAAGTGAGTCGAATAATAATTTCATCATTTTCAACATCATTAAAAGTGCGAAAGCAGAAAACAAAACATAGCCAGAGCGGCAAGAAGCAATGGTGGTAAATTTTGGGAATTTGTTAAGCTACAGTAGGAATCGGAATGGCTCCGGAACGATATTTCTCCACATCCATAATCCATCCTTTTCAACAAATGCATAAACTTCTACAGTCACTTTTTCCCTTGCAACCTGTAACACTTCAATTTTTCATCTTTGTTAAAATACATTTTATTTTCTTCAATTAGTGAAGTGTGCCTTCCAGTTGGAGCTTAGAGAGTTGACCAGCTAATTGCAGCAAGCATTGTATAATTTCAAAAAATTTTTGACAATGAAGCACGCCGTACCACCAGCCACACTTACCACATTGCCATTATTGTAAGCTTTTATTCTAGCAGTTGCTAATTCTTCCAGCTTAATGGGATACATTGATAAACCATTTCGATCGAAAAGTTCAATGTGCATAACGTTAATAATATTTGCTGTAAATTTTGTGGATTTTTTTTTTCTGTTTGAAAGTTTTTTGAAAGTTTTAAAAGTCAGAAAAGTTTTCCACCAATTCTTACATTAAATCTCAATAATTATAGCAATCATTTTTGCTAGCATTCTCCTTTTTTTTCTCTTTTTTTTTTGCTTCCTATTTTGATGGGTAATCATCGTTTTATCCATCCAATCAATCGTCTTCACACTTTTCTTACCAAAACAGTTTCCTAAGGTATTTCAATGTTACTCAGAAGTTACTGTAACGTGTTACTCAGAAGTTACTGTAACGTACCAGGATTACAGCTAAAAAAGTTTATATTGGTATCGGTACCATTCGGAAATTTGCCAGCTATGGCAAATTGCACCATTGAAATGATTGTCATGAAATGGACAAACATAATAAACCTAAAATAAGGCACGTTAGAGAGCCAAATTTCAAAACCTATCAAACCTAAAATAAGGCACGTTAAACAGCCAAATTTCAGAAATCTATTTAATGTGAATGTAAGTAATAAATTAGAGATAAAGCAATAATTTTTTAAAAAATCAAAAACTTTCGACTGATTTTACCACTTATTTAATGCATTAATGTGCAAAGAAGAGAGACTCGTCTGGTCGTCCCAGAACTACGAAGCTAGTAAGCTTTGATCAAAACACTGATAGTGCAATGGAAATAAAATTATACTTTATAATATTGGAAATGTTTGCGAAGAAATGAACAAGATTGGGATGCCTCTTGCATGTCTAATTAATAATATTTTTTTGATAAGAAAAAAAAATTTCCATTTATCAACTAATTCCTTAGCTCTTCCGCTAACAGAATATTTTTGCTGATATAATTTCCTAACATTTATTGCTTTATCGCTACAAAAACAACTCTATCAGTCAGTTGAAATGCACTGATAATGCCATTCCTCAACAAATGTAAATGATAATTTCAAGTGACATTAATTAATTTGCAGTGAAATTACAAACACTGATAAGAGTAACAAAAATTTGCCGACTGTAAGTTTGAAATTGTGGTGGCAATCAGTTGAAATGTATTGTTTACCTGAGCAGCAAACGGTAATGGAAAAGTGCAACGGTTGTGGCAGAAATAATAAAAATTCAATGATTTATAAGATTCAATAATTCAATGATAGGAAATAAGAGAAATTCAACAATTCAATGATAAATTTAAAAGTGACTGAAAAAAGAAACGAGCAATAGGCGGCTGATGGATAAAGCGTAATTGAATCAGATATCATTAAATTTTCACTCCTTAATTTTTTCGCACTGCTTCAAATGTTCTGCAAATTAATTGCAATTAACGAATTTGCACATTTGTAATTCCTTTCAACCATTGATTAGCAGAGGAAGTGTAAATAACTTTGTGAAAAATTTTTGCATTTTTTTTTTGAATTAGCAAGCGTTCAATCCTTTCGGCGCTTATCAGTACTAATTTCACGTGATATCACAGCGTTCCATTTCTAGTAAGACACAATGTTCTTACGTTTGAACGAAAATTATGATTGTTGAGAAACTGGCAGATATGCGATAAGCTCCGAATAACTTTCATCAAAGAAATTACGGAGGTGTTTTCGCAAAATTTAACCCTATTTCTTTACTTACGAAAATGAGTTGCAAAAAGTCGCCAGCTTAAGCCGTCCGAAAAGTTTATTGCCACAACCACGCAGTGCGCTGCTAATATTAACACTGCATGCTTATGTAGTAGCAAAAAAAAATGTTCACTGGAGCAAAAAATTTATGGAATTTTGAGATTTGAAAACCTTATCCTGGAAAATGCATAGCTTTCATGCTTCATCAGTATTTCCCATCCGAAATTAAACTCTAACATTAAACTTCATAGAAAATAACTGTGATTAATTTGAAATGTGTTTTTGTAACTTTTCGAAAATCCACCAAAATTCGATCCGAAACTGTGACATAAATTAAAAAAAAAAACAAACGAGGAAGACCATTAAGTTATTCAGTAATTTCCGTAATATTACAAAAGCCAAGGTGTTCTTAATCGATTACACTCCTTATTAAGTGCAGTATACTATTGCACTATTATTGAGGTAATTTATTATCTTTGGCAATTGATATAAATATCAAAAAGATTCAATATTTATTAAAATAAAAATAATCGATGACAACATTAAGAATACAGGCTGACATTTCTTGTCGCATCAACAATAACAAATAATTACACAGTAAATACCCGCATTACAATGAGATATAATTATCAGATTTGTGACGAGCAAATACATAATTTGGAAGATTTCTGAATCAAGTTACTAGCGCTTGCAAAGGAATGAACTGACAACGGCAGTGAACTCAAATCTACTCATCTTGGTAAGATTACTATTTAAAAAATTATGGTTCAGTAAAATATTACATAAGTTACCGTATAATTGGGAAAGTACGAAATTAAATACAATATTTTTAAACTCCCACTAGAAAAAACGTTCTTATTCTATTTGAGAACATCTTTACTTTTAAATTCAAGAATACGAATCACAATATTCTTCGTAAGTATCAGGTTTGTTTTCATTACATCATAATTACTGCCAAGCTTGCTTCAGATTATTGTTTTTGCCCAGTTTTTTGCAGACCAAACTTCCAATTACCAAACTTATTAGAACAATGCTTATAAGTAAGTGATCGAAATCATCTTTCAAGACGTCAAAAGTTCCAGAAGGAGTCAGTTGAGTGAAAAAAAGATCTGTACCATAAGCCAGCATCAAACTCGTGGATTCCAAGCCAGAAGGTCTGAAAAACTTTTTACGAATGCAAAATTAATCATTTTCCTGTATATTATAGCACGGCTTCAATTCCCACGAGAAATAACTTACGAAGTTTTGAAGCCTCGAATACCATGTACACTTTGATTATAATTGATGAAATCCTCAGAAGCAATAGGTAATTCCGGTCGATATGGAAGAAGCATTTCTTCGGCTAATTCTTGCGTCATTTCAAGTGGGCGTCGAGCATCTAAGAGCCGCTTCGAAATTACATATATACTACCAAATGGCATAGCTACCAATACAGATCTTGTTGACAATCCCAGCTCTAAATTATAACATCATCCTAATTCATACAACAATTTCACATAAAAAACCGACCTCCGCACTTTAAAAAATTGATTTGAAAATCCAGGCATGAACTGATAGCGAAAAGGATGCGGAAAAAACCTATTCTAGTGACAAACGATTACTGACAAATATAACGAAAGTGCAATTACTGTATCTGATCTCATTGTCTTTTTCCCGCTAGAAAAATAACAACTCCGCGTTTTTAATTATAATACATTTTGTATCATGATTTATCTGAATTTTGATACAGGATTTATATGTATGTAAAATTGCTGACCAGTTTCTGTAACACCTAATGCTGCCACTCCTTGAGGAAATATATACGCTTGAGAGAGAGCTATGACTTTTGCTGCCACCGTGTGGACAAGTGAATTGTAATGAAGAGCATCAGTTTGTTCAAGACCTTCATACAACTCCAGCACAGCTACTTCCATACGACGACCTTTCTCGTTCCAATATGAATAAGCTAGCCAGTTTTCACAGTGAACCAAATGAATTGGACCAGTTATCTGCGAATTTATTTAATTATTTCTATAGCTTTAAGTCCCGTTATGATGATTCCTTCTACGAATATCTAATGACTATTAAAAAAAATTCTTTTTTTCTAGTACAGAATGAAGTTACGTGCATATAATGAGGTGCCAAGTACGGCACCTCAAAATGTACCTCTCTTCGTAAATTGCAATGGAAATATCAATTACTGCAACAACCATTACTGTATTTAGCAAACATCTTGTAAATAATTGCAAAGGTCTTACGACCATGAACAGTAAAAATGTCTTTACTTTGTTTTGTTTACCACTGTACACGATATAACCTGAGACTGCATCAATGAGATAAATTTGTAAAACCGAATTAACGGAGTCAAGTGCTGCGATTGCAACTAGGTTTGGATTGACATATTTATAGAGCACTGAGCGGTTACCCAACACTCTTCCAGCACTGTGAACTTTTTCTAAAATGTAAAAATTAATAAAGCACAAGAGTGATGCATCAAAAAACCTTAATCGGAGTGAGAAAAATGAAATAACTCACGGTAGAATGGTTTGGGAACAACGGCAACAATCTTTTGTTCATTTCGTAAAGACAGCTTCACTTTCCAAGTTGACGACAATTGTTTACGAGAAACATTCAGAACAAAACCTTCCAAATCACCAGAAATACTAAAATTGAAGAAATGCAGCGGGATGTGTTGTTCCAACGCATCCAGATTTTCCGGGTACAATGTAACCTAAAATATCCAGTGAAATGGAAACGAACCTGGATTCTTCGATTTCTATAAAATCATAAATAATTGCAAGCAAATAAAACTTACTTTGTTATTCTCATCAAGTATAATGAGGTGACAAACATGTGTCCGAGCATTCGCATAGGGGAGAATTTCAACACGCTTGATAGAAGTGGGGAAGCTTTTCCGTTCAATTAAAGATCCTGTTATGGGATTAAATGATATTAAAACTGCATGTTCTGACCTCTGAAACATGAAAAACCTTGCGTGGTTTCAGGAACGTATTCCCTTCAACTGAAGAAATAGGTATATTATTGTATATTATTGTTCTATTTAATTGAATAAAGGCCTAAATGTCATATAATAGACAAACTTGAACCTTATCATTTGCAACGACAGTAGCTTGCGGGGGAAAATGATAGTGAGCTGTCGTACGTTGCACAAACAGAGGAATTTTTTCACTTCCCAATGAGCCCAGCAACGGTTTAATATTTTTTCCCAAATAAATGTACCATAAAACTGTTCCATCACTACTGTCAATACCTACAAGAAATATCTGTTCGTAAATACTAGGGAAATGAATACTCATGATAATGAAATAAGGAGTATAGCATTTTGTTATAGAATGGTAGCAATAATCTTTCCACAATAAATACAGTTAAGAAGGATTCACCATAAACAACAGATTTCAATGTTGAAGCAACAATAATTTTCCGAAGATTAAAATAGTCCCGCTCATACGACATATCCTTTTTTCGCGTATTTTTGCTGGAAAATCGAAGAGATGCCAACCAGCTGGCAAATGACTTTGAATTGAACGGTAAAAAATTCGAGGAAGAAAAGATTCGATTTGTCGCGCCAATGAAAGCACGCCGAAACTGTTCTCCCTGACTTCTTAGACGTCGTATTAACGATCCCATTATGGTACCTGTAGAACGCAAGTAAAACAGGCATTCTAAAATTTTTCAAGTACATGGTTAGTAGAGGAATGTTTTAGTGTAATAGCATAATTTTACATGTATCATCAAAGTATGCTGTGGCCATAAAACACTTCTTTTTGCATTTGATTTAGAAGTAAGAAAAAACCGTTGTTCAAAACTGGAACTTCATTAAGCACGATAATTATGTGCTAAAACTAAATGATTTCTCAGAAAGCATACTTTCACTATTTAGGAGAGTTTTAACAAAAACCGAACCATACATATCAAACAAACCATCATCAGAGGCAAATTCCGACTCTATATCAGCTTGTGCTTCGGATAAAGGCAAATCAACCATTTCGACTGAAGAGATAGTACTTAATGCTTCATGTCTGATCCATTCCCTTGCAAGTTTGTTCGATGAACCAACCAGATAAACTAATCTGCAGTCTTCCAGAACAACAACAAATTCGAACTCCTTTGATGTCTCGATAAAAGAAATGAGTTTTATAGGAGCTAGATTTTCTTCTGGAATATTTCCTACGAATATCTGTTCTCCACTCACAGCATCATAAACGATGATGTTACTTGTAGATGTAGCAACAGCTAAAAGGTTTTGTCCATTTGTTGTCAAAAACGAGGAAACTGCTTCAATCTGAAAATGACAAATTTTTTATAAATTTTATTATAATACGAAATAGACTCCAACAGTAAAATTAAAATAAGTCTAAAATATTTACCTTCCCTAGTTTTAATAGTAGAACTGGAGGTTCCGATAAAGCAACACGATAAATATAGGTATTTGTAGGAGTACACGCAACTATCACCTCTCCATTATTTACACTTGATATTTTGACTATAGACTGAAGTGGAATGTGGTGTACGGTGAGATGATCCAATGATAAATCAACAGCGTAAAACCCATTGTTATCAAAACACTGTAACAAGGCCTGAGACAAAATGCACCTGAAAAAGAATTTTCGCTATGACCTTAATAACTTATGAATTCATCCTAGTAACTTTGAAAAAAAATGATCATAAAAAAGCTCTCCATTACCCATAGCGACAAACGTCCTGCATCTTGGACAAAGCTTGGTGCGTCAAATACAATTTTTTAACCAAATTCTGGTAAATAATGTTTACCGATATTTCTAAGGAACCTATTATTCGGTGTTAGAACGGTTCTTATCAATTAATAAAAGAACTTTCCACCATACGCTTCACCTTTTCAGACTGAACCAACTTGCACTGAGATTCCGAACTTCCATAACTGCACCTTCTGTTATATCAATCTGAATAACAGCTAATTCTACTCCTTCCACACCACCAACCACAGTAAGTGTTTTCGATCCTGACAACAACCCAATACAGTCCCTAAAATATCACATCGTTTTAATGTGACTTCAAAATAGAACGGCTACATCTCAATATTATTGTAATGGCAAAGGAATTTGAAAAAAAAAAGTTTTAAGCGTACTTCCATACACTCATCCGAAGCAGTTTTGTCAAAATATCTTAATATATATATATATATATATATATATATATATATATATATATATATATATATATATATATATATATATATATATATATATATATATATATATATATATATATATATATATATATATATATATATATATATATATATATATATATATATATATATATATATATATATATATATATATATATTATATATATATTATATATAATGGAAAAGTAAGCTTTAACAACTGAAATTAAGCCTTAAGACTAACTCTACGTTTCCTGCATTCGTTGTCCATTTAACATGACCACTGTTGAGGGAGAGTGCAGTTACGTGAGCGTCTCTCAAGACAAACACGTTTCCATTCGCTATTAACGTCTCCATTTTCTTCCAGCTATGAAAAATTTGCTAGTAAACAGTAATAGATTAGTTCAAATATTTTCCTCTTATCTCTAGTTTTGCATTTTATATCACTTCCTTACTTAGTAATTTGTTGAATCTGTGTCTCCCAAACCAAAACTCCGCTGTTTCGATTCCATGCTCGCACTGCTTCGCTATCTTTTGTTATCGTTATCATCACTAAAAATTCTGTTTCTGAAGTCACAAAAAATGCGGTTGAAAATATTAAAGCAGAAACAAGACGTAGTATTTAACAAAGTTAAGAGTCATAACAATATAAAGTATAACATTTGGTTGCTGGCGAGAACGATAACTGAAGTGCAGACGAATGTTCCAGTTGTTGCCTCCAGGCTGTAACAATCCAAAAATTAGAGAATGAGGAAATACCTGTACTATCCATCCCATATCTATCTATACAACTTTCATTCATCGGCATATTTTACCTGTCGATATATATCCATTTTTCTCTCATCATTATCAGTAATACAGAGTCCGCGGCCACATTATTTCGAAAAACTTTCATTACAGAAATTAGGAAAAAGCCAACAAGTACGGATGCATAACTTAAAACCCAAAGTTATACATCATTTCCAATATCAATGAACAATGTTGAGAAGCGGAACCTATTTGTCCAGTTGATCCTTTCAATGATGCAATCATATTAGATTCCGTTGAAACAAAGATATGTGACAACTCCGTGCTCTTCAATTGCTCCATATACAGCTCCCTCGTACATCCAACATACTCACGATGCCTGAATTTATTTCCAAAACTCTTCAAACCAACATAGTAATGTTTATTTCTTCAAAAGACAAATGAAAAATGAATTTTTCAAACAACCAATTAATTATCTGTAAATCTAACCAGTCGAATTTGCCAATTTGATCTTCGTATATTGCAGAAACTGCTATAACCATTGCGGCAAACCACAATAGGAAGGCCATTATCTAAAATGAATTTATTTTTTCAGCTCTGAAGTTTTGGTGTTCTTCATCTGGAACACATACCAAACATTTTCTTTCATGTGAAGGACACGAAAATGTTTTGTATTTGTGCTCGGCAATACATCTGGAATTTTTTCCACGCTACAGGACAGTTTTACATCTTAGGTGTAAGTAACACGCAAACATTGAGGGAAGGAGAACGCCAATTTTCATAGTGATCAGAACAGCGTGTACGTTCTGATAAGAGATATGAGCAATAAAAGATGAGCTGAGGTACCTACAGCATCGCGGAGTACGACAGATGAGTTTGAACCAGAAGGGAATTTAGACTGAGGTACTTAACATTGTCATATAGTCGTCTTTCGAAACATCCCTTCTCTATCGTAGTAGTTTCTCCCACTTTTAACATGGTGGTCAGTGTTTCCCAGGCTACGTAAAGTTGAATATTTGCATATTAGGCGATGGATGGTTGAAACATGGACAATTAAGCAGAAGTACACAGGAGTTCCGGAGTGAGTAGAGTGAATTTTCATCTTCTGTAACATTCTGATCGGACATATTGATTTTGATAAGTGACTTCAGCACGTAAAACATGATAAATTCATGCATAAATAGGAACTTCGCATTCAGCTACAAATCCATAAATCAGCAGCAACAACCAGCTGCAGCCTAGGAAATAGTGTCATCGACCAATTGATTGGTGGTATGATTATTTTCATCACGAGGTAGACATGGTGATCTAAGGTGATACTGAGCCGTTTCGTAGACCAGGAAGGGCTATGGGAACGTAGGGGATTCCTTGGAAGTGGCGTGGGTGCGTTGGTTTACTTCGCGAGGTATGAGGGTATGGGTACATACCGTGGTATTTGTAAGTGTTACCGTGTTTTCAGAAGTGAGGTCGAGACATACAAGATGTCGTTGATAATACCGGAGAAATTTCAACACATCCATCGTGTTATGAATACGAACATCGATGGCAACAGGAAAGTACCATTCGCACTCACTGCTATTAAGGTACACCCAATGTTTTGAATCAGAGCGCATTTGTCGAATGATTATCATAGGGACAGTGTATAAGATGAAGAGTTTTCCTAACTGCATGATTGGAAAATTTTCATGGTGGCACGGAATTTATAATTTCAGGGTGTCGGCAGACGTTTTGCGTTTGTTGTTTGCCGAAAGGCTGATATTGATATTAATCGACGTGCTGGGGAGCTGTCAGAAGAAGATCTGGAAAAACTGCAGCAAGTGATGCAAAATCCTAGCCAATATAAAATTCCTAATTGGTTTTTGAACAGGCAAAAGGATATCAAGGACGGAAAGTATTCTCAGGTTATTGATTTTCAATTTTTTGGAATTGCAGGTTTTGTTGTACCAACATGAAATGAATGGGCCTTCTGGCGAATTTCATGTTTACATTGATCATAATTACTACTCCAACTTTCAGGTGCTTTCTACATCGCTTGACAATAAGCTTCGTGAAGATTTGGAAAGACTGAAGAAAATTCGTCTGCATAGAGGTACGGATACGTTGATCCAAATAAGCCGAATATTTAATAATTGCAGTCAATTGAAAGGAAAAAATTATCCTTCGTTGTGGCGAAACACTTTATGGTCCCTAGTTAAAAAGAAAAGTAGCCATTCATCGGATTAGTGGTAAAAAATCTTTCGGAAAACAGATCTTAGTTTGACTATTGATCGTCTGGCCAGATCTGTTAATAAGATCCAGTCCATTCTATTAAAAACTGCGCAAATATGCAGATCTTGAAAAACCTAAAGTTATTAGCCTTCGTTCCATAATCGTAGTATTTTAAGGACTTCGACACTATTGGGGACTTCGTGTACGAGGACAACACACCAAGACAACAGGTAGAAAAGGTCGCACTGTTGGTGTATCGAAGAAGAAGGGAGGTTAAAGAAGCTGTGATGGATACATCTTTTATCATATTTCTACTCAATAATTGGTTGTTATTGAGTTATTTTTGATTTTTGCGCTTAATATGATTTCATATGAAATAAAATTTGTTAACACAGATCATCGCATTGCACAATCAAATAGAGCTGTGGTTCTCAACTCTTGCTTATATCTATTGCATCTACCGTTGGCACCGTTGGCGAAGATAAACAAAGTAGTGATATTTAAGTTGGTAGGCTTAAAGAAATCTCGCGGTTGAATTATGGCACAAAGAGTTGGTCGACATGATTCACATGACACCCGAATTCCATCATGCCTGCAGTCTTACTTTTGGCTGTTTTATTACTTCTCAAGTTTAATGTTTTTAATGTTAATTTCCAATATTTTAAAGATCTGTTGACGGGTTGACCATGGATTCATATGATGTGATAGCAAATCAGCCAGTTGTTATTGACAATGGATCTGGGGTAATTAAGGCTGGATTTGCTGGTGACCAAACACCAAAATGCCGTTTTGCTAATTTTGTTGGACGACCGAAGCACACAAGAGTTATGGCCGGTGCTCTTGAAGGCGACTTGTTTGTAGGTAAAGTTCTTTTGTTTATCATATAAACATGTATATTGTGGGATTGTTTTAACAATGTCTAAACTACATGCATATTTTTACCTTACTTTTGCTCTCTGTAAGCTTTCTGCACCTTTGAAGGCTAGCACCTTATGTGTTAGATTTGTTTAGAATTAGTTTCATAAAGCTTACATTCATTTAGGACCCAAAGCGCAAGAGTATCGAGGATTACTAGCGTTGAAGTACCCAATGGAACATGGCATAGTGACAGACTGGAATGACATGGAACGAGTGTGGCAGTATATATACAGTAAAGACCAGTTGCAGGTATTTTGGTTTGGTCTTTTCTTGAGAGCACTTGCTGATATGATTTGTCATGGTCGTAGTATTTTCATATTTTCAGATATTTCCAGAAGAACATCCAGTACTGCTTACCGAAGCACCGCTGAATCCACTGAAAAACCGAGAAAAGTCGGCTGAAATATTTTTTGAAACCTTTAACATACCTGCATTGCACATTCAAATTCAAGCCGTTCTTTCGCTTTATTCGACAGGTCGTACAACAGGTGTTGTTCTTGATTCAGGAGATGGTGTAACTCATGTTGTACCTATCTTTGAAGGTTTTGCTATACAGCACGGGTTCGTTTTTGCTTCAGTTTTTTTTCTCCATACTATCCCTTGCAAACTGTATTGCTTTTCCATTCGTAACTGGTCATATATCAAACATATTAAGGCAGACCTTAAATATTGAGATGAGCATAATAATGATGTATCCTTCATCATCAGACTATTATCAATATTACTGGTTATTGTTTGTTCATCATCACTGACTCTTCTTACATATGATGTAACTAAAATTAAGTATGAGTAATCCAGAATTGAGAGAATGGATGTCGCAGGACGAGATGTGACCAGATACCTTCGTCTATTACTTCGGAAGGAAGGAGCTAACTTTCATCGTTCGTCAGAATTTGAAATTGTTAGAGAAATTAAAGAAAAAATGTGTTACGTTGCAACAAATGCTACAAAAGAAGAAAGTAACGAAAGCGAGAAAGTATGTTTCACTTTGTCTATTATTGTTATGACAGTTGAGAGGATTATCTTCGTCAAATATGGTTTCCGATGCTATTGAGTGAAGTATTTCACTGTTTCAGCGTCTTTAAATTCAGGCAGCATATAAGCTTCCCGATGGTTCGACATTCGAAATTGGGCCATCTAGATTTCGTGCTCCCGAGATACTGTTTCGACCGGACATTATTGGCGAAGAATGGCCGGGCATTGCTAATGCTCTGGATTTGTCCATAAGAGTATGTGTTTCAGCACGTCGATTTTTATCAGTGTGCCTGTTTTATACAATGCTGAGTTTATAGTTGGTTCGTCTGCTACGATCTTTAATAGAGCGAAATCGTTTTCTCAAAAATATAGGAAATTCATGAAATGTGGGACTGTGGTAAGTATAAATATAACTGAAATTTATTGAATTTTTCAAAATCATATACCTGATAAGACGTCCTAAGCGAACTTCCCATGCATATTGTGTTTTTGGAAGTAATTCAATATTATATTATATTATATTATATTATATTATATTATATTATATTATATTATATTATATTATATTATATTATATTATATTATATTATATTATATTATATTATATTATTATATTATATTATATTATATTATATTATATTATATTATATTATATTATATTATATTATATTATATTATATTATATTATATTATATTATATTATATTATATTATATTATATTATATTATATTATATTATATTATATTATTATTATATTATATTATTATTATATTATATTATTATTATATTATATTATTATTATATTATTATATTATTATATTATTATATTATATTATATTATATTATATTATATTATATTATATTATATTATATTATATTATATTATATTATATTATATTATATTATATTATATTATATTATATTATATTATATTATATTATATTATATTATATTATATTATATTATTATATTATATTATATTATATTATATTATATTATATTATATTATATTATATTATATTATATTATATTATATTATATTATATTATATTATATTATATTATATTATATTATATTATATTATATTATATTATATTATATTATATTATATTATATTATATTATATTATATTATATTATATTATATTATATTATGTTATATTATATTATATTATATTATATTATATTATATTATATTATATTATATTATATTATATTATATTATATTATATTATATTATATTATATTATATTATATTATATTATATTATATTATATTATATTATATTATATTATATTATATTATATTTTTATATTACATTATATTATATATTATAATTTGTAATTATATTATATTATATTTATATTATGTGTACTGCAGACGTAGACGGAATATAATGTTACATCGTAAATTCAATTTTATCTTACTTCCAAGATTTTAAAATTCAATGACAGCATTATCTTCACTTCAATTTTGCGGTTTCAATTTCCTAAGACTCTTATTTTGTTAAACATGACTAGAGGAAATCCTTGTCTTTTTTCACCAGTTTTTTTTGATAAGATATGAAATTCTATTTCTTTTAAGCGTTGTGAAGTAGATCTACGCAAGAATTTGTATAGCAATATTGTATTAAGTGGTGGGTCGACTATGTTCACTGGATTTGGTGATCGATTGTTAGCTGAAGTAAGTTTTTCTAAGTATGTACTGCTTTTTTTTGCATATTTTGCTTAACAAATTTTCTAAATCTTGCTTTTGAGTTGAAATTGATGGAACGAATATTCTTTGGTGTCGATTACAGATGCGTCGATTGGCACCGAAAGACGTAAAAATTCGAATATCTGCACCCCAAGAGCGGTTATATGGTACCTGGATAGGGGGTTCAATTCTAGCCAGTCTTGATACGTTTAAGAAAATGTGGGTTAGCAAGAAAGAATATGAAGACGAAGGCAAGAAAGTATTACACAGGAAAACGTTCTGAATGATATGTTTGCTGGTTTTCAGTAATTTTTAAAATTATCGCAAACGTAACGTCTCTATTCTTATTTAGGTGAATGAGATGAAAAAATATGTATAAATTATAAATTATAACTGCTATAAGTAATGGTAGGCAGAATTGATTGCTGCGAGCTGTTTCTTTTGTGCAAATTCCAATTCCATTATAGAAAATTTATTGATGCATTTTCCTCAATGTGATAGATCTCGTGTTTGCTTCCAGTAAAAAATACAGCACATGCAGTTTCTTTCACTTTGTTTTAAAAAACTTCCAATTATGTAATTGTCAAATGATGTCAATAATAATCAAATAATTCTGCTCTTTGCAAAGTACCATTTATGACTCACTCTTCTATAGTTATATAATCTACCGGCAACAGTTTTTAATGAAAAAAATGCTATAGCTCGCAGATAGGACCACTAAATAGCGCTGTTGCAAGAGTAATTTGAAAAGGAGACCGATATCAGTTCAAATCAAATTACGAAATTGCATGGTATCATTACTAGCTGTTGTAATCTGTTTATATGTTTTGGTTGAGCTTTCATATTCTTGTCCAGTTAATGTATATTTTTCCCTGTGATTAGTTGATTGTACTGCTTTAGGTGTCTGGGAAAGTTAGGTGCTCGATTGAATGTTGGTCGACCGAAACAGGCAAAATGCATTTTGTATGGTCATAGAATTGAAGTAATTCACTTCATAAGTTGTGTGTTGCTTAAAATGTTATATTTTGATATTGGCCAATGAGTTGCTTATGTTTCGAATAAAATTCTCTAATCGTATTTAGCTTGTTTGTCTAGATCTTGGGATTTATTGTAATTGTATGTGAAGTCTTGATGTATTTTCTAGAAAAAGGTTCTACAGTGGTAAATCAATTTTTCCTCGAATGGCTAGGAATTCATAGTTTACTTTACTAACTGTGTAGTACATTCGCATCATATTTTAAGCACAAATGAACATCGATTCGTTTAAGGCTATTGGATTTCGGATGATATTGCTCAGTTTACGCAATGTGTTCAACTATCGTTTTGCGATGGTTGAAGAACTAAAATCGAAAAAGAAACGTTCAATTCAATTCAAAAACTGCTTACGAGAATGAATTCTTAGGAGCTCTTTTGAAATTACAGTCTCCGTCATCGTTTGTTTAAAATTTTGCACCGGAAGGTACTCCTTGTTTCAAAGGATTAATAATAGCTCCACCTCGAGTATACACACATCATTCGCACAATTGGCAATGTTATTTTAAAATATAATGTTTTAATAATATTACAGAAGTCATATCTACTCGTTGACTGACTTATTTTACGAATTCACAAAAGACTTAAATTTAAAAACTTCAAGTAGTCTATCATTAGCTTTGCGCTGCACTCTCCCTCACTACTCATCAATTTACATCAATAAAAATGGGAAGTACTGAATTTTCTTCGTTAATTTATAATTAAACGATCTAATGAACAGGCGGTGCAACGATTGTCGGTATCTTCTCCTTTCCTTAGTATTTGTTTGTTCGGCCTGAATCTACGAGAATATCAAATACTAACATTTTGTTTTATTTCTCTTGATTTTCAAGCATTCATAAAAGTCTCTATTGTTAAGAGATAAATCTAAATAGCCATAAATATTAGTTTCAGTTATAACTTTAAGCTATAATGTTATTATAGCTTGTGATAGTTTCTGGATTTTAGCATCCTCTATAGTCGTCTGCGTGCTAAGTTGAATTTTTGAATTTTAAATGACATATACCTGGAAATTTTATAGTAAAATAAAATTTTTGCTAAAAATATGGTTCATTATTGTGTCTCATAACTTGAAAATACAAAACATGCAAATTTTATTCATGAAAATATTTTACTGCTTTTTATTAGTAATTTTTTTTAAAAATTATTTCTGTTAGTTCACCAATCAAAGATTTATTTGAATTGTCATTATTGCGTGAATTAATCTTCTCACTCACTCATTCACTGTTCAATCGATGATACTTGTGATGTACGCAACATACACGTTTCATTTCAAAAATTGAGAGCTGTTCGTTTTCAATCTTCCAACTGAATCACTTCAAATGTTCAAAGGAACCGCACGTAAAACTGTACATATATCATAGATTATACTGTGAAGAATGGATTCGAGAAACAGCTCTTAAGAATTTACTAAAAGATGAACGGCTACTGGGCAGTGTAGGAGAAGTTCCGAAATCAGTACACAAACATGAAAATGATAAATTACGAAGGTATTATTTGTTATTAATAGTTTATTGTCGTGAACTAACAAACAGGTCTCATCGTTAACACGCCAAAGTAGAGGTAAAACTAAGATAGAAACATACAACTGCGTGAAGTCTATCCGATAACATCTCATTTCCTATTATGGCACATGTCATATCGCTTACGCTTCTTGGATCATCGCAGTATATCGATAGAAGTCAAATAATTGAAATAATTGAAATAGTCAAATGTTTATAAAGTTTTTTTGAAAAGACTGTTTGTGCGAGTCAGAGAGAAATGTAATCAATTGAAATGATCGGAGAGTTGTATATTCCGCGATAATTCTACGACTGTAGCAAAGATGTTCGGAATTAGTAATAGAAATAGCGTTACTACTCGAATACTTTGGAAATACTGCAATCGCTTTGCTTTTTCTTCTTCTTTAGGGAATTGTCGTTAAATTCCGTCATATTTTACTTTGATTTCAAACATCAGTTTTACAATTCTGCATCGGCAAATCAAATATTTGAGGAACAGTTAACGATTTTTTTTTGTTTTAGGATTTCAGCAGGTGCGGAGAAGAAGCGTAAGAAGCGCAAAATAAAACACTCCAAGCTAAAATATAAACATAAAGGATCCAAAAATAGAAGAGAGAAGAATGGACAAAATGCGAAAAAGGTAGAAAATGAACAAGAAGTGATTGCGGAAGCAGATGAATGCAAAAACAAGGCTACTCCGTCAGGTAAAAACATGATCACTCCGTCAGTTAGCGTCACAGATGACAGTTAATCTACATGGATGAATTTTCTAGCAAAATCAAGGTAAATCAGAGCAAAATGAGAAATATGATAGGACTAAAAAAGATTCTTAGAAGAAGGTCGTTGCAAGGTTGCGTGGTTGTTAAGTGACAGAAAAAAAAGTTTATGAACAGCTTTATATTTAAAAATTTCAACACGAGTAGTTTAATGCTATCATAATATAATGTATACTTTGCGCAGTACCACAATGTTTTTGACTATAAATCTTCACTTTCTATACGGTAGAAATAGAATTTCTTTTAGAGAGATTTGTAAAGGAATTGTAATTATCTGAGACTTTTCAACCATAAGAAAAATGCTGTAAACGGTTTTTTTTCTTCAATTTTCAGGCATTCAGGAAAAATCAAGTGATTTTTCGGACTCAACAAGCAGTGTAGTTAGAAAAGTGGAAGCTAGGAATGTAAAAAAACAAGCTACATGCTCGTCAAAAGGCTCAACACAAATTAACAAATTCAAAAAAGATGAGAAAAAGGAAAATAAGAAGTTAGAAGAGAAAGAAAAATTGGAAACGTCGGTTAAGGATAAAGCAAGGCAGAAAGGTACAAACAAATCCGGTAACGATTCGGAAAGTATCATTGAAGAAAAAGAGAGAAAAAAGAAAAAAGTATGTGGAAACACGGATGGAAATGCCAATGCTCACGCTAAATTTGTGAAATCGTCGGGAAAGATTAAAGTGAGAAATACGACTGCAATGGAAAAAGGCAGAAAAGCATCTGAAAGAGAATCACAGAACGTCAGAGAATCGGGAAAAAATGAAGTAAAAAAAAAGAGTAAAATTAGAAAACGAAAAAGAACAAAGATTTCCAAAGACTTGGATGAATGTGACAAGATCAGAAGAGATAAGACGAAAGCAAAAAAACGTAAAAGTACTTTGAAAAGTACAAGTCAACGGAATAAAAAAAAGACACGCAAAGTGAGAAAATTAAAAGATCGGCGTAGTCGTCAAAAAAATAAAAATTTTATAGGCAAGGATGAAAGTAAAATTGGTAGTAAAAAAATTAAAATAGATGGAGAGCTGAACCGATTAGATACAGTCTTAACCTCAGGAATCGAAAAAGAGAGCAAAAAAGCGGAAGATGTGGAAGCATTGAATTCCGGAAGAAAGCCTGAAATCAAACTTCCAGAAGATCATGGAAAACAGGATGAGATATCGGATAGCATTGCCTTTACAAAGCAACTCACTTCAACTGAAGGTAGCAGTTTCACTACATCAGCTTCATCATCAACACCAACAACGGACATTTCAATTTCTCCATCACCAGAAAGGTCTCAGGCAGAAATAGTCAATGAGAGTACGGCATGCATCGATGAGAAAACCGGTTCAATTAGTGAGGAAGAAGAGGAAGGACAAGAAGGAGCAGCAGCAGTGGTCATGAAAGAACCGGAAGAAAAAGTGGACGTCACTCCTAAGCACCACGACGTGAACAGAAATGAAATTCCAGCAAGTAATGGAATACGTAAAGGGAAGAGGAAAATTATGAGTGTTTTTGTGCAGGAAAAGCACAACTCAGACAATACGACAATAACACCGAAACGAATTCGATATGGAATGAATAAAACTGAAAAAGCAAGCAGTGATACATCTCATGGACCAGGTACCACATTATCACCTAAATTGGAAATTACAAAAGGAATGAAAGCAGATCTTAGACAGATTCAGAAGGAAGTGAACAATTTAGATCAAGCAGAAGTAGGCGATTTCACTAGCTCAACTAGTGTAGCAGAATCACAATCGTCAGAAGCACGGAAGGATAAAATTGATGAAAAAAGGATGATGATGAATGACGGTAATAATAGCTCATCATCAAATGTGGCTTTCCTCTCAACGACAGAAACAACTAATAATGATCAAAATATAAATGTCGGGTATGAATAAATAACATCGTTAAATTCATTTGCTATAAAGAAAACAAAATTTAATGATAACAAAACAAATGAGTTAATTGTGTTAATTGAAAACGTTTTTAGAATTTCTGATGAGAAGCTTGAGAGAAGCAATGAGTTAAAACAAGTATGATTGGATTATCTTTGCTTTTCTTCACTCTAACCTTCCTTCTACAAGCTTTCATGTTTTTTCAATTTTAGTTTAGAAGATTAATCTCTTCAATTTTTATGGCTAACATTTGTTTGTGAAATACACAAGCTTACTCCATTTAACTTTGAGGTATTCAGAAGTTGGAATATGTGAAGGACAGCGAAAAAGAGGTGACGTTGAGCGCATCTCCAGCTGATACAAAGTAAACTCGTTTTCTTTTGGAACATTTAAACTATCTGAAAATATTTAGCATTTCCAAGCTGAAAACATACCAACTATCGTTCAACATTTTCTTCCTTCAATGAAATTTTACAAGGTATTTAGCAAAAGCAATGTACATATTGGAATTCTACTAGTAAACATAACAAAATTTGATGGACAATAGATGATCAGATGCAAGTTGCAGTTTGAATTTCAAATCTGCTCAGGCTTACTTAAATTAAATTAAGGAAATGATACGAAGCAATTTTGTTTCTTTAAACACTTCCCTTGGAAGATAGCGTTACGTTGCAGTACTGACGTAGAGCAGAATGAACAAAACGACTCATCGGATCGATCATATATTAATGGACTTGCACAAATTCAAACAATCCTTGAAATTTATGGCATAGAAAAGGAGAAAACAGTATGTGGTACTTAGTGGAAAGTTATAAAAGGTTCAAAGGTTGATGAAATGTCTTGTGATATGATACAACAAACTTAATGTCAATGTGAATAATAATTGACACGTTGAAAAATGTTTTATGCTAATCCAATGTTGCTTTAGGAAGCATTTAACAAATTGTTGGATGAAAATTTAGCAATGAATGAAAAAGAAATTGGTGAAAATTTGATGAAAGCAGTGTGTGATTTGCCAATGAATACAGAGCTTCTTCAGAAAGTTCACTTTTTTCATTTATTAAATGATCACAATTTCGATGTCAAATTGGTTAGGAGGAATGACGATGACATACATCAGCTAAGCTAACATTGAGATGTGAGAGAACGTTAATTGATCACAACTGATGATCACTTCTGCACGTGCTTTATAATCATGCGTAAAGGATGGAATGTTTGAAATGATTTTTCATCAATTGTAATCAATTGATACAGGTGCTGGAGAAAATGCAATACAGCGGTTTGCTTCAGAAGGAGGAATATAAAATGCTACAAAAGAATTTGGTACCACAAGCGGTAAATGAAACAGTTACAATTGCATTACTTGCACAAGTGATACAACGAAAGAAGCATAAAAAATCCACTCCCTGATTCCGATATCATACTGTAAAACATATCTTAACTCTAACAACTACACTACTCGAACGAAATCCTGTTTTTTGGATTTAAATACTTATAAAAGAATATCGTTGGAACTGCTCAATGTCTTCCTTCTACTTACTATTACCTCTTCATTATTTCAATTCCTTCACTTCCAACTAATCTTTTTATACATAGCGAATAAGATTGTCCATTTACAATATCAAAGTTATATTTTAAATTTGCGCAAACGAATTCCATGAAAATGTATTAAATATGAAATTAATCAATTCTTACACAAAGGTGAATATCCGATGGAATCGATCTGTGCCATCAGGAAATGCGGGATGAATGATCATGGATGACTTAGCTGTTTACGGTTGCATCCATAACGAGCTTCCCGACTTCCGGCGGATCTGTGTATCTGCCCATGCGTGCGTGCGTGCGTGCGTGCATGTGTCTGCATGGTTAAAATCATTCCGGAATACATCTGTTTGGAATTGCAGATCACGAATTCATATAGTTTCACCTTTAGATTTCAGAATCCTTTCAATAAGCACACTACCGCTCCGTTTCACAAGGCAATTCGCTGACCTCACCCCTTCGCCATCGAGTAGCGAAAAAGGTCCTTATGAAGAAAATGGATTCTGTTTCGGATGTGTGACGTTCGTTGTGATTTCTGTCTTTGAACTGTCATGGAGAGGGGTGGGTAGAGAGAAGTCAAGCGTGGTGCGTGTATTTTGAGCCTAAAAGAATACTGATATGGATTCCAGACTACTGTAAAAGTATTATTGCGTCAACGAAGTGAAATAAATTCGCCGATCCACATCTCGCCGTGCATGCATTAAATCAAAAAACGCCATTCCACTTACATCGTAGTTCTTCAATCCATCTACTTCGGGCATATTTCGCTTCTTCATTTCACTATTTTTCCTGCGTCAGGAAAAACATTATTAGTGTGAATTCTTAAGTTTACTCGGTTTGAATACTTAGTGATACTGAAGTTTTCAGTATTCCAAATTCTCTTCCATGTTAATCCATTGATGAAATGGCTTCCTATTCGCTATAAAAATAGGAAGTTTGACAAATGAAACATTCCTGAACAAGCAGTTGCTTGCATTGTCAATTTTATTGATATATTGAGAGGAAGGGAGGAAGCTTTGCCATTAGCAACAGGTGAGGGTTATTTTTGCAATCTTTATATCTTCAAACGGAATTTTGGGTTATTGCTATCACTGAGAGCGGTCGCTTATTTTTCATCTCCAAAATTATCGCAATTGATTATCATCTATTATCGGCAGTTACTTGCAGGGTTATAGGACAATGTTTCCGGCATATGATCGAGATTATCATCCACGTCACACTGCACCATCCGATGAAGACAACGATTTCAGTGGTCGTTTCAGTTCTTTCGCATCAAGATCAAAGAGAAAGAAGAGAAGTAAAGACCAGGCAAGAGACGAACGTCAGGAAAAAAAGACAAAAGAAGAAGTGAAACGACGAAAAGAATTTGAACGAAAACAGATGTTGTCGCAATATTCTGTAAAGGTATAATCATTTTGGTTATCTACAAAATAATCAGAAGCTGAATTGTAAACGATTAAAGTAGTTTATATTACACACGACAACTGGTCTCTCAGGTATTATTAAGATAATGGAGGTGCCTGTTTATTACTTAGAAATATCATTTATTCCAGAGACTATGTTAGGAGTAGTATGTATGCTTATACCATATAAAAGCAGCTCTGGTATCTGGCAGTACTTTTGTGATAGAACAAGAGAATAAAAAAGTAGAATAGCAGAAACGGGTTGTCATTGTTGCTCTTAGTTAGTAATGCAATTGAACAGATTTATTAAGAAAGTAGAACTGTGCAGTTACATCAAAAATTAAACTATAAAAAGAGAACAAGTGGGCGCTTGTAATCGAAATCATGTATTTTATAGATTTTATAGAGGTATTAGGAATAGTACGTTGTAAGGATTATTTCAGACAAAATTGAGGTAGATAAAATCATACTTGTCATTAGTGATGTATTATACAGATTGTGGGCATCAATTCGGATGATGAAAGTGATATCGAAGTACCTATGGATATTAAATCTGCTTCAAGTATTGCAAAGAAAAGGAAGTCGAAATACTCATCACGGAAAAAGAAGAGGACAAGTGGACACAAACGTTCCAGACGATCCACTTCCTCATCATCTTCGTCTTCCAAATTATCTGATTCTTCTAAAGATAGCTTCAGTTCGGATGCAAGCAAAAAGAAATACAAAGGGCAGTCCTCAGTTCCGCAAATGCTCTGTGTTAGTTTTAGAATTGGGATTGTCTGATCCGTTTTCTTATCGATTCAACTAGTGCTAAAACTAAGATCGAATTTATTTATCCTGTTAGAACTACTAAAGATAGTCTGGCGACGTCGAAAGTCTTGCGACATCAAGCATGACCATGTTAGTATTTAAAAATTACGGAATTGTCTGCTGCCAAAAGATCACACCTTTTATTAATGATTTTAAATAACCTGACTTGGTCTGCGAAATTAAAAATTGATGTTATCAGATTATTATACAATTGCATTTTCGACCATTTTCTTAATTCAGGCAAATCATCGGTGGGGCTTTATAACAGAGTTCGATCCATCTATTGCTAGATCCTTCATGATGATGGATTTTAAAGGCGATCGTTCTAATCTGCATTACGAATCTTTATATAAGAAGGACGTGGCTGAATATGGACTTGTATTCAAAAAAGTTCTTGGTGGTAACGAAATTCTTGAAAAGCAAGTTTTAAAACAGTTACTTTTAAATTGTAATTATTTCTTTATACACAGTACACTTAATAAGAGCACAAATTTGGGTCCATAATTATGCTAAGGCGGTAATTTCAAATGCTATTTTTTGCCATCCTTTTTATAGAAAATATCTGTTACATTTTGAATGTTTCCAGAATTTATTTCGGCACTCCTGGACATAAAAGTGATTTTCAAAGGTACTTTAGCGATAAAGTCAAAAAAGTATGGAAGGAGAAGCCAGAGCGTTTGTGGAGGCGAAAAGAATTAAAGCCTTTTACAGATTATATCGAGCTGTCGAGATTTGCTCTACTGGAGGATGATTTGAAAGTAATATTTTGTTATAATTTTATAACCATTATTTCCCAATTTTTTTGTTTTTTGTGAGTTTGACTTTAAAAATTAAGGATGAGAGCGGAAATTTGAGCTTAGAGAAGTGTAATGGAGTTCAAGGCGGAAGATCCTTGATTGAGGCACCAGCAGAAGCAAAAAGTCGGCAGTATAATGCAGAATTAGGAAGAGACCGATATAATATTGAATTGTGGCTGAAATTTCTGGCAGTCCAGGTGAGATTATCGTGCTTCTGTTCTTTCATCTTTAATTAATTTCTTCTTTGGTTTTTCCTTGCAACCATTTTTGTATCGTTCTAGGTTGTGCAGCACTAACATCTATATGATTCTTTTTGAGGATGAGGTATTTCTGGCTCAAGACAGTTTGGAAGGTCGCAAGAAGACGAGAAATGAGCGGCTTACGAATCGCGAACTCTTAGAACGAAAAATGAGTATTTTGGACAAAGTAATGGATTATTACTATATGAAATATAGTATATTATAAAATGTAGACTTCGTAAAAAATTTGCTGAAGACAGGAGCTTTTTCATGTTTTTGACCAAAGAGGCATATGTTCATGAAATGCAACAGAAAGATCATGGCATACTTTCATGTCAGAATATATGCCTTCAGTTATAAGTGTAATTTCAGACATATTTTTGTTTCAATTTCCAGGCAATTTCACTTAATTTCAATTGTGTGAAGCTCAAATTAGAACGCCTCAAAATTGGAATGCATTTATGGGAAGAGAATGTTTTCGCTCGCGAAATGAGAGATGTCGGCTTTTTTTTTAATTACGTTCTTTTCCATATCATTATTTGAATCATTACTTGTTTGTCACATTATCAATAATCATTTTGAATATTTTCTTTATGATCATATGTAAAGGTGGAATTCAAACATGTCAACGATCCGGAAATGTGGGAAGGCATACTTGGTCTTTTGGAGAGCGACACAAGACGATTTAATCTTTTTAATCAGGTCTTTTTTTGCAAAAGATTATGGAGAATAGAAACGATTTTTTTTACAGTGTTGGAAAAATGTACCACATCGGTATTTTCATGTTATCTTTTGTATGAAGGCAGTTTAGTTTTTTTTCTACTTAACGATTGTTACAGTGTATAAAGATGAAAATATGTTTGGAAAAACTAGATGAAATACGTAGCGGTAAGTTATTATCACACAAAACACTGCCAAACACGGAGAAATTCATGGCATCTGTGATCCTTCGTAGAATACGTCTTCTATTGAAATGTGGACATACTGAAAAGGTGACTTAATATTTTACTTCTATTTTTAGTTAGGGTTTCCATTTATTGTCAGCAATTACTTTGGCAAAGTAATTGATTTAATCCATGATCTGAATTTTTTTATTTTATGTTTTTTAGTTATTTTGTTTAGAAAGCAATGCGAGCAGGTAGAGATGAGTAGGAAGCAAGTAGTAAGGTGACGCTACTCTTATTTCTGAGGGAGTTATAGGCAATTGCGACAGCTCAAGCTACCTGTGAATTTAATTTGTGCGTTCCGGAATCATTTGAAAATGCGGATTTGGAGGACAAACGAAAACTTTTCGAGGCTTTCTGGGATAGTGGAATTGCACGTATCGGGGATGAAGGCGCAGAAGGTTTTTAAACTCTTTTTATGTAATTACATTTTTAACTTCCAATATTCAGTGATGTCAAGGGTTTTTAACTTGTTATTTTTAACTTTAGGATGGGCAAGATCAATGGAACACATAAAAGAAGGAACAGTAAAAACAGATCGGTCAATCTCTGAGGAGGAACAGTTGGAATATGATAAAAAAGAAGAAGAATTGTGTAGCAGAGTTGGCTCAGATGGCTTAAACTTACCTAATCGTTTGGTTTGGATAGAAATAGAACGTTTGCGCACACAGTATCAGTGGCGACCAATTAGAGACTTAGGAGCAACGGTATGAGATTTTTGAAACTATTTAGATATCGCTGCAGCAGCTGAAAGCTATTGTTTTTTGTTGTTTTGATTTACCTTATAGTAATTGCAGTTCGATGATAGGGAACGAGTTGTAACGTTTCAAGATATTGAGGACGTTTTGTATGTGTTTAGCCAACCTGTTGCTTTTGATCTTTTCTGCAGCATTTTGGAAGAATTTGGAGCAGTTATATATAATCGGGTATGCTAACATCTTTAGCAGCATTAAAAGTTTAGTGGTCGTGATTTCCTTTCTATACAATCAGAAAGCTGTTTGAAAGCTAGGGTACTGCAATTGTTGGTTCTTTTTAGAACTCAACTCTACCAGCGAATATCATGCATGAGTTTGCTATTTTTCCTGATCTTTCTCTGCGGTTAAAAAATTTCATTAAATCACTGTGCGGATTTTTCGAACTAGCTTCCAGTTACGTACAAAAAGAACGAGATTTGCTGCTTTCATCACAACTTCTTACGTATGTTTTGTAAGACGTCATCATGATTATTGAATTTTCAGTTTGCCATTTTATCCTAAATGTAGTTTAATTTTTGATCCTTTATATTTATAACTTACTGCTACTCGACGGCTTAGTGGTGCACAGTATGAATGGTAAAGGAAGAGGTTAGTAGTGAAATAATCTTGAAAAATCATTGTGCTGCCACTAAAATCTTTTGAAAGCCTAAAACTTTTCTTATCAATCTCAAATTATATAAAAGCCACTTGTGTCTTTTTTAATGTTTTTATTAATAATTTAGATATCTTAATTTTCTTAAAATGGATAACGATTTGAACGAAAAAATGCGTGTTAAGAAATTTCGGGACGAAGCAAAGAAGATATGCCATAAGAATAACAACGTTAACAATATCTCACTGATGGCAACGTATGCAGAAAAGGTATATTTTTTGGATCTGTTTGGAACCAGGTCTGAGTTGGTAAGAGTTTTTTTTTTGGCTCAAAAATTAAATTGATGAGGTGGATAAGTGGCTTAGAGAAAGGTTAAGAGTGAAAGTTATGTCTGTTCTATCTGTTTGGCGAAGGGGCGGCTTATTTGGTGTCTATCTTAAACTGTTCAGATGTGTGAGCTGGGAGAAAAACAGACAGCAAAAATTTGCGCTGATAAATTCCTTATAACGAATTTATGGAGGGAAACTGAAGCGACACGAGCAGTTTCACTGTTTCGCATGGCTATTGTATCCATATCTGCAACTGATGACGAAACCGAGAAACGACGACTTATTGCAAATTTCATATGTGAAGGAAAACCCACCGCCAATGCGGTAGTTTTAAAGGAATCAAAAACCTATTTTTTTCAGAACGGGCACTAATTATGTTTTCAGAATTTTATTCATTTTTGAAGTACTTCCATAACTTACTAACTGCTTTCAATTTAATTTCATTTCTTAATTAACTGAATGCGCATTTGAAACTTCTCCTGTATTTAGTGATGAATTTTGAGCTGTGATAATTTCAGACAATGGATGCAAAAAAAATTGAGAATCAAGTGAACATTCGTCTCCATGATCTCACAACTAAGTGTCCGCAAGAAACATGGGAAGGTTCCATAGTTGATCTTGCGGCATCATTGACTCTTCTTTTTGCATATTATTATGCTGACAAAAGTAAAAGGTTATACAATTTAAAGAAATGTTACTCAACTCTCTCTGGCATCATGACGAATAATTCGCAACGCAGATTTACGGTTTGTTGTATTAATATCCTCTTATTGGGCATGGGTGGAAAGTATAATTGATCTGCAAATTAAAACAGTGGCCGATTTATGAACTGAAATTATGATGAGAAGTAGATAAAAAGGAAAATAAGAATTTGCTTTTAAAGACGAAGGTCATACACTTCTTCGATGAACGAATCAGTGACCATTTTTAGTTCGTTTGTCTCCTTAATATTTTCCATTATTAGTAAACGGTTTTTCATCAAAGGCTTGATGTAGTGGGACTTAATCATTGTTAGTTCATTCATGTAAGAATGCTTAAATTTATAGAAAAAATATCTCGAGCTATTGCAAATACATATCACGAATAATCCATGTGAGCCCAAACGCTTGCTGATGGAAGCATCTCTGATGGCTCATCAAAAATTTCCGACAGAAATATCGTTTTTGAAAATTTATATAGATTGTTGCGCTGTAGGAACACGTGTTATACATTTGAGGAGATTCCTAGAAAGTGATGTGGAAGGTATCGAATTTTTATTTGGAGCCGTAATTTTTTTCTGATTCAGTGCATGCAATTAAATATTTCTATTTTGACTGTAGTTTTAGGGATGAATGAAAATCAAGCTGTCTTAGATGCTCAAGGTGAATTTAATTTGTTCTAGATTGGTATACAAATTACTACCGTGCTTTTGGTTGTGTGTATCTTGAACTTCTTCGACATAGAAGGCTGTTAGAGGCAAGTGATTTCCAGTCGCCTGAACTACATCGTATTAGAGCAGCTGTAAAGAAGTCAAGTGAGCGTATATGCCATCGTGATGATGTTTTCTGGCGCTTATTGTTGTTCATCGAGAATGAACGAAAAGATACTCTACGTGCACGCGAGGTCCTTTTTTTTATGTTTTTAAGACGACATCAGTATTTTTTTTGCAAGAATCTGTTAATCTGTGAATGAATTAATTTAGGAGTGTTTCGCCATTCTTTAACGTTACCAAGATGATGGTTTTTAAGTATTTAGATTTGTCAAGTTGAACTTTATTAAGTATTTTTCATTTTTTTGAAGGTGTTCTATTTGGCATATGCTGAATGTCCATGGTCGAAGATGCTCATTATGGACTACAAAGATGTTAATGCTGGTGAGCATGAAAAACTGCTGGATGCGTTGATAGAAAAGAAGCTAAGACTACGATGTGAACATGAGGAAATCGAGGTATTGCTGCAATGAACGCGAATGGTTACGAGAAGTGTTTTCTATCCCACTATATTAATTTATAAATGAAAGGATGATATGAAAATTGTGATATCCGTGCAAAATACATCATAATTCCTCTGTGCTGCTTTTAACTTGTAAATAATATATAAATACATAATAAGTGCTCCGGAAGTTGTTGTTTTTTTTTGGGCTGTATAATGAGAGATCTGAGTTTCGTCGTTAGTTTTTATTAGTTTTCTTTTTCTTTACTTGAAAGCTTTCATCCTCGCATGTTCTTGTGTGTCTTACAGAGAAGATATCGCACTGAATTCCGGTATAGTTATGTGTTGTCCTAGGACAGCGAAATTTTTAGATCTCAGATTTAATTGATTGCGTTTGTATTTTAGTGCTCTTGTTTGAGATATCATTCATTGACATTGTTTTGTAACTGCTTTCATAATACATTTCACGTAAGACATTAACGAAGCATGGTTCATTTGAAATCTTGCTGCTCCATTGGTAATTTTTTTGGAATTCCTAACTTTCTAAGGAAGCGACAAATCTGTTTCATTGCGATTGTCACTTGAACATTTCAAATTTTGGGAAAAAACAAGTCTTTCTTAATTCTTGGTCGGTTCAGAAATCGTTACGTGTTCGTTAATAACTGTATCAAAAAAAATGTTAATAATTGTGCTGCAGTTACCGATTGTCTATTCACATCCTTCAAATGATTACTTGGTATAAAGTACTATCGTGAAGGTAAAATTTGTTTTACCCATTTGAATATGTATTGCATTTCAGCCGTTCGTTAGCAATGTGACATCGGGCACTCAATATATTTGGCTGTTTGAAGTACTTGTTTATAATATGTGGCTGTCATTATTTACTAACTATGCAATGAGGTTTTATTAATCTTGAATTAGTAGGTCTAAAACTAGATCCCACGACGACTTATGCTTGAGTTGATGAGTGTATCATGCGTTTGGTAATTTTTAGATGGTATAGTAAAAGCTATGTTCCTGCTCGGAGCAGTCGGCATTAGTCATTTCTTTTGATGCAGAATAAACGTTCGGATTGAGTTTTAGATATTTGAAAATTGTGATGAAGAGCTATGTTCAAAGGTAAGTCGTAGAAACTATTTAATTGTTTTCAGGAAGATAATATGGTTGTGGGTTTTGATTCGAAACTAAATATCTCTCAAGGGCAAGGATTTGCAGCGTCTACAGCCCGGGGGACATTCAGGCATAATTTTCGTTCTCGTTCATATCTGCTTTTCCTTTGATAGTTTCATGATCGTATGGAATGAAGCTTGACGAGTATATTAGTAACAATGTGTTACTTCGTTCAATAGATGTATTATGAGCGGTATAGCCCAGTATTTGAATTGTAAGGCTGAATAAAATAGCAGCAACTATGTCAATGAAAGATTTATTTTTTTTCTTTAATTTCAGCCATCCATCCATTGTACTTTCTCATGTGATCTTCCGTTCAGCCGCCATTTTCTTCTACGTTTTCGCATATTTCTTCACAAATTCCTTTATCATTCATTTTTTAGTTATTGTAAGTTCCTAAGACTTTTTTATTTTTTTCACTCACTCATCCATTTTAATTAGAATTCTTTCAATTTCTTATGCTACACCACCTTATATCATTGTTTTCAGCTTACCTTGCTATCCATTGATTTTTGGACCGTGAAAAACATAACTGGACGTCTTCTTGTCGGACTTCGTTGGTGGAATTTCGTTGATGCTGAAGGTAAAAATCATTGGCGCTATGAATCAGCAAAGGTACGCATTTCAAGAAGATAGGTGTAAATAGAATGCGTTACCTAGCAGTGATGTTTGTGTGCAAATGCTAGGAACTAGATTTCGTGTAAGCTGAGATAGTATTGCAATATGATGAATGAAACGAAAGGTTTCTTTCTGCACTTCATTTCTGACTTCTGATCTTTTTAGATATAAAAAAGTGTAAAACTGAAGAAGTACGCTTAATTCACTTCGTTACAAACGCTATCGTTATGAATTATTCTAGGATACGTCTCGTTTTGACGTTTTGGAGCGACAAATTTTCTGGAGTGCACTGGTTGCAGCACCAGCTATGTGGGCGGTATTGGTTTGCATTGCTTTCGTCACTCTGAAGTGGGAGTGGATGGTGGTAGCTATAATGGGTTTATTAATGAACGGAGCAAATTTGTATGGCTATTTACGATGCAGATGGAGAACTGCTAATGAATTCACCAGTTATATATCCAAAATGTCATTCCTTTCAGTCAGTTTATGATTTTCATGATTTTTAAATTGATTTTTATTGCTTCTTAAATTCCTTTTTGATTAGGATTTGAAAATTTATAGTGGATATTGTGGATATACTAAAAATGGACAAAGAGTTTTTGTTCAATGTTTCGAATTTATTGTTTGAAAACCCAGTGGTATTCGTTGTTTATCGACTTAAACCACTAGCTTGATTGAGTATAATGTGTTTCTAATTTTATACAACTCTGCTCCCAATTGTAAAACTTCCTCTAGGTCTTATCGAAATCAAGTGATGCCCAACGAGATCGCCAATCATCACAGATTATTTAGATATTGGATTAATTAGTTCCATATGAAGCTGTTATGAAATTCTTTCGATGAAATTGGTTATATCCGATTACAACGCATGAAAATAAGTTCTGGTTTCTTTGTTAGTGTACAAAGAATTTAAATGAAATTGAAGCTCATGTGTTGTCACACATTTTGAAGACAGGTAGGTTATATGCAACACTGAAATTGCAAGTCTTCTGTTATCTCCAATAAGCCGATAAAATCACGAGGTTAACTGAAGTTCAAATGCAAAAAAAAGAATTACTGTTTGAATGACCTCAGTAATGAAAATTACGCTATCATCCGCTGAATAGCTTTTATTCACATTTAATACGGATTCGAGAACACCTTTTTATCTTACAGAAGTATTACAATATGAATTTTACAATATTTTGGTTAGCAGAACACCTAACAAATAGCTAATGAGTAAAAAAACGTACTAACCAAGCTGGAAGTTTTATTGGAACTAAGAAACAAGAATTAACAATTGAATATTGCTCTTCCTGATTTAATACTGTTGTCGATATGAAATCTAAAAAATGATAATGTTACAATTATGAAACTAGGAACAGTAATAACAGTGATCATCTTTCAAGTATTCAGAAATATTTTGACATTGCTGTAACAATGACTGTGTAATATAACATAACAAATACTACCGGCTAATCCAGATCCACTTTTCTAGCAAAAAACAACTACGAAGCACACGTCTATTAACTGGACTGAAATTTATTTGAGGAATCTAATCTGAGAATTGGCAAGCTTTGATAACTCTAATAACTGTTTCTTCAGATATCATTGATCGTTGAAAGGATTATAGCATATATAAAATATGCTAGTCGTAATATGCTGCAAACTTCCTTTAACTTGTTTTCCCTTTGTCCATCCATCAATGATTATAGTGCTCCTGGCTGGCTATTTCACTGCGCTTTATCCGCCCCTCCTCAAAATTGTGCGTTATTTGCGCTACCAAAATTGTGAAAAATCTTCTCCACACATCAGTTATCATTGTCACAGAGTAGGCTGAAGCAAATCGTAGTCTTTTCTTATCCTCATCTAATTCTTCCTAAAATGAAATAACCGAATTACTTTTTCTTGGTATCAGATGTGCAAGAAAAAAGCAATCAATTGAAATTTTATGAAATTCCAAAAAGAATTAATAGTTTACTTTTACACCAGTTAGATATGGAATGAACTCATCGATGAATGCATTGCCCACAATTGCAAAATAATTTGTCTGTTCGTTTTGATTCATTTCTAAAAACATTTGCTGCGAATGCGCTCGACCGATTCTACGTGCCAATTGCCAAGCACCAAGTAGATTTTCAGTGTAACCAATCATATTTGTTAACTGTAATTATTGCTATAAATCATATCAAACAGTGATAATTGAAATTTTCAAAGTGTTGCAGGAATTAATCTATGCATTAGCATCTTCTTGCAATGTTTGCTTAATGTCGAATAATTGCAGTGTAAAATATGATTTGATCTTGAGTTCAGTTCTAGTCCTCAACATGCTTCTTGCTTTCTAGCTAATTAATATCAGATTAATTTAATCGAAAGCTAGTTAATAGACGAATTAAGTAGCCTGATTTGATAGCTAGAAATTTGCATTCATTTTCACTTGTAACGAACGATAACCAAATTGCACTAACTTCTTCTAAATCATACGCCAAATTAAAAGTCTACAAACTTTTGAAATTTTGAAAAATCACTGAACTATCACTGCTAATTACTTTGAACTAAAAAGCACCTGGTCAAGACAATCGGCAAATCGTGCGATGTGTCCGCCTAACTTTGGCATTTTTAGCATTGTTGCTCTCGATGACCTTTCAACGCCAAAAGGCTGTAAAGATTTTGAATAATTTAATACTAAAAAGAAATAGGAATATAAGAAATCCGTTTTTTTCTTTCCTAGCAATTTAATTACAATTAAATTGATGCTTGTTCGATAGACATGTGTTAAATATTGCAATTTAAGAAACCATTTAAAACTTCTGATCGAATCTTTATGCAAATTACTTCAGCACTTAAAGATTTTCACTTAGCATAAGACCAACTAACATGCACCGCTGAATTCTTCCATTAATTTTGCTCTGTTCCATTAAGTTAATGATTAAATTAATAAATCCACTCTGCAGTAAGAAAAGCAGGAAAGGGCAACCTTTTTCAATTCAGGTGCAATATCGCTTAGGATTTTGATAAATACAGTGGCAATAATTTGTTTTGGATCAGTCAATTTCTAAACAGAAGTTTAGAAAGAAGAAAAAAACAAGGAAACTGCAATTTTTTTGAATTTCACAGATGCGTTATTGTTGCTTAAAATAATTTAGTTATACGTATGCAAATAGGTGAATGAATTTTGCTAAAAATAAGAATAAATTCATTTGAGTTGAATCAAATTGAACCGAAAAGAGAGTTTAAAGAGTTTTTTCAATCAAACTGCCATAGCTCGGTTCATTTTTTGTAGTGTCTTACGTGGGACGAATTTATGCAAAAACTTGTGACCTGAAAACTGTCGCGCAAACAGGCCCGTTCTTTTTTAACAAATGCGATTTCGAATGGATTCTCAGATTCCGAACTAAGCCAAGCACCCATTGATTTCCTTCTTTTTGCCGCACTTGCACCGTTTCCCATTGCTATCTCTAATAATCAGCCATCTATAAGTAAGCTTCATAAGTTTACTGTAATTGTTTGAAATTAATGATTGAATGAAATATGTGTAGGCATGGAGGCTGTGCGATATAACTTCAACTTCACCTTAAATTATTTCGAAATCATTAAATTCACATAAAAATTATCCTACTCATCTTCCACTTCTCAGCTGTTGCAAGTGCTTAAGATGCTTATTTATCTAACCATCACTACCACGTATGAAAAGCTAGGATAACGAAACGGAACGAACAAACAATTGCAGATGTCGTAGATTTAATGAATAAACTTTATTTTTCATTTATCAGAAGGATGAAATTAAATAACGCTCACATCTTCCTAATAATTTGTTCAAATTTCTATAAAATATTTGAATTAAAATAAATCAAGTTAGGGCATTTAGCAGAAATTTTAAAATGAATTTAAGGTATGATTGAGAGAAAAATCAAAGCAAAAACGCAAATGATCGAAAAGAGCACTGAGTCTATTAACGCTCCAAAAATCTTTTTTGGTGTTAAGGAAAGGCAAGAAAGTGCACATAAAGCATAAATGCAAAAGTAATGAAGTTGAAATTAGAAAAGAATTGAACTCTTTAAATGCAAATAAAGGGGATAAATAAATATAAATGTTGCAATTTAGAGAGAACCATGCACGAAGCCAATCTGAACTAAAAGATAGTCGAACTTCACCGACCCGTTTTACACGATTAATGTAGGTAAAGTAAAGTAGGAAATTACCTGAAAATAGCTAATTATAATAATTTGTTAAATAAAAAAAATTAAAATTTTAAAACGATTTCAAAGGAGTGAGTAACTTCCGTGAAATGACCGTGATTGTTTAAATTTCATCACACTGCTCATCATCATCAATTGCATTTTCCATATCGAAACCGAAAATAATACACCAATTTTCATTCAGTTAGAAATCAATAAACTGCAATTGACACTCGAAATAAATTACTTTTAAAAAACTAAAATGAAATAAATGCAGGAAAAATCAAAAAATATGACCAAAACTAAAGTAAATCAAATTATCAATTGGACTGTAATGAGTTAAATTAATCTTTACTTTTTCCGAACTAAACGACTAATTCAAAGAGCATTTTTAAAATGGTAAAAAAAACAAAAGCTTAAAAAATATGAACTTTTTGAAATTTCACACATATGAAAAAATACGAATTTAATAAACATGGAATAAATAATGATAATGATTTAAGAGCAATAACAATAATGATAATAATAATAGAATAAAACAATAAAGGTTTTATTTTTACAGTATATTTCATACACGATAATCATTTAATAAAAAACATGTTTTAAGGAAAAAGGCACGAAAGTCAGATTAGTTAATTCAATTGATTGTGTCGGACGACGTGGGAGGAGGGAATTAATGTGGAAATTTTCGTTCCTTTTTTCCTTTTTTTAATAGCATTCAACAACCACTAATTCTTTAGTTAGTCGTGCACTTCGGCTCTCCATATTCATTAAAAGTTATTCCCCATAAATACTACATTTTTTTATTAGCAATTAAATTTTGTGCTACTGAAATGTATATGTATGATAATAAACTTTATGATTGAAAAATGGAATTTTTTACGGTCGCATCATAAATCAATCAAGAAATAAGGGATGAGGTAAATTGGGCAATAGTGATATAAATTTTAATAATTGAACTCTTTGGTAGGACAAAGGTGTTATGAATGACTTGTTTACAACTGTACTGATATTAGTTAATACTTACTATTAGCTTAGCCTACACTAAAGCGCAATTTAGCATATGTATTAGCTCGTAATTTTTGAAATTTATAGACCTACTACTGTCTATTACTAGTAATCTGTGTTAATTCTGGTATGATTTAACAAACAAATATAGCAAAACTTTAATAAAATTATTATAAGAATGAACCAGTTCAATAAAGTTCAACATGTTCTAATACAAATACTTGAAGGAAAACTACAAGTTATAAGTTGTTCAATACAATATTATACTATACGTTTCAATGCATTCAATGCAGTCGTTGTTGAACTGCACAATCACAAAATCAATATTCATCTAAACATAAAACAGCACAGAATATTGTAAATCAAAACTTTAATGCAAAATAAAAATATAAATTTTCTAAAAAGCATAAGAATAATGAAAAGAATGGAAATTGAGCGAAACATGCAATTTGGCATTTGTTTCACGAAAACTAGCAAACGAAGGAATGTGTTACGACATTAAAGCTTTCAGTTTGAAGTCAGTATTGAAAAAACGATGTAGTGCAACAGCTAGCTCCTTATTGTTTAGAGCATCTGTAAGTACATCCAGGTCACTGTTAACAACATCCAATAAGCACTTCATTTTTCCACACTTCATCAGTCGCGTAACTTCACCACTCGAAATACGTGGCAGGCGTGTCAATTGTCGGTGCAAAACTAAATTTAAACGCCTTGACACCGCCTTATCATCTAAATAAAGTTAATTTATTAAGAAAATAAAGCAAAAGTGAAAAAGAATAAAGAAAAGAATTGCTAGTGGGAAGGGTTATAAAAAGATGAGGACTGTTTGCTAATTATAAACAAAACTTCTAAAGGAAACATTAATCTAAACAAAATGCATTATTGATCATGCATTTAAAGCAAGGAATGAAAACTTTTGCTAGTACTTGTTTGTAATTAAACCATTATTTTTTTACGGTTATGTGTTCTCACAAAACAATATCAGCAAAGAATTCTGCAATAAGTACTGCTGCTCTAACGTAATTTTTTTAAGAAGTGGTAGACAACGTGGTAGCCAACTAGACTTGAGGGCACAGCTACTAGAGGTGGAATCGGCAAAATAGATGTGTCCCAAAAATTAAACTTCTTTTTGGAGAATATTGAAGAAATTAAAAAAAAACCTAATTCAGAAGTGGATGCATCAGTGCATTCTTCGAGATCACTTTTGATAGCCAATGCCTGAGCTAGATCAGGTTCCTGCTCATTTAGCTGCAAAACAAGTATATCCAAAACAAAGTATCATATATTTCACAAATTGAAATTTTGAATTTTGTCATGAATTGTTACTACAGTAACATCTATTAGCCATTTTTGTGAATTGCAAACTAATGAAACAAATTTCAAATACAAATGTTATAACAATTTACATAGTCACAAAATAACTGGAATTACTTTTAGCTCTTCGAACATTTCCGATGAATGCGCAGGATCCAAAGTCCAAATAACACTCATGTGCGGATATGCTCGCACCAAAATTGTGAAAAGAGACCTTGTTTCACGGCAACGACGACTTAACTCCCCCTTTAATATTTAAATGGGTTATAAATTATTTTCCTCCTTCATTTTTCATAACAGTCAGATAATCAGATATGAGCAATAAAAATAATTCGCACTGACTACAGTTCAAATTTTGTTATGAAGGCAGTGATGCCGTGAGTGATTGAAGAAACAAATGAATTAACAAGAGGATTAGAAGTCCACCTGAAAGGGACCTCCGTTAACTTTTTTGTAGTCATCCTTGACATTTGCTTCGATAAGCAGAACTACATTTCTGTAGTGACGTAGCATCTAAAACAGAACTTATATAAAAAAACAATAGCGAAATATAAATTTAATAAAAAATAAATAACTCTTTTTAGTCGCTTGATTTTTTCATTAGATTTAACTAATTTCTAGTAATGAAGTCGGTTATCCAATTTTCTAACACTGAAGTCGGTGATATTCAAGAAATCATAAGTAATTAGTCCACAAAAAAGACCTGTTCAATCTGTTTGAAGATACGACCACTATGAAGTGACTGAGTAAGATCATCGAGGGATTTTCTTTCAACAGCTATGTTTGGCGAAAGAATATAATCTCCAACTTCGATTGTAGCTGGTAATAGGTCAATACCTCGCTTGTAAAGCACTGTTGGCAATTCGCTTCGGAATTCTCTCATATCGACTATTACCTTAAGAGATGAATGACTGTTATATCAAGTACATTTCTATGTTCAAATACACTCATATAAAGCTCAAAACGATAATTTCTTTAACGCACTTGGATAAGTGCGCTAAAGAAATTACATGGATAAGCTAGAAAACTTGAATAAGCTTAAACTTGGATAAGCTAGAAAAAATTACTTTTGGACTTCCTTCATTTTGATCATCTCTTCCACCAGCATCTCTAGTCGACCTCACAAGTATTAGTCTATCAGGTTCTTTGCGATCCGTTTCATATTCCCTAGCAAACATCAAAGTCTGAAAATGATTTAACATACAAAATTTAACTTTCAAATAAGATCCAAAAAAAAATTTCACAGCCAGACACACCCCTTGTTCTCGAACCATATCTTCGAAAGCAATTTGTTCTTTTCTTAATGAACAAAGATATCGTTCTTCTTCATTTGAATTCGCGTACATAACTATATATATTGTTAACGGTTTATCAGAGTTACACGCTTTGTACATCTGCAATGACCATAATTAACGGATATACAAACACGTAGGTGCATTACGATAGCTTGAAATGATTCCCAAGAAATTGTCATTTCAGCCTACCTTGGTTTATCTAAAACTTCAAATGTTGATGCACCTTTCATACACAAATTCTAATTTAAAAAATTTGTTTAACAAAAATCAAATTTTTGATCTAGTAAAATAATGAATTCAAGAATAACGTATCACCTCTAACAGCCGAAGAAATGTCATGTCGGAATGATAAAGAATAACAAATCGTGGTTCAAAAGTTTCCAGCTGTCCGATGAGATTATATCGCTCACCAGAAGGCACAATGACTAGAAGAGGATCTTGATCCTGACTTTCAGCGCCTTCTGATTCGTCCGAACTTCCAGACTGTACATCCTCGTCATTCGTAGTAGCAGTGGATGAATTTTCCTCTTTCTAAAGAATTCCAGTTTACAGTAAGTGATGGTGGTTAATAAACGTCGAAACAGTTGATAGTGCTTTGGCTAACATTTCACATTAAGCACACAGCTGAGATTTTCAAAACACATTATAATACTACTAACTTTTATTCCTTTTTTAATTTGTACTATGCCAAAACGCACGAGTCGAGTCTGCTTGCCTGAATCATGTTTCTTCTTTAGTTCTTCGAACAAACGACGCCTTTTCCGACTCCGTCGGGTGAATTCCTTTTGTAATACCTTCATGTTACTTATAATTTGATTGCCTGTTTCACCCTACAATAAGAATTAAAAAGATGCCTGGTCTTGAAATTTGAAAAAAAAGGTTAAATAAGACTTAATATGACTAACCTGAATGTTATTGGTGAATAAAACAATTTGTGAAGGATCCCATGCAGGTTGCGCTGTCGGTTCACTGCTACCCTTTTCATTCATGAACTTTTGTCCTAAATGCTCATTTTGAATCCATAAAAATTTTGCCACACCCCAACTAATGATGTCTCGCAACTGTTCACACGCTTCATTCCCTGCACCAATCAATAACACCGCTGGTTCTGAAATCAATATATAAAGCTTTAAAGTGCGTTTCAAAAAATGGACATTTATTTTAAAAAAATTATGTAGAGTAAAAAATCTTTTAAAAAACTAATTTCGCTTACTAGCTACAAACTGTGAAAATAAAATATCATGCTATATATCATGCCTTTCTCAACACTCATCTTATCCAGCTTGCAATTTGCCTTGATCTCTTCCAAAACTTGAAGAAGCGCTTTCCATTTCGGTGGTTCTGAAAATTTCAACTACAAATTTCCTCCGAATACTTCATTTTAAAGATTAAACAGAGACTCACTTATTTTATATAAAATGATTTCAAGACAATGATACAAATAAAACCTAATCTCATTCCGAAAAGATGAACATTTGACATAGCAATAAATATGAAATAAAGGAAAATCCAATACAAGGTAACTGAGTCCAAATGAACTAGGCTGGTGTTTTAATTCCAGCAATTTCAACATAATCTTTAAAGAGCTGGAGAAAATTAAAATGACTCCTTACCTAATACAGTATTAGATTCATTTCTGCATAATTTATCTACCTCCGCAAATAGCTTCGAAGATGTCTGCGTGAATAACCAACCACTGTTAGTTGTAATCTGCTAGAAAATTTGAATCAGATCTTCAATATGGGTTCTTAAAAAATTCCAAATTGTAGAAATAATTCTGAAGCTATTGCAGACCTCACAAGCAAATCGACTGAATTGCGTCAAAAATTGCTTGAACAACATACTTTCCCTTTTTTCGAACTAGTAATAAAACTCACATCTTTGTTACTTCTAACTTCATTCAAACAGCAATAAAGAGTAATTGGATCTAGTTCTTCAGCCTGGAAAATGCCAGCAGTTACAACATGAACGTTGCAGATAAGGAAACGAAAAATATCATTAACAAAAGAATTCTATTTATTACTTGGTATAAAAGATTTCGAAGTTGTTTGAGATCTGCTAAAAGGCGTTGTTGCTTCTCAGTTATAGAGAACTGTCGTCCTCTTAGCTGTATTTCTAACGAAGAAGGCAAAAGACCGGCTGCTTGCTGCATACTTTCTTCTTCCTCAGTGTTCTACAATTATTCCTCACGTCAATGAATTTTTCTATAGCAAAACGAAAAGGAAGTTTCAATACATTATTTGGAAGCTTACATCAGTTGACAGTGAAGTTTGCTTCAGTTCCCGGACGCAAGTACGTATTATATCCACCAGTAGTGACTGAACTCTCCGCATTCCATGTGGTAAATCAGGTGTTATTTCTATCATATGCGGCTGGAAATGCACTTTCTGATTCCTTTCATACGATTGACGAAATATTTTTAGGAATTTCGTACAAGTTCTATCACTTTCGGTTTTATTGCTTTTTCAAAACAATAATGAATGCTGACATGAAGCTTTTTACGCACATTAATAAAAATCGAATACTTACAGAACACGGATCCAGTGAACTTTTTACATCTACATCAAATCTTGGCAAAAGCCTAACTCTCCGCACATATAGTCGATTTAACAATCGTTGCAAGACGCCCATACCACTGAGTGCTCCCGGATTGTCACTGAAGAACAAATTATCAGTTCCGAAGATAACAAATTTGGATGTGCAATGCAACAAAAGCAACGACCTAAATGCCTTGACGAAACCACCCGCTTTCTTTTCTCGATATAAGCGAAGGATGAATGATTCTTGAAATCCATTTAGCAACCTGAAAGATTGTAACAAACACTTCATCCCATTAACAACAAATTATAGAATCATACAATCGATTTTCAATGTAAAACTGATCCAAAAATCAACATACTGATGCGCACGATGGACAACAATTCCAGCTACATTCTTCACTGGCACGCGCTCTTGCAAGAGGTCAACCATCAGAATTCGCGAGGTAATGAAATGTACTCCTCCTTCCATGTATAGCGACTCTCTGAATAACATATATTAAAGGATAGATTATGCAAACAAGAAAAAGAATTAGCTACATTTTCATCAGTTCCTGATGAAAAATGAATTTGTCACTAACAACTTGTAGTTCACCATAATTCCAACTCGCGTATTCTTCTACGTGAAAAATGAAAAGACTAACCGATCCTTTATGGAGCAGTCCGCTGTGATGATCTTTGGTGGACACTTCACTTTAGAAGAGCGTAAACGAGAAAGAAAATATGCCTGAAATTTCACAATTTCTTCATCGCTTTTGCATTACTTTGTAAACTTCTCAGTGCTCTGAAGCGTATGCCATTTTGAAACCTGCATATTTGGATGAAGTGTGGAGAAATGTTCCATCGTTTCAGAGAGAAATCTTACAAGTGACCTTATTAATGAAATAAAAAACACCTAAATTCTACTGAAAATGCTGCTGAAAGACACTAACATCATCCTGTGGAATAGTATTTATAACGAACACCAACAATTGCGGATCACAGTATAAATGTAAATGATGAAGGATTAACCGTTCCAATCCCAAACCACTGAAACAGAAAGGTTAGAATTGCGCAATCAGCTAGAGAGAAATGAAAGTGGTATACCTGGCAAGAACAAAAAGAACATCATCGGCGTAAGTGTCAAGCATAATGTTCCTCTCGAATTCAAGCAATTCGATCAAGTCATCATCATCATTCAACTTGTTCTTTGATAAGCTGACGCACCCCGGTTCATCAGCTGAAGACGTCACTTCGTTCATCCTCCTTCGATGGAAATACCACTAATGGTCACCTGGTCAATTAATAAAGCAGAAAGAGCAATGAACCAGGCGGCCTCAGCAACCTCACAGCCTTGTGCATCAAGTGAATTTTAAATACTTTATGCTTGGTGAAGAAAAACAGATGAATGAATGATACCAGGGTCCGTAAATTTCGAGATGTAGAAATTGAAAAACCTTCAAACATTGATACTGATATGATTTATAAGTTTTTAATCGTATTTCCTGCACAGTACATATCTCTCCAATCTTGTTTCCATCATTTTTATGGATAAGGAAAGATCCTCTCACCCAAATGGTGTAAATATAAATTGGGAGAATAATAATAATTAATAATAATAATAAACAATGACAGGAAACTAATAATCAATCATCTATTATGCAGTGATTTTTATGATTTAAACTATTGTCAATTTCATCATTGTTTTCGAACTATTTTGTTTTGAAGTAATTATTCAGATGAATACACCAGCATGTAACCGAATTCGTCAAATTACCAGTTCAGCATTTTCGGTTCGTTTCAAAAATATTTATACATATTCTTTGCATGATACATGACTTTCGCCACAATACAGATATGCTGACATTAGCAGTGTGATATATCAATAGTAACTTTTAGATAAGGACTGAAGTATAACGCAAAAGCAACAATAGAAAAAACACTCCTTAAAAAGATTTTTTCAAGCAGGAATCAAGTCTTTTTTAGGATTAAGTCTTCCTTGTTTTTCTCCCCTTCAATTTCTCGTGATAGTTTAAAACATAACGAAGAGGGAGGATACTGTCACTGGTTCGTTTCATTTTTCATGCCTTTCTTTTCTCATCTGCTAAGTCGTACATTCCACATACTTTATTCGCCGGTAAAGCTTTATCTAAAATAATCGCTAAAGCAAATCTAAAGTATTCACTGAAGAGATAGAACAATTTAAACAATTCAGTATGACTGATATATTTATTTGACCATTCCTGGCCAGACGCTATTCACCTTCAAGCCAATTAATATCGAAGGTGTGTGGGACGATAATATCGTTTGTTCCTCAATTGTTACTTTCTTCGTCAGTGACTTATTCATAGAAATCTCCCTTATCTAGTTTTTTTAAGAGATATTCATATGAAGTTTGACTTTCAAAAGAGAGAGTTAACAAATAACAAACCGATTTGTTTAGGATATTCAAGTTTGAGATTTTTCATTAGAACTACAAAATCGTCCAAAGTTTTCGTTAACCTTGGATTGTACATCTTTTCCTCACCAACAGTTGTTAACAAAAGGCCCTGAAAACACCAAATTGTTTTAATTCGTCTTATAAGATTCACTCCTTTATTTTAAGTCCTTTTATTACTTTCAAGCAACGCCGTAAATTTTTAAACAACTTTAGGTAATTTTAAGACGAATCTATCTGCTTTCGACAATGAATACTGTGTAGCATCAAAAATTTTGATCCACAACCTGGATTTTTTAAAAAACTGGCCATTTTATAAAATACACCTTGTAGTCATGAGCTGGATAAAGCAGAAAATCATCGGGCAAACTAAAGATTTTCTCGTGCACTGATTTGTACAACATTTCAGGATTTCCTGCAACAGCAGCAGGAAATTCCAGCTCACTAAATTCAACAAAAATGGACAAACTGGTTTCCAGTTACCTCGGGTAGCAATTTAGGTCATAAAGAGCCTATAAATACTCCAAAACAACTAAGAGATACAAAAAAACAATGGAAAAATTGGTTCACTAGGGTTACTAAGATCCATTAGATATCTTGGTGTTTTTTCAATCCTTTTCAACCAGTTTTTTGAGTCACCGGGGCTTAAATTTGGGAACGTTTTTTTTTTCAACTAAATTTCAGCCTCATGCGTCCAATTCTTCTGCAACATTTAGCAAGTGAGTTTTTAGGATACCTATATCCATGGCTTTTAATTGAAATAAACATATTTCGTGATGCGGAGTTTTAAGTGAAACAGGTTTTTTAATGTTTTTTGGCAGTGATCACTAAATAATAGTAGATGCATTTTTTTTACAGATGTGCCTTATCTAAGTCGGTAACACATAATTTAGATTATCTTACAGAAATATGCTCGTCCTGAATTATGCCGTTCTAAGGTAAATCGGTGTAACATTATGCACCTCAAGAAATCTAAATATGCATAAACTTAAGAAATACATAAAAAGAAATGTACCTTCTTGAAAATCTGTTCGCCCACATCCTCGTATAAGAAGTATATCTCCCGTAAAAGCCATCCTGTGGTCATGTGAAACATATGTCACACATCCTTGAAAACATTACTAACTTCTTTTTTTGTTATATACTGCTAAATTATGCAAAAATTAAGGAAAAAAACCATGTGAAGACAAATTAAAGTTTTTTATGACGATGACGAGATGATTAAATTAGGCGAAATGCGGTCCTATACTTATTTTTCTATGGTATATTATCACAGCGCACCGATAAAAAAATTCGTTCGAGCTGCATATTCACCTTGTTGCTAATGCCACAAAAAGTTTTACTTGATTGAATCATCAGTGATCTTTCATTCAGTAAATTCGAAGCTGCATCATCCATTTCTTTCGAACACTTCTCAGTTTCTCAGCTGATAACAGAATCTTCTCTGATGACTGAACTAAGACTATCAACCATCGATCCTATGAAAGAAAATACTTCTTACAAAGAAATGGACAGATTTGAACTCCTTACTGAAGGAAAGATCATTAGACATCTAACTGAACGGAATCTTCTTTAAGGGGTTTTATTATTACAAAGTCAATTAGAAAACATATATTACTTATGAAAAACTTCCTCTATCACTTTAATTTAAAAATACTGCATAATTAATATGATGAGGGTACATAACGATAGGATAATAATCTTTAAACGATGGTAATATTAGTATGATTCAAAAACTCTCACCATTAGTATGCCCTGGTGTCGCACGAACTTCTAAATGCTGAGTGCCGAATTTTAATATCTCCTGATCACTGACCAGCATGTCTGCCTGACCATTACTATATTTTGACAAGACAGAAAGCATATGTGGAAAAATGTGCTTTAATTTGCCAGTACCGGTTATATGATCTGCATGAAGATGCGTGTTAAGACCATAAATTGGGTCCAAATTAAGCTCTCTGATTAGCTAAAATCTGATCATTTTAGTCATGCTTTCTTCTAGTCAACAATTTCATATGATTTTTTGCTTTAGCTGTGAAAGAATTTGAGAAAACAAGAGCATCTCTCATTTAATTATCGTCGAAAATTTCAAGACCACAAATTAAGTTAAACTACAATTCCGCATTAACTTGCTTTTGCATCTCTTTCAACGGTTTCCAACACAGGATCTATAATTATCGACTTCCTACTGACTGAGCATCCAAGCAAGTATGTATAGGTGCATGATGCCGGTTCGAATAGCTAAAAAAAAGGAATACATTGAGCTATACAGATGATTCATAAGCTGCAAAGAACATCATGAACATCACCACTATTTTGTTTTGAAATCCAGTAACTGATTTCCGAAAAAAGTATTCAAATTTAAATGATTTTGGAGGATCTAAATTGTTTAAAAATTTTTAAGTATTTCACTTCATCAGTTTGGAGAGTGCGCCATCAAATGAAATTTGTTCCAACTACTCACCTGACGGAAAATCAATTTAGTTGCCATGTCGTTAAAAATACTACTCTGCAAAACGTAATGTTTCTTTTTTTTAATGAGATTTTGTGATTTCACACCAATATAAAACAGTGAAGTAACTAACGAAAAGTGAATGGATATTGGAGGAAAAAGATAATTAAGCACATTTGTATTGTAAGACTTTGAAAAGCCGAAAATTTTAGAATTTTCTTGAAAAACCTTTTTATCTTCGCTTTTTTTTTCGAAACGTTTCTTCTAAGTATTTTTGCTTAGGTAACTAAAACACTGCATAAAGCAATAATTCATATCATTGAAAATGCCACATATGAAGACATCTACAACATCGAACTCGTTCGAACGAACACTTTAACTATCATTTCAAGAATACGTACTCTAACTCGTTGAAATAATCTACCAACATTTTAGCAATTTACCAATAATTTACCAAACAAAAAAGAGTGATGCCATTGAGTTTCAGTAAGAAAAGTGAAAAAAAAAAGCAAAATTTAGCAGAACGATCTCTTTGAATGAAAAACGATAAAATATTTGTTCAATACTGTTGGAAATTAAAATCTATTATTGTACTTTCCTTCTTGTTTTGTTATTTTTCAATAAAATTTCTAAATTTTTCAAATATATTTGAATTAAATACGTGGAAAGTGAGGAAGTTTACTTTAAGAATTAGCTAACATTAGCACAAAATCTATGCTAACGTGTTGATATGGAGGATTCCTCTTAATTTCAACATAATAGAAACTTAGAGTGTTAGACAAAGTACGACGCGCTAACGTACATTTCATATAGGTCTAGTCAGAACAACGAATAGTAGAGGAGCTCATCCACACTATTTTATCTCAGTAGCAAGCACTTTGTGTGTGTGTGTGGGAGGGAGAGAGGGAGAGAGAGAAAAAGAGAGAGAGAAAGAGGGAGAGAAAAAGGGGGAGAGAGAAAGGGGGAGAGAGAAAGGGGGAGAGAGAAAGGGGGAGAGAGAAAGGGGGAGAGAGAAAGGGGGAGAGAGAAAGGGGGAGAGAGAAAGGGGGAGAGAGAAAGGGGGAGAGAGAAAGGGGGAGAGAGAAAGGGGGAGAGAGAAAGGGGGAGAGAGAAAGGGGGAGAGAGAAAGGGGGAGAGAGAAAGGGGGAGAGAGAAAGGGGGAGAGAGAAAGAGGGAGAGATGTAATATATGAGGTTGATGGCTTACTTTGTTTTTCCATAAAATTGTGAATTTGTTTAGCATGATTGATGTGTTTTTTTTCGTTGTTAATTACACCGATCTTTACAGTTTGATGATGGTTGTTTCAAAATTACAGATTAATTCAAAAATTCACTTCTTATTCGACATATCTAATTTGCTGAAGTGAATTTTTTACACTTATTGCTAAGCGCAAATGCAAGTGGTTAAGTACTATGTTACTCTACGCTTTGAACATGGATCATATTTGGAAGTGATTTTGCTGCAGTAATATTTGGAGGAATATGCCTTCAGTTAACAACTATTCAACTCCTCTCATTATTGCAGAAAAAGTATGAATACTTTTTGACATATTTAATGCTTGTTTTTTCACTTGTTTCTCGATGTAGTTACTTTGAAGTTTACTTGAGAATTTAAATTAAAAAAGGGAATTAGAACAGAATAATTATGATTCATTTATTCAGTTGCTTTTCTGATGTGAAATTGATTTCATGTGCTGTATCTGTAATTACAATCCATCATCATGTTTTACTGCATATATTTGTTGATAGAAGATGAGGTTTCAGAACAGCAAAGGAAATGGAGACGTATTAAAAAATGCAGTTAGTCGAACGTTGCAAATTAAATGCAAACGCATGCGGACTTTTATTGATGAAAATCACGACTCACTACATTTGCATATCAGTCAGCTGCGTCAGTTTGCCTTATCTGCTGGTGGTAACTGCTTTTGTTCAACGTTTTGAGATCCTTTTAAGTCTTCTAAATTTACCACAAATTCGTTGTGTTGACATTGTCAAATATCAAATATTGTAATGCATCCTACTTATATGTGTTGAAATTGTTTAGCACAATTTTTATTTCAGTTCGTGACGCATTTCATTCATATGTATTTCGCTATTATCCTAGAGCTTTCAGGATTGAAAAACTTTGTCTTCTTTTGATATTAGCAAACATTGGTTGGGTACTTACTGAATGGTTAGTAGAATATTCTGTGTAAAATCTGCTGTGTCTGTTACTTTATGCTGGCTTTATACTGTTAAAATCGATATATGTGTATATCATAGGTTTGGTTCTGGATGAAATTCGTGCTCTTGTTTGGCCAGTTTTGGCATCTTCATTAGTGCAGGATTCTTTTGGTGATGAGGAAACAACGTCAACATTTTCAGACTCTGATTTTGAATCTGCTCATTCTGATTTCATTTATGAAGAAAACAATTACAAAAGTAGCTCAACTTCCATTGTAAGTTCTTGCATATATGTACTAGTCATCTTCTTAATCTAACAATTTGAATAATAATTTTGAAAATTTTAGTGGTATTTTTCCTAAAAACAAATTTTTAGGTAACTTCAAAATTAAATCTGAATAAAAAGATAGCAACCAGGAGTATCAACGATACTAACGAAGTTATTAAATTCTAAAGAAATCAGTCATGGTTTTCCTTTCAGTACGTTGCGATGTGCCCATTTCATAAGACTTCTACGGGGTTTTTTCTTTCCCTAGTATTTGAAAAGAGTTTTGAGGCATATAGTGTGGGTGGATTTCTTTTAAACTGTAGGTAGCTGTAAGCCACGGAATATTTCTTTAGTGCGATTGTTAATTAATAATAAAACTAATGTTGCATTTAATAATAAGACATAGAGTGCTTTTAGTTGAAAAGTAGCACTGTTTTCAATAACATCACTTTTATCCAGTGCGTTAGCGTCTGTACTCAAGCCCAGTATTTTAGTTGTCAAGTCCAACATTACAAGATTTGCAAAGTCATCGAGAGTGGAACCAGGTACAGATGGATGTTGGACGTACATTATCACGATTTCCACCTAATATATCAGATGAAGAACGGTGTACTTTGCAGGAAGATTTGACTCCTTTAATTGTGAAAATTCTCTGGAGCTGTCCACGATTTCATTATTATCAAGGTAATGGAGATCATTTAAAAACTTCGTTTAGCAAGTTATTTTGCGAAAAGTTTCGTCTTGCAAGCTCTTCAATAAATATTTTATCCTTTTTATTCAGTTTGTTTTTATAGTGTATGCAATTAGTGAATCTAACACGGTGCTATACAGAATAAATTTATCATTTGTCATAGAAACTTGTGAGCTTGTAATTTGTTATGTGATATATCACGTTTTAAGGTTTTCACGATGTTTGCTTGACCTTACTGTTGGTGCTCGGTAATGAAAAAGCAGAGCACGTTGGTACACTTTTGGCGAATAATGGAATCTTCAGAGGGTTTGCTTTCTGTTTGATAAGGATTGTTTCATTGATAGAGAGTGTTTTGCGTCTTTTTCAAGTTTAAATCTCAAAGGAATTATTACTAAATCTTTTTTGAACAAAATGCTTTTAAATGGGAAATATTTCGTTAGCGCTTCAGTTGATGCTTTTTCGAAAATTAATACTTTTCAGTTACCTTCTCAAAAGCCTTGAGGATACAGTATTGAGAGATCTTGACTTGATGTATGTATTGCTCTGGAAAGTTGATGAAGAATTGGAAAAAGTAGTACGTGCAGTAGAATTGGGGTCATTATTTGCTTTGAGCTGGCCATTGACATGGTTTTCACATGCTCTACATCATTATCACCAAGTTCGTTTTCTTCAAGTCTTCTAGAAAAATGCAGCGCTTTCTTTTGCATAGTTCTGCTTTCTTTTCTGGCTTCATTTTTTTCAAACTTTGTTATAGTCACTAATGTGTTAATCATGTTCATTGAATTGGATCATTTTTTTTGAAGGAAACTCTAAAATGACGAACTGTAAGTGACAAGAAAAGTAGAGTAAATATAAAATTAAATTATATTAATGTTTTTCTTTCCTTGCTTTTAGATTGTTCTTTGTTTCGACTTTTTCCTTGCTACTCACGCGCTTACTCCTATTTTTTTAACTTCTGCTGTCGTTTTATGGCGAAGTAATGCAGTTCTGAATTGTTCTCGAGATATGGCTTCTATCCATCACCTACTGAATGTAATGCCAAATGATATCCCTGTTCAAGCACTAATTCACGACGCACAAGATCTATTTCGGTTATTTCTTCAAATTTTCATCATACATATATTTTCTGTTTGTTTGTATTCCATTTTTTCTTTTTGTTTGTATTACTAAATTATTTATTTTTTGTAATTAAATAAAACCTTTAAAAGATTATTTATAATTTAAGGATGTTTCCACCCTCGCGTTTACGTGGTCCACTAATGGAGGATTATCAACATGTTATAAATATTAATAGAATACGAAAACCATCACTTCCACAAATATCTCTTCGAAATTGGTTAGTTGCGGGTACTGCTACTGCAGCAATGTACATTATCTCAAAATATATGTTTATTAGTTCTTCCTACTGATTGTTTTGATTACTGTGAGTTTAAATTAATCCGTCATTCTAGTTCAATATTTCAATCAAATGCAATTGAATTTATGCTATATTTTCATAAAAATTTGGTTATTTTGTTTATATCTTGCCTTGTTGTTTTGTGTTCAGTGAAGTCTTTCTGAATTATTTTATATCCAGTGTAAAAACATGATGATGTTTAGTTTCTTTTATTTTTGTGGTCGTTTTTTACTTGTGGGTTATTGAAGTTGCTTTGGAAAACATTTTGTTGCGAAAACATATCTTTAGAGAAGTTGCTCCTGAAAATTTTGGACTCTGAATTTTTTACACTTATTTTATTCAAATAATTATATGATAATATCATTAACCGCGGAAAACAGCTCTCGAACACTGTGCTCGTTTTACTCAATAAAATCTTTTTCTTAATACTCGATGTGCACATGCAATATTCAAGTAATTTTTTCAAAAAACGTCTTGCAAATTAATTAGTTATCACCACCATGGTCAGCAATAACTGCAAATGATTCTTTTAGATTCTATACATATCAAACGTATTTGATTAGCCTTGCAGCTTTTCATCAGGAACATAGTGCTAAAAAATTTGAACAACTCATAATATACGTACGTGCCATGGAATTATCATAGCAAAAACACGCGAATAAACTGTGATTAAAGTGCTGGTATTGATGAGATATTTCTGCTGAGTTCTTCAATTCACTAATTGTCTGAATTAAAAAGCTACTTTTATCACTTAATAATTGTTCTGTATGAATTTTGTATTATTCAACAAGGCACAAGCCAAATTTCTTAGGAAATGTAAATGATGTTATGTGAGTGTTAAATTCAGGGCTTACTTGCTATTTCATAAAACTATCAATTCGAGATATCTTCTAGTTCACCTAAATTCAAGCACTGAACTCTCTCAATTATCTCACGTTAATGGATTGTGAAGTGGAGAGAAGATGAAGTGTAAATTCGGGTTGTCTCTGATTCTTTGCAACCTGTTGTTGTAGTTGGCGGCTATTCTTTGTGTATGATAATAGCAGTTGGGCGACGTATTATATTAAAAATAGTAAATAGTAGAAATGAAAGGAATGATCTAGGAGGAAAGGGTGGTAGAGCGGCGTAACACGCTGTACACAATTTACTGAAACTGGTAATTGCAGGTGAGAATGAAAGGTGGTGAGCCTTTCGCAATTTACTAATATCGAATTTCTCCACCCATACATTTCTCCCATCCAATGTGTGTGCGGTGTGGATTTTAGAATGGAGCAAATTTTAGCCATTTCATTGACTAAATGTTAGGTTTTCTTCTTGTTTGGATAAAATTTGATAGCATACATTGATTTCAATCATATTTTAGTTGAATTTTTGAATTTATTTCAGTTCAATTTCAGATAATAATTTAATCTAATTGCTGTTTGCTGCAATTTCAAGCTGACTGCTGTGTTTGGCTTTCGATTGGATTTTGTTTTGGGCTTAATTCACTTCAATTCTACCTCATCTACCATCATTGTGAGCTGTAATTGAGCAACATATTGAATGCTCAAACTTCTACTTTTACTGAAAACGAAGCTAACTTTTCAAATGTGACAAGAAAAAAGACGATGAATAAAATACATAGAAATTCTCGGATACTTATAATTGTTGGTGTTGTAAATATTGTAAATGCCTTCTTGGCTGGCTGTATTCAAGCGGAAAAGTCATATCATACGGTACACTTCACGAATACTCATTGGATAACAATCATATCATTCTTTGCTGGTATTGCTTCATCCATCTGTCCATCTTTCAATCATTTGTCCACTTCGTTCATCCTTGCCATCATTGTTAACATCTTCACCTTGGCCATTTGTTCGGCTGCAGTCATTGCTGATTTCTGTAATATCATTGCTATTTTCAAGGATTTCGATTCATTAACAAGGAATGCGTTTATTACAAGGATACAGGTATGGCTAAAAATTACACTGTCACTGTCCTAATGGACTAATTTTATCCACACGCCTTATCCATAACTATCCCATAGCTTTCCTCATACTATTTATTGATGGGAGTGCAAATGTCATTTCATGGTGCTATTCATAAGTAATAAAGATGTTGCTCAAAGATTTGCTACTGAAAAAAAAAAACCAGTGAATATTTCAGGTGTGTGGATTAATCAGTTACAGTGCTGTGGATATGGTTCTAAGTGCAGTATCGGTAGCATTAGTGCTACTAATACTTTCATCTTGCCATCGTAAATTCCTCACTATTCAAATGGAAAGACATTCGCTGCTATTAGCTGTGATCGGTTGTGCTCTCATCGCTAATTCAATGCTTAAATTCTTCTTTTGGATTGCTGAATTATACTTTTTACGTACCATTGGCAATGTTATTCGCTATACGTTCATACATTATACGATAGATGAACCGCTTTGGATTTCGCTTAATATAGCACTTGGTAATTCCTAAACCATTTTTTTTTTAATATTACTAATTTATATTACTAAATTATTTACCTATTGCATGATTACATTGCTAGAATGTGTTTTCATTTTTTAGGTATTTTATGTGTGCTACGAATTCCAGCAAATTCTCCAACGAGAGTAATAACTTTCTGTCTTTCTTCAATAAGTATTTATCCAACTGTCACTTATTTATGGATTGATTATCGATGGTTCTCCAATGCTGTGGTAGGTGTTTTGTTGAATCAATTTTTCCATTCTCGAAAAAAGAAAGCATGAAAAAGTTTATTTGTTAAAATTTGAAAGATTAAATTAAAACTTTGAAATTAAAATGAAATTTTCAATTTTATCAAAATTGTTGCAGATTTCTGGAACAACATTTGCAAAATGGACACCGGACTGGTTATCAGTGCTTAGTTTGAGCACTGGCATTATCCACATTTTGTTGTTGATTATTCTAACCTTAACACTTATTAGGTCATGTGGACAGCCACTTCACGTGAATTTCTCTCGTCAATTCAAAACATTCCTCTTCATCTCAGGTGTGCTATTAACATCTTACTTCTCTCGTTTACAAAAGACTTGATTTGACTAATTCGATAAGATAGTATTATATTTATATACTTTACACTGTATTAAATGTTGTTCAGCGAATTGCATTTCAATATGGCTTACATCAACATAGGCATCTGTTAGTCGTTGACTTCCATACTTTAACTTCAACAAATGCAAATTTTCGTAAATTTTCACCGTCCAAGTTTTATTTGTAAGAAATGTAATTTCTTCAGGTATCGTATCAGGCGGTATTTCTATTGCACTTTTTGCATTCGATATTATATCAACTCGTTTGGAGGCATTTTACAAAATTTTTCATGGCAATGAGCAAAAAACACCATTCTTGACAACATTGGTTGCCGCATTCCTATTCTTTGCTTCCGCTAGGGAGGTCAATTTCTTCGTGATCCCTGCACTGTATGTTTCACATTTCTTCGAAATTTGTTTGATAAAAAATAATGATGCTGAAATGATAGATCACATTTTAACTCATCGACTGTATTACTTTTATACAAATGGAATGAGAAATGAATTTACCATGAAAAATTTTCGTTTTTGAAATTTATCAAAATTTCATTTTAGATTAACAACATTACTATTTTGTATTCAATCAACGACTTTTTTGCTAATCTCATACCTCTATCTGTCATGGAATGGATATCATACTGATGAAGTTTGTGAAATATTTTATCGTGGTTCCGCTTGGTGCACCAATTATTTGACTATACCTGGTGCTATATCACATTTCCTTGAAACACTTTTGTATTTTTGTATTTTTGCTGCATCATGTGGTATGGTTCACGTTATCTGGCAAGTGGTACAAATAAATCCACGTCGTAATGCTTATAGTAATGATGAAAAAACCACTGCAGCTATGAAATTGGAGAAATTTATTGAGGTATACAGTTGAAATTTTCATTATTTTAATTATGCACGCAATATTAATCATTCAATTTATCAATTGTAGTGGCATGTTTTTGTCACCTAAAAATACAATCAACATATGATTCAACTTCCGATAAAAATGTAACTTGCAATAGGTTAGTCGTGATTTCTACAAAATAAATGCAAATAATTTTCAAGGTTCCGGATAAATACATTTAAAATGAACATTTGCAGAAAACTGGTTTGGCTTTATTAGTCGCTGGTGCCGGAGTACTCATAGCTACTACGTGCGAATTTTTATGGAATTCATCAAGGCATCCATTAATTGTTTTGCTTACTTCACTTTACCATCTCTCTCTTACTGTAACTCTCCTCATTTTTCCACTCTACCAGGTATGTCAACTATAATCAGTTAAAATATCAAACAAAATTACATTATACGTGAAATTTAAGAACTGTTTAAAAGCCGCTACAGAGCTAATTTACCTTGCTGAAATGCAGTAAATTGTAATGGGTGGAATTACTGTGATGGCATCAATGTGTTATTCCAGTTAAAAAACATTTCTTTCAGATTGTCGTTAGTCGAGAATTATATGCAAATTTAATGCATTGTACATGCCTGCTGATGATTAGTGCAATTCGCTTCTCGGACATTTTGACACAATTAGACTACCGAAATATTGGTATCGAATTTTAAATTTAGCAAAGAATTTAAAATTAAAATTTTGAGACGCTCTAAAAATGTGTGATTTATTGTAGGCGAAGCGACAAGTTGGTCATGGAGAATACACAATACAGCGGAAGTGTTCGCACTAGGTGCTCATTTTGCAACAATTGTATGGTGTCTTAGGATTCTCGACATGGTAAACAATACTAGAATTTCTCATACGCCGCAGCCTTTTGTGGAATTCAGGAATCCACTGACTGCAGATCAAACAGCTACTCAAGATTACACTTATTCGATTCAAGATGTGTAATGTTATGTACCACAAGATACTTTCAGCAGATGAATGTTCTTTTCTTATATGAAAAATTTTAATATGTTAGGAAATTTAAAATGCGCTTGCAAAGTCGGTTTATAGGAGTGTAGATATTAGTTTAAAATTTAACCTACACCTGTTTTCACTATTTGTGAAGTGATATGGACAATCATGAAACAAATTGAATTTAAGAAAACTAAAACAAAAAGCGAAAGTAAAAGCTGAATATTTGCTAGTTAAATATCTTTTTACAAACCTAACATTTAACTCCGAATCGATGGGAAATTTGATTGTTGAAAACATAATGAAATAAATTCCGGAAATTACACTAAATGAATTTTCAAAACAAAAACTCAGAGTTTTTTTAATAAAGTGGTTTTTTAATTCATGCTAGAACAACATGGTCTTTTCAGATACATGAAAGATACATTTCTTGTGATCACCATTTATTACCCGCCTTTTTTTTCTTCTTTTTTTGTTGTTGACCAGCTGGTCGTTGTTGACGGGGACCTTCCATACCCATCACTGGTCCTGTTGGATGTGAATTACTTGCTTTCGTCGCCGTTGCTGTTGGTTCCCTAAAGACACGAATTAATAATTTTTATTAATAAACAATCAGGTACAGCATTCAGAACAGACGTAAAAAAGGAGGGTTGTGTTGCATAACAAATTCAAAAATACATTTTGGGAGAAGAGCTAACTGCTCCCTGTGTGCCTCGACCGATATCGCGATCACGGTGCCTTTTGTTAAGTTTTTTCCTAAATGCTGCACGTTCTTGTTTTGGTAACCACCGTTCCGGATCAGGTGGGACTTTCGGGTCGAAGTTTTTCGGTAAGATGATCTTTCGCTTACGTTTGCGTGCTTTTCTTTTACTAACAACTACATCCTGGAAGAAAAAATATGTTGTTAAACAGACTACAAATAGTGTAGTATAAACCTACAAAGCGCTAATTTCCCAGTTCCCTGATTTTTATTTCACGCATTAGCTTCACTAAAAGCTATAATAAAAATATTGACTTTGCATTCAACCACATTAATACAAAACAGCAATACAAAAACAAAATGATGTATGCTGAAAAGAACATATTTCAGAGCATGAAAAGAACATATTTCAAACCACTTATTTAAACCACCCATTTCAGTCCCACACCCCACATCAACCAGTGCTTATCTAATCAAAAAAAAGTGTAACCAACACCATCTGGAGTATCTGTTTTCATTTCTTTCTTCTGACGATAACGTTCTCCATACAAAATAAATGCTGAATTCTCTAGCGCGTCAACATCAATGTCCGTGCTATTCCCTTGTGGAAATACTTTCGCCAATAACTCCTCAGCTCGAGATGTATTAAACATTGAGTAAGCTTTGATCAATGAACACATTATTTGCATGTCATCAGGACGAAGTTCAGAAAGCTTCTCAAAACATTCTGCAGCAGAACGATGATCTCCTAATTGAATGTTGAGCGAAGCAATTTTCTCAAGCACTGCGATACGAACCTTTTCATTTTTTGCCGAATCCAACACAGATGTTAGAAGATTTAGCGCTACCTGCAATTAAACTTTCATTTAAAATGAAAAATACACGAGTGTCACGAACAAAACCCAATTTTTGGTGAGATGAGAAGCCAGCTTCTTCTCATGCCAATAGCAAAAAGTAGCAAGAACATTATGACTGAACATACATTTTGCTGGTTTGTGGCTAGGAGAAGGGCAACTCTCAGCTGCAAAATTGCAGGAAGAGATAATAAATCTGAGGATAGTTCGTTCAATGCAGAACTGGCATCTTCCAATTTTCCTGTAAATTGAAGTTTTCATTCTTAACATGGGAATTACTAAATTATCACATACTAGTACAAGAAATATCTAGCTAACGAATATAAATAAGACCATGTATGGACCTCTTGAATGATTCACAATAACATTGTCAATACTTAATTTGAACTGCCAATTAAACAGTTCATAATACATTAAAAAGATTTTACTCTGCTAGTTTTCAGTTGTTTTTGCAGGAAACAAAAGATAAAAGCATAGCCATAATTCTGGATAATGTGAGGTTGTCAGAGCGCTTAGAAACAAACCTCCTGAACAATTAAAGAAAGAAAATAAATTGGATTAAACTGCATGCAAACCTTCATCGAGCAAAATTTGTACTGTCGTCAATTTCGCCTCTTTTGAGGGATCGTCCTTGAGAACCGTAAGTGCTTTCTGGAGCTCTTTCGAGCGAACATGGAGTGCTGCTTCTATCAGTGTGACTTCAGTAGAAGAACCATACTTTTTGGTAAATTCTTCAAGTGTACGACGACACGGCTCGCGTTGATTTGAGAAAAGATGCACCAAAGCCTAAATTATTTTAAAGATTATCACAAGTAAAGAAATTACTGATAAACGTATTAAAAAATAACATGATCTATATGAGTACAACATTTTAAACGCGTTTTGAACAAACCGCTTTATTCGCTCTTAAAATTTCTTACAATTTAGATCAAATTTAAAATGGAACATTTCAACAGGTCATACTCCACGGAATAAAACGTAAAATTAGGCACAGCACATTGTATTTGCCCATTCTTCATCGGTAATGTACATTGTCATCAACTGATGATCATGATAAGAGATAAAGGATATTTGAAAGCTGCTTAAAAAATATAACCTGATTTAACAAAAGAATACGTCGCTGCCGAGCTGTCAGCTTTGAAGTCTCAACCTGCAGTGCAGTTTTCAATTTCTTTCGTGCCTCTAACAAATTTTGTTCCAAACGACAAGATGGTATATTATTTGTGACCACTGCGATAACGCTTTTGTCTGACGGACTGAAATAAAAGGTCTAATTTTCAAATATGAAAAATTTTGAAATCAAAAACATCTACTAACTTAAGATTCTGAATTCGCAAATAGATTTTTAAGGCATCGTCTCTTCTACCCAGCATCTGAAGAACAAATGCTTTTTGGACTCGAATAAATGATAGCTCCTCCTCAATTTCTTCTTCTGATAAACCTTCCTCTACCAACGTATCACTGCACAACTCTGAAAAAAACATGAGAATTATCCTACATTAGGAATACAACATAAATATACTACAAATGTTCGAATTCTGGAGTGGGAAAAAAAACAAAAACAAACTTTCAGCTTTTTCAAGAAATGTCAGCGCTTGATCATATCCACCTGATTCAATCAATTGGCATGCAGCATTATACAACTGTTCAAATGTATCCAGATGTGATGGTAGCTGCTGAAAAAAAACTGTTGTACAACATAAAATTACCCCAGGTCCTCATCTTTTTGCTTAACATTTCCAATATTATTATCTCACACATTAGAATTAATACTACACAACTTTTTGATGTTATCTGAGTACCTCAATTCACTGCTCCACCATTGTTATAACTAACATCTACAATTTCTGGTTTATTTCTAAAAAATCATCAAAACCTGAAAACCTGATAATGGCCACTGGCTTGCAATTGTGCAATAGCTGCGATCAAATTCGCACAACGTTCTTCATCGTAATCATCTGAATAATCTTTTAGCAAGGTCCTGAAAGCAAAAATAATCTAATATTTTCATAATCTAATGAATGTACCCACAAAAAGAATTGGAAATTTACTATGAAATCGAAAATCTTACAAACCAAGTACAAGAAAATATAAAGAAAAAGATACGTAAATATTTTCGAAGCTTCATCGAAACATTCGGCACGATAAAGCAGCTGTGCCTTCAGTTCCATACAACGATAATCATCTTCTGAAGCTTTTTGAAGTGTTTCTAATGCAGCTGCATCTTCCTGCATTCGATACAAAACGTAAGCCTTTTCAAACAGACAATCTCTGAAAATCAGGAAGGTATAACGTCAAAATCAATTTAATCTTACATTAAATTTCACAATTTATCTTAAACGGTAACTTCTCACCAAGTAATATCAAATGATGAGCAGAATATACGACCAAAAACGGTCAAAAAAGGATTTAATTATATAACACTGGTAAATAAATACGAAATTAATTACCCCATGTGATGAGGCGGGGTCTTCTTGATCAGAGCAAGTGCCTCATCTAAACGACTAAGTTGTATAAGTGCCACTAATTTGCATTTAAATGCCAATGTTTCTCTTGGATATGTTCGCAATACTGAAAATAGGAAGAAAGAGTATGATAAAAATTAGAGAAACAATTTCGATTACACTATTACATCGTTAAAACCATGAAAAAAACGTCAAAAGTCGCGAAATATAAAGATAATAGCAGGATATTATGTGCAGTAGATGGTAACTGACCGATTGCGCAATTAATTACCAACAACCTAAATGTAGTTGAACTGAACACCTAATGCTTATTGAGCAGACAAACTTGTCAAATGTTTGAACAATTTACCTTTGTTGGCGATTTTAAGTGCTCTATCATAATCAGCGCTGGTGTCTGCTTTAGCAAGCTCAATGAAGCACTGCTTTGCACCACTCTCCACAACCATTACTGATTACCTGTAATTGAATTCAAAACAACGTAATCTCCACACCGAACGAAAATGTCACTTCCACGAATTAGCCAAAATAATTCTCACTGATCGAAATGGTTGGATCAATGAAGGAGAGGGATCAATGAATGTGCACTCTGCTCACTTCCTAACTGCACTGAAATGAAAAAAATTTTATGCGGAAGTTTTTTATACACGGAATACCACTGACGTAATTATTTTTCTAGTTTCAGTGATGTCATCCAGCCCACGTGACATGCACCACTTTTTCTCACACACTTACAACAGCAACACGTGAAAGCAATAAATCGTTGCGACACGCTAAAAAAATATGTTGACTAAAATAACGGCCAACCGTTGAATATATGGACCACAACATTGAACCCGCACGAAAACTAACAGGTACGTGGAAGACGGAACTTTCAGCAGTTCGAAATTAGCATATAGTAACGTGGTGTATTTAACCCACATGATTATTGCAATATTTTAGAAATGTTAAAAGAAGTGAAATCATTGTTAGGTGTAGACGAGTGGAGAGAAGATTGTTGTGATATGTGTTGGAGGAGTAAGTGCAGAAAGGTGTCCTCTTCCATTTCGCTTTCAAATTTCGCTTTCAAATAAAATACACGCCAAAATAGAGGAGTCGTAAGCAAATGATGAAAACGTTAAAAGCAACATTCCAAGTGAAATAAGAAAACAAAGTAGTATGATTGAAGTTAGGAAAAAAAAAAAACTTCTCAGTGACAGTTTCCTTTTTTTACATCCTATAATCTTACCGCATTAACTGTCATATTTAACTTAATTTCTTTTTTTTTTTTGTTTTTTTTTGAACAAATCTATTAAAATAGGCGCGAAGGAAATCGACGAGAATTGCAACTTCCTATCGATATTCCTCCTCATTCTTTTCGTGTTTCTTTTTTTCTAGTACTTTTCAATTTCGTACATCGTCGAATTCAATGCTTCCTTTAGAGTGAGAGTGTCGATGTGATAACACAATCGGAAAGTCCAATAGCAACACAAAAATTAAAGTAATTTTCGCAACGCAATACTATATGTGTGTTCCTCCCATATGGGTGAATGAATGTGCGTGTATGTATGCGTGTAATGCGTCTACGTGTAATATGTGTAAAAGAACTTGAAAATTTTTTTTGCTATTTTTTTTGTTCTTTTAAACAAAAAATTAGTTGCTCAAAGATAATTGTGGAATTTTATTAGAAATTAGAAAAAAAAAATGATTAAATTATGCTATGCTATCAATATGGTGTTATTTTGTGTGACATCTAGCAAGAATGATAAAATTTTACAACTTTTCTTCCACTAGTTTCTGCTAATTGTGTAGCACTATGCATAGGTAAATCTGAGGTAAATTTTACCTATCCGTAAGTGAAGTAAATTGACTGCTACCATAACATACTTATTAATTAATACTTTATTAGTGAATCTTTTGATTTAGGACGAACGAGTTGACATCAGTTGTAGCCGTTGCTAAAAAAGATGCGGATGAATCACCACCAGTAAAAGTAGTGGAATGTAAGTGTTTGAAGTAAACAAAAAAAAGGAACAACCAAAATGGCCTGAAATACTGAAAAGATGTGTAGCAGCTGCACAAATCAATAATTCATATAAGCAATTCCTGTTTTTTTTCCAGTTAAAAACAAAGAAAGCTCGAAAGCTAATAGAAAAGCTAAAAGTGTACTATCAGAATTGAATACACTGAAAGATGTAAGTTCCTTTGTTTCCAGCAAACGAAACTTTCCATTTCCTTTTTTTTTTTTTAAATCAAATTTGACGTTTGGAAACTTTTAGTCTATCGAATTAAAAAAGAAAAAAAACAAATTACAAACGTATTTTTCTACTGCGAAACAAAATTTGCTATTTTCTGTTGGAGAATTGAGATTTAGGAAAATGTCAGAAATATTACAAATTTCTCTCATTCGCACATGCAACAATTTAAACGTTGACGAGATTAAGTAATAATAATATTGCGTAGTAATTAATCGCTGAAAAAAGGTTGAAATTATCTGAATATCAGGTGTCTCACTCAATGCCAATCGTTGACGTTCAACATGACGAAACGAAGAATGACAAATTTTTTGCCAGCGCTGAATTGTTATAATTACAAAGAGATTGTCGCAATTTTGTTTTGCATATGCATTCGTCTCAAACTTATTATTCATTTCCTAAAATAGTGAAGAAATTTTTTTCTCAATTATAAGTGGTCATCCCTGGGTCATCTGACCGACCCATCTGACAGCATGTCACCACCTAAGCGTCTTGTTTAGGAACAATTGAGTTAGCGTGAAAAGGCTTAAGTCTATGAGCGACTTAATGTAAGCTGATATTTAGCGTGAAATAGCGTGGAAGGGATGCAGTGTTGCAGTGAAACCCTCTGGTAACTTTACCACAGCCATGTGATGATACTGATCCCTCTCTCTCTCTCTCTCTCTCTCTCTCTCTCTCTCTCTGTTGTCCTGGCAGAGTGGACATGACGTGTGCTTTGATAGCTTTCGTTTTCATAACTTTTAATAGCAAATAGTGCGGTAGTTATGAGAGGGTGAGAGGGGCTGATAAGATTTATGGAACGACGTGTCATCGGGGTTGATTACAAGGGAGTTGACGCTGGCGATATTTGATAGAGGGTGTTGGCACCATGTTACAGCAAGTTGTCAGGATGTCCTGAATGCTACAAGGATTCGAGGGAGCATACCTCTTTTGGCATTCTTACGCTACGCACATATTAGTATCGGTTTTTGCCATTTTCATGAATTCATTAAATGAAACGAATAAACTTCTCTGCAGGCATAAACAGCCTAGGGAAATTTCTAAATTGGAAAGGAAGATGCGCAATTCCAAAAGGGGATTTTGGTTTGCAGTACTGGATAGGTATTCACGATTAGCTTTTTATCGGAAACCAGCATCCGGAACGATTGCCACATTTGGTTTCCTGATCGTTGTACCTCTTCTTGTATATAGCATTGGTGGTTATCCGTTGTTACACAAGGAGCAATTTAAGGGTATGCAGAAACGAAATGTTGGTGGCGATGTGTGATAGCAAGGTTTTTCGAAGATAGAAGATCAAATAAGGTGTTACTTTGGTCATATCATTGTTTCGCTCATGGCATTCGGATGAGCATGATTTGCCTCAAAAAAAAAAAAAAGCGAAAAACTTAATTATGACACTGGATGTATGGATTTTATGCAAAAAAGTCACGATTAAGAGAAATGCATATTTTGTATCATTTGTAAACGAGCTGTTAATTTTTCATGTGTTGGTGTATATATATTCATTGAATCTTTCCTAGATGCGCAGTGTTGACAGATTGCGGATCTATATTATGTAGTGTTATATTGATCGTTTAAAATACGAATATACTAGTTTTCATGTTGTGCGTAGTTTTTGCAAAGCTGGATAAAATTTCAGGGATGGCATCTGGTGACGTTAATGTTAATTGTGATAATGAACTGATGGATGATGATACAGATGTGGTTCAGACAGAGAGCGGCAAAAAATTGCATCGAAATTTGTTTGACCTGAATGATTTTGATGTTGAGTCAGAGGTAACTGTTTCTTCAAAGAGCACTGCAATATCTTTTTCTACATCATTATAGGTAGAAATTTTTCCTACTTCATTAAAGTCGTTTTACGTTATTATTTTTTTTTGGTGATAAATGGATTTTAATATAAATTATCAATGGGAAAGTGATACCTGTAAGGATTAGGTAAATTAGTTGGACGGTAAAATTAGGACAGCTTTGGTCATTTTTTTCTTTTTTCATTATCTAACTCTTTTCTCGTGGTATTTTAGTCTATAGATCTAACTCAATGTCGTGTGGACGCTGTTCCAGAGTTTTCACGATTTGCCCACTTGAAGGTATATTTAACCTTCTATTATTAGTTTTTTTTTATTGATAGCCTGCATATTATATTGTATTTTTATCAATAAGGCATCTTTCTACATCAGATCTGTTCGGACGTGTTATTTTCCTTCATATGAAGTTTGTGAGGGGATATGGGACTTATATATCTTGTTCATTAGCTGTTTGTTTTAAAGGAAATTTGCTTGCGACAGAATCTGTTAGTGTCACTGAATGATCACCTTGCAATCTCCACTCTAACTGAGCTCGATTTATACGACAATCAGATTGAGGTTTGTAAACTGTTTTTTTCCTTTCTACTGTTACAGTAGTAACAGACTGAATTGTTTATGTTATTCTTTAATTATTGCAGTCGCCTTGTGCTGTTTCATCTGTAGTACGTTGAGCCTTGAATAAAGCAAACTGTCTAATATACTGTTTTTATTTCAGGTTATTTCGCATCTCGATGCATTGGTTAATCTTGAAGTTCTTGATTTAAGTTACAATCGTATCAGAAAAATTGAAGGTTTATCTGCACTGTGTAACTTAAGACGTATCTATTTGGTACATAATAAAATTGAAAAAATTGATGGATTGGAATCACTAACGAAGCTTGAAGTTCTTGAGCTCGGTGATAATCGAATCAAGGTTACGTCATATTCATTCTTGAGTAATATCTTTATTTGAAATTTACTAATAATTACGTTTTCCGTCATTGTTTTTTTCAGAAATTAGAAAACATTGGACATTTGCAAAATCTTCATGAACTGTATGTTGGTAAAAATAAAATCCAGAAATTTGAAAACTTGGAAAGCCTGGTCAAGCTTACAGTGCTAAGTGCTCCGGTAGGATTTTCCACTTCGTTATCTTTTTAAAGATAACTCAGCTAAATTCTTATCTGTTTTCTGCAGGGAAGATCTCTGTGCGGATATGCTTTGTAACTGGTTCCATAGAAGTTAGTGGTATATCTTTGGATGTTATTTGACATTTTTGCAATTTCACATTTTGATGTTGAAAACGTGTCACGTTTTCTGTTACAGGCAAATCGTTTAACTGAGCTGAGAGGTATTTCAATGCTTACTGAGCTCACTGAGCTTCATATTAGTGACCAAGGGATTGAATCTTTGGCCGACCTGGCGCATCAGGTTTTTTATTAATTTGTGATGCTATCTTGCAGTCCATTCATTGTCATGTGTATAGTACTAAAGTATTTTGTTTTGAATGTAGAAAATACAATTTTTACCACTTTGAAAAGTAATATCGAAGATTTCCTTCTAAATATGGATTTATTTGTTTCTTTGAAGTGTTAAAATAGAATTTTTGCAGAAAAAGCTAACAATAATTGATGCAGCTAACAATAAGATAGCTAAATTGGACGGCCTTCTTGATTTGGATCAATTGGAGAATATATGGGTGCGTTTAATTATTTACGCATCTGGTACTTATTTATTACTTCTTAAAATTCCTCACAGTAGACGTCGGAAAAAATATTGCTGGAAAATCATAGCTATTGATTTTTTCTTGAGTTGCTTTTTTTTTCTTGAGCTCGGATTGATTTTTTTCTTGAGTTGCTTTTATTGATATTGTAGGGAAAAAAAGATTTACATGGCATGAAACATAGGTTAACTGATCTGGAACCTTTAGTTATCCATTCTATCTACATTCAATATATAGTACAAAATTTTGCGTGTTCATTCTTGTTTTTCATATTGATTCTTCTTTCAGTTAAACGACAATGAATTATCAGATTGGAACGAGGTGTTAAAGCTTTCAAAGTTGTCTGCTTTGAGGACGATTTATCTGGAAAGAAACCCTATTTATAAAGCAGACCACGGTAGTTACCGAAGGAAAGTAATGTTATGCTTACCTCAGGTGACACAAATTGATGCCACTTTATGTCGTTGAATGCTGTATGTTATTTTATCTTGTTATTCAAACTGTTGGGTTATCACTTATTGAGCTGCTGGCGCCACACACGGTTGACAGTTCGTTTTTTCAAATTATGACAAGATTAATTGTTAGAGATGTAAAATTCACTTTTTTTTCAATTCATGTGATCAGTTTATATATTCATGTACTATGAAAGTATGCTGTACTCAGTCTCCTTGCTTCATTGTGTGCTTAATTATTGTGGATAATTTTTGCAGTGCATTCTTTATTTAACTTTTTTTTGCATTACAAATATTTGCTTATTTCTGCTTTGTTACCCACGCAATTTCGAGGTGCAAAAGATCACCTTTCTAAATGAAGCCATCAAAATTAATTTAATGGGAGAACGCTTCTTTCAATGGATCTCAAATGATTGTATAGAGCTCGTCATTTGAACTACCCAACCATTTTGTTTAATCAATCCACTCGATAAAATATCGAAGTTTTGGACTTATATATGCATCTGTGTTTGCTCAATTTGATTTAAGATTTCAAAATGCTTTCTGTTCTTCCTTGGCACATGCAATTTCCAGTAAAACGCTTAAGACTTCACGACAAGCTGTCACGTAATTTACATTGAAGTTAGAGAAAATTAACAAATGAAAAAATACTAATTTTCTGAAATTCATTCATATAATGCGTATTCAGTTCTACAGTTAAAGTATAACTTATCTTTTAGTTACTATTTTATTCTAAATATCGTAGGACTGCATAAGAATGCATTCAGCCTCTATTCATTCAATCATTGTTATTGTATCCCGCATGTATTTTCTAATTCATGTAATTTTAAGGTGATGTTTCCTGAATGCATCAAGTTCATGTTGGAGTTTCAGGTTTTGCTTGCTGAAACATTTGAAATAAATGATTGAATTCCTGGATTCATTCGTATTGTTCCATATTTCAGTTTTTTTTTTCGCCAATTTGAAATAAATAAAGCGAGCGTAAAATGTGTGGGATTTGAAATATTTCTAAAATTTTTCCAAATATCGTTTTTCACAATACTGAAAGTTCAAAAGAAATCTTGAAGAAAGTGGACTGAATGAATATTGCATCTGATATTTTTACGCTTATTTTCTTTTCCATTTCCTTTTCTTTTTCCACTGTTATTTATTTTTTGTACTTTTTTATTCACTTTATATTACTTCTATTGTATTATTTCTCTCTTTTTTTTTTGTTCACCTAATTTTATGCAATAGAAAACATAAAATTTTGAAAGTTTATTACAGAAAAAAAAGGGAGATAATTTTTGAAAGATGTTGCCGTACATGGAATGAAGCAAATTTTACTGTAATAAACGAAAAGTGATGATAGGGCGGCTATTAGGGAAAAAAAATGGGAATTTTCTTCTGCAAACAATGCTTGCTCTACTGAATTATCAGGGAATTTTTTTTTCCTTTCTCATTTTTTGCATTTGAAAGAAATATTTGAAAAGAGAATGATTTCTTGTTGAACCGGACTGGTAGTAGTTGTGGTAGTAGCAGGGGTTCTCGGTTATGAAATTTAGGAAAGTTGAACAAAGAGAGAGAACAGGTATATTGCATTTTTCACCTCTCCCTCATTTCAATCAACGATTCGATCTTCATCTTTCACTCCTCTCTCTCCCATCCTGCAAAAATAAAATATAAAAGAGTGGTGCCACTCCGGTCGCTTATCTATCTGTCTATGATTAGCTCATTCGTAAACATGCCATCAATCACTGCTTACTCGTCACTTCTCCTCTTGGTCACTGTAACATTACCCATTCGTTCCGATCAAAATTACATTCGAGAAAAAGTTTGTTTCTTCTAATTCATGCAATCATAGAACCTGATGAATGAATTTATTATATTAATTCAAAAATATCATTTTAACTTTTGGATTCTTTCATTTGCATTTACGCTTAGATTTCAATTTTGATTCCAGTCGGATCGCTTAGCCACTTTTTGTTTGATTCTTCAAAAGAAAAAAATGGTAATTTTTGCTGTTAAAAAAAAGTCAATAAATTTTATTAGCTCTTCAAGTGTCGTGAATGAAAGAGTTCGAAATTTAAATGACAGAGAACGTTTGTTTGATACTATCAGTTCTGGTTTTTATTTCAATACTTCAACAAGGAAAAAAAAAATCTCGTTCCTTCCTCCTCGTAGCATTTAAATTTAACACACAATTTTTAAAAGCAAAAATTTTTTTTGGATTTGCTTTTTCTAAACACTATAGATAGACATAGTTATCCTGAAATTGTGCATATGCACCTATAACTTACTCTTGTTGAATTCAAAAAATGCACATTTTAGTGAAAAAATATGATGAATAATGTGATGTATTTGTTTGAGTGAAAATATCACTTAACGAAGTGATTTTAAATTTTATTTGATGGACTGAAAGAATTTTATTTTGCAATAAATGAAATGAAATTTGAATTTATTTCCAAATGAAATCTAAATTTTAGAATTAAGCGAATTGTAAAATGCAATGGCAATATTTAGTTGTATAGTAAAATGATACTTTTGTGTGTTTTGCACCACTTATCATTCATTTGTTGATTTCAATTCCCTTTTTTTAATTTGAATGTAATTAATAACCGAAATACAGAATGATTTATGTTCAATGAATTTATTCGTTGTAGTTCGAGAATGAAGTGACGGAATTGATTCGTTATATTACTAGAGGTGATGGAGCAGGATTAGCTTATCAGTGGCTTAGCACATTAGCTGATGGTTTTGGAAGTCGAATGGTTGGTTCGAATAGCTTGGAACTGTAAGCTTTTAAACAAACCATTCATCATTTTTCAGACTTTGCTTCTTTCTCTTTGGAAAATTTATATGGAGGCATTAATTTTCGAATATGTTATGCGAAACACAACAGTGATGAAAAGTTAAAAATATATTAAATTTTTTAATTAAAAAAAATTATTTAAAAATGATTTAATGATATGACTGATGATGATGTTTAGCACTGATGATAACTGTTTAGCAAGTTATAATATTTTTTTTAATCAAATTTAAAAAAAAAAAGAGGAAGAGAAATATGCAACTGAAAAAAAAGGGTGTAATTTATTAGTGAATGCATAATTTGCTAAAAATTATAGAGCAATTGATTTTTTGGCAAAAAGTTTGGAGGATGATGATTTCGATGCGGTACACACCGAAGAAGTACCAAACTTGCCACATTGGATTCGTGGAGCAGATGTTGTAGAAATAATTGGTATTAAAAAAAAAAAAACTTTTTTTTCACTAATATTAAATTCAGTAAAGGAAGAAAGCAAATATTAGAAAAGCGAATTAAATGAAAGGCATATGAAAAGAAAATTGTTGATTGAAATTTTCATAAATGATTTCTGGTGTTTTGTCAGTGAGCATTCGTCCAAAAGAAAATGCAATGAAAAGTTCCTGAAACCATCAGTGTCTTATCTTGAAAAATGATAAAATAGGCAAACTTGATTTGATCTTATCTTCGTTACATTCTATCATCTTTTCCTGGAATCAAATTTTGCGACAGTATTCCTACTTCTGCTATTGACGTTTTGCTGCTTTATTTGCAACCGTATATTTTAGAAAAATTTCGTTTCATTTTTTCTTTCTATGTGTGAATCTGTTTCATTGCTAGCTTTTAAGAGCCACGACATCAGCTGCTTAATGTTCTTGCTATTGGTGGATCACAATCGGCTGTCGTAACCGGAGAAGTGGTCGTTATTCACAATCTCGATGATTCTAAGGTTTTTTTTTCTTTTACCAATTACAAATGTTGGAAGGGGAACAGCTGAAGGAAAACCGGATGAAACCTTTTTTTTTTCATTAGTCGCATAAGTTCCGTAAATCATGCAGTGCATTACAAACAGTTCAGTAAATCATTGCAAAAATTTTACATTCATTTAAATGTGTTGAAATTTCAGTATATTAATGTCAAGGGAAAGATCGTTGTTACGGCACAAGAATTTGCTGGTTATCCGGATACGGTTAAATTTCGCCGATCAGTGAAACTATTCGAATCGTTAGGTGCCATTGGTGTTTTGATAAAATCAATAACATCATTTTCCATCAGTTCACCTCATGCAGGCAATGGTGCAGGTATACCTGTTTATTTTACATAATTTTAGAATTTTTTTCAGGCTACAATTGCTTGGAATCATTTATTTAATCTCTTTCAGATGTCGTATTTTAAAATTAATTAGATAATTGATGTATCAATCTGTCACTTAATAAACAATACACTCAGATAAAGCAGTTCTTTTGAAATGTGAAGTGTAGCAACAATAAAGTTAACAGTTATTTTAATATGAACAGAAATATTGCTTCAGAAGGCACACGAATCCCAGCTGCATCTTTGGCGATCGAGCAAGCCGATATGATTGATCGAATGTTTCAGAACGGTGAAAAGATTGTGATCCGAATGAATATGAAGTCACATAGCGAAAGTGTTACAACATCTCGAAATCTTATCTTTGAAATTACTGGTTTCTAATTTTTAAATTTCCTCATAAATTCAAAAAAGTGTTTTTTTCCTCATTCTTACTACATAATTAGCATTACAGTTAGATTGCAACAATAATTCAAGATTGAAATCTTTTTCTTCCTAAACGTTTATGCAAAATTTTTATTCAATTTTGTAGGTGAAGGAAAAAAAATTGCCACACGATTTCTATTCCTCTCAGTTTTACAATCAATATCTATCTGAAGTAATTTCAGGTACGAAACGACCATCTGAAGTGGTACTACTGACGGCACACCTGGATAGTTGGGATGTTGGGCAAGGAGCAATGGATGATGGTGGTGGTTGTGCTGCGATTTGGAGTGCTTTACATTCATTGAAGCGATTAGCTAAAAAAAATCCGGCATTCAAACCAAAACGGTTATTCATCGTCATTCATTCATAATTAATTAATTTTTGTGAATATATTTTTTTAAATTAACAGAATAATTGTTTTATTAATTTTATAAATTTGCAATATAATTTGTTTCGTATGTACTGATTGCGAATTATTTTAATTTCTCTATTAACTTGTGTACTGTTTCATTCAATTGATTTAGCTTTTAAAAACGTTTGTTTAATTGTTTTCCACTTCTTCGGTTTTTTTTGCATAATTTATGAATTGAAATTTTAAATGAAATTGAAATTTAATTATTTTTTCATTCAGCACCATTCGTGGCATATTTTGGACAGCGGAAGAGCAGGGATTTTTGGGTGCAAAGCATTACTACGAAACACATAAGAATAATACAAATGAAACATTTTATTTTGTATCTGAAACGGACACAGGCGCATTTAGGCCAACAAATTGGCTTTCACATCTGTCATTCAGTGGCAGTCAACAGCACGTATGCTTTTATGCGCTTATTTAGAATTATTTTATTTAAATTAAAAATTTGATAATTTAGTATGAAATTCATCAAATTAGCAAGTTTGTTCGCATCATTTCAATATTTCAATTCATCGTAATTATCTCACTTGTGCAAAAGGAAATCTCTTTTTTTTTGAGATGAAACGAATTAAAGAGATAATACAATTATTGAGCAGACATGGTATACAGCTTGGTTTAAGAACTAGCGCATTTCAGGTAATTCATTCAATCTTTGAAAGTGTCAGTGAATTCTTTCTTCAAGTATTTCTTGTTAGTTGCTATGTCTGAAGTGAAAAAATGAGCGAAAATTACAACTTTAAAATCGTTGAGAAGTTATCAAATTCAATGGACTGAAAAGTTTGAAAATAATTTTTAATAATTAATTAATTTACAAAGTGATAGTTTCTAGTGTGATATTTATGCTAACAGATTTGCTATTTTGTTGAGAAGAAAAGTATAGAGTTTGCAAAGATCAGGATAAATATAGTTGAGCACTCCACTGCTCCTGCTCCTCAGCTGTAAAATGTGATTAAGGATTGGAATTTCAACAGAAATAATTTTAATTTTATTAATTTTAACGACAACTTCAATTCCAGGGTGATGTTAGCTTTTGGGCTAAAGATGGTGTACCATCAGTTAATTATCTACCTGATAAAGCTATCGATTATTACTTCTATTTTCATCATACTGATGGTGATTACGTAACGATATTCAAGGATGGTGACCTGGAGTATACGGCATCAATTTTTGCCGTTTTAGGCCATATAATCGCAAATATGGATGATTGGGGAAGTAATAACGAAGTGCACTAAATATTTTTTCTGTTAAAAACAGTGAGAAATTTCCATGCGTATTGATGAATGCTTTTTTCAAACATTTTCCATTTGTCACGTTTGGGATTAAAAGTTAACTATTTGAAGAGCACTTGATGATGTTTTTGATTATTGACTAATTCAAACATTAAAGAGTGTAAAATCAAACATCTTTCTTTATACACATCTACATCAACAAGTTATTAGTGCGATGTAAAATATTCTTGTTTTAATGACAGAAGTAATGTGAAACGCAAAGTGAGGGTTATTGTAAGAGAGGATGAAAATATAGAGATCAGTAATAACAAAAGAGCTCACTTGTTGGATTATTAGTGGTTTACTTAATTCAACCTAAGGTTGCATAATTAGTCAAGAAGGTATCATGTAAATGACTTCTTTCAAGTTTTTAATGTGCACAAAGGTTAGTTTATAATTTTTCATTTTATATGCTGAGCCTATCATACATATTGCTCTTTCATTTGCTACTATTAGAATGAGAAATATGCAAATTTAAGCAATTCACTGCATCCTTACAACAGTAATCATTGCTGCACGCGTAGAAAAGTAACAGTAACTCGGGGTAACAGCATGTTAATATTATTAGTAATTAGAACTTTGTGCTAAAACTGAATGCAAAATATAAAGCCACCGTTTAAGAGGTATTTCAATGCTACGATCATGTACAATTAGATCGGTTCCTAATATGCTGTTACCTTGTACATTGACCAATCGTAAATTTCCACTTGACCAATCCAAGCCTAAAATATTATTTGTAAAACTGTTGCAAATTGGAGTTCATTGTAATAATTGAATCCCTCAAAATATTACAGTCATTTGACAGAGAACATATATTACAGTATTAATCCATCATTCTAGAAGGTGCAAATAGAGTAGGAAGTTTAAATTATTGCAAATAATTTAATTTCTTGTATATTCTTTCAATTTTGTTTTTAATAGATTTTTAAAATTTGACTGTGCCATAATTTTTGAACTTTAAAATTTTTGTATCAACTGAAACATCTAGCATATTTTTTTTTGTTATGTTCAATAAAAGTTGCTAGAATGAAGAGTGAAGGAGGATATCTGGAAGAATGGAAAATCATTTTGTCAACTAATAAAATTTGAGAAAAAAGATCATTAAAAATTAACCTCGTCTACTAAATTTACCAATAATCCAATCTAACATTGGATTATCGTTTCGTCTCTCTGAAACAATGAAACGATCAAAATTACTTCCACCAGTATCCAGACGAGTCGAAGGTTGATGACGCTTTTGACTGTAAACGTTCGTTGGATTTGACAGTTTCATGCGAGACTAAAAAGCTTTTTTTTTTTGCTTTAGTTTAAAATATTTTACTAATAGGATCATAAGTTTGAGATTGTCTCAGTGCAAAATTTAACCTTCATTTTCATTTTAAATCAAAATCGAATAAAATCTAAATTTGAATTTTCATCATGATGTCTGATGAAGAATCCTACGTTAGGTATAAATTTAGAGGAAAAATTTGACGAAAAAAAGAGCTATTGATAGCGATTATTTACAACACTCAAGATATGTGCTAACTTGTCGTATATCTTGACTTGATGATGCAAAGTTCGATTGATTTCTGCTCAGAATTTGTGCAATACCATTTAGCAAATTAATTATGCTCGTTGCACTGAATCTTGAAAAATCATTATATTCGTGAAAATTCGCTTTAAACAAATTCCACTTCTTTTATAACATTCTCAATTCCCTGCCATATTTGACAGGGAAGCAAGCCATCCAAACTTTAGTAGATCGCTTAATAAGACCTACCACTTCGAACTTACATTTCTTAAAACAATAAAAGCAATGAATGAACACCCTGTCATTAGCTTGAAAACAAGATCAATTTTTTGAGCTTCCAAAATTTTCGAAGTGTTTAAATGGTTGAGGAACCTGTTAGAAAGTTGACGTTGTGAGACGACTGTATTTTCACCACTTTTTGGAATAATCCATTGATCAATATTAGTATTAGTATGTTGTTTTACTGCTTCTCTCAACGATTTGGTAGCATCTAAGCTAGTGGAATTACAAACAAACGATGAACCAAATCAATTTCTCGCTAAATGATTTGAAATTGCTTAAATTAATTCTTCATAATTATTCCGGAATAAACTGAATAATTAGTTGCAAATAAATAAGTTTCCGTAAATTGCGCAATTTTCAAGAAAAGCTTTCTCCAATCCAATTAAAACATTTGTCTATTTAATAATCTCACCAGTGGAAACGAAGAAGACAGCAATGAGTTTCAATGGCCACATTCAGCCACTGATGAATTTGATTTTGTCTAGGTCGTTCTTCACTGACACTTAAACATCACAAAAACCCGGATATTGCAATGAATCATTCATACTGCTTACCAACTGCATTTTAAAGGCAAGGGTGGAGATGAAACATTATTGAAAATTATAAATCACGGTCATCTCCATTCATCTGCTACCGCCGGGAGTGTCAATCGACTGACCTAGTTTTAATAGCCAAATAATCCCTCATTTCAATAGTTTTGCTGGCGGAATAAAAAGAAAATTCACAATGGTTCGCCATCAATGCATTTTACAATTTTTATTTTTTCAAAATTCAACATTTGCTGGAGAAAAGCGAAAAGTTAACAGCAGAAATGGAAATGTTTTCATTTTTTCCTATCTAACATTTGAGCATCAGATGGCGAATTTCTACTAATACATCTGACAAATGCAAATGCAAGAGTGAAATTTCTCATAAAGTTATTTTGCAGTATCGGTTTGCAATAAATTTTTTCCTTCTGAGTCCACACTTGCAACAAGGAAGTCATTATCACAAAAACAGAATTTTCATATTAATTATTTCCACCAATTCAACTACTTTTGTTTAAAACAGAGAAGCCTTTCGCTATCACCTGAATGCTGCTTTGAAGAGTGCACCAATACAACATCTAAGATATGAGCTTTATAGCACAAAAGCTTGTTATTTATACAAAAAAATGACCTCAGTCTAAGCTGAGTAAAAAAATTTCCGGAACGATTCCCAAATCTTCAAAAGTTATACAACTGTAGCTATAAAAGCACGTGCAGGTTTTATTCTGCAACCTTTCATTCAAATAAAAGATTTCAACTCTGCTACAGTTGACCTAAACAATATACAGAACAGAGATGACTGCATTGAAGAAAACTGATCTTAATGATGCTCTTTTCCCCAATGCGTGTGCCCATACTTCCAGTACGAGTACGATTCTTCTATAGCTATTACTGCAGCCGCAACGCCACATCCTAGCTTCCAGCCAGCACGAATCATATATTTAAAGCTACCCCATCGATCGCCAGCAAATCGTCCCATAAATAAAAATGAGTAATTTCTGAAAAAAGTGAAATATCGATTAGAATTAGCACATTTTTTCAAGCCAATTCTAAAAATAGAGGAAAAAGTTTTTGGTTTACTAGTTCGAGAGAGAGAGAGAGCAACCTACCAAAATACCAATCGATCATAAATTTTTAAAAGATTTGTGATTGAAATAGCTTAAATTCTAGCTCCTTTCCAGCATCTATGAAATCACAAAAATACAGTAGTGCGACTGAATAAATGAACGACAAAAGCTAGCAGGACAAATAACTAAAAGTTATTTGGCAAAATAAAACAACAAATTACTCACCTAGACTTGCATTTTTCAAAGTACACGTCACTACCATTTGAAATTTTACCTTTTTGAAATAAAATTGAAAGACTTAATGATAGGATAGATCAATCATAGCAACAACACATACCTTATCCAAGGATCTTTTAAGCCAATTCGTGCCAACCTCTCTTCATGTGCACGAAGTTTTGGTATCTCACGATAATTATCATACAATGTATACGATGGTATCTTCGGTCCATGATCATCATGTCCCATCACTGCAAATCGCTACAGTCTGAAAAAAATTAAATTCCAGTTTGAATTTTGCTGAATTTCTTATCGAACGTTTAACAACTAAAACACGTGTTTGAGAGATAAAAAAAATGATGGAAGAATATGCTTTCAATATTTTATTTTAGAGAAAAATTTAAAAAAAAAAAAGATGAAAGTCGTTTTATTTTTTTCATTCACACTGTTTTTTTTCCTTACTCAACCTATTTGCAAGTAATTACAGTTAGTTTTGAATGATAAAAGAACATCAATTTAATGCGTCATTTAATGTGACACGAGAATTTCCTGAAACATTAAAAAAACGTAACGTGTGACACGTGACAACCTTTCGTCCCATGCCCTAGTACCCGTTCCTCTTCGAGAGTGAAGATTACACACCAACCAATCTTGCAGCACTTTCATCTTCTCTAACAAATTGAGTACAACTAACTGCGGCCTGTGAAAATGTGAAACGTACGTTTGAGGGATGCAATAGATAACACGTGAAAATAAATTTTGGAATAAATTGGGAATGTTGAATGTTCTGGTGGAGTTACTAAGATTTGCGTTTACATTCCTGGAAGTTATTTTCAACTACATCTCTAAGCCATCACTTATTGTTAAAAGTATTTTGTGCAACGCTGACAGTAACTCTCAAACTTATCACATTCCCAATCATCTTGCCGTGCTCTACACTGATAAATGTGTGATTTCACTTGTAAGTTTTTTTTTCTCTGTTTTTTAATTAGTTCAAAATTTCAGAAGAAAACTGTTTATTTGTGCATAATTCCTATATAAAAATTTATTATTGTAAAGTTTTCTAAACTAAAATGTTTCCATTGAAATATGGAAAATTTTCAATCAAAGCGTCCAAATCAATAGCATTCTGTATTTCACAACAATATATATATATGTTATTTGTGGAAATTTTATGAATTATTTAATTAATTTCTCAACTATTAAACTTCACATTTGTATACATTTCAAAACACCGAGCTTTATGATCGATTAACAAATCTAGGGATTCATTCGACATGCATTTTGCTTACTGTTGAGTGAATGAGCATGAAATTCTCTTAGTTCTCCGTACACTTATATTTTTATATGCCTTTCGTTGAGGTTTTGTGCTATGGAAATGCACGTCATTGTTACATCAATTCCTCTTAAAGTGACGTTTTTTTTTTCTTTTTCAGGAAGGTCTGAGTAAATTAATTGTTCATAGTGCACGCGTTGGTATCACAAAAGTTACCTTATATGATCCGTGGTCCTATATTCTTTCGAAACGAGAACTTCTTCGAGAGTTAACGCATGATTTTATGCTTATGACGTGTCCGAAAGAACATGTTGACGTGGAGTTTCACGATTCCGACCATTCCGTAATTCATTCAAACCTCATTCATACCACTGTGAAAATACTTGGTGTGCAAGATGGCAGGCAATCCATTGTTCGAGCTTGCCGTAAAGTAATAATTTTCTGCGAATTTGTTGGAAGTTTAAATTCACAGTAGGAAGTTGCATTATTCCAAGTTTTATACTACATAGTGAATTATGGAAGTGAACCCGTTTGGCATAAGTAAATTTCAGATATGAAAATAGGGTGGAAATACTTTTGAAAATTCTAAAATTTTTTGAAGTTTCTTTTTTAAAATTTAAAATTTTACTATTTCTATGTTTATATTATCGAGAACAACAATGCAATCATAAGGTTATTAGAACTTTTTGACATACTAAACTCATGTATTGAAAAAATCACTTTCAGCTCTGCATGGAACGTGCACCGGCAGACATAACAATTGAACAAATATCAGAATGTCTTGCCAAAGAACACATTTCCGAACCGGATTTTTTGCTCCAAATAGGTAATTTAGAAACAATGGCTGGTTATACCCCATGGGTTTTAAGGATAACGGAAATACTCCACGTAAGAAGTCTTCCTAGTAACTTTTCACATCGACAGTTCCTTTCTTATCTCCACGAATACTCGTCAAGAGATCGTCGAATTGGGAAGTGAACTGCAATTCTAGCACTCAATTTCAGAAATCTTCCAAAATTCATCTTTTATTTATATAAATGCTTTTGGGACACTAGGGTTATGTGGCCATTTCATTCAGTTTTCTAATGGTTATGTTTTATCCCATATAATCTCTTACGAGGTTTGGTGTTAATTTATTTTACTCAAGCGGTTATTACTAATAGCTAAGTTTTAACGTGACTTTTCGCAAGCCACGGCTCTCGAATCCTTCACCTGTTCAAATCTTCACTTTTTGCACGGAGGTTCCATAAGTTTCATAAGGACTTCCGTGCATTTCGAATTCACGTTTCGACAACAGGTACAGATTACACAGCCAAAATGTTGTTATTGCAAATTTTTAATTCAGTTATGTTGTTCATTTGGATCAATTTCAAGATATGTATAGGAAAAAACTACTTTCAGATTTCTGTTTTCCGCACACAAATAACTGCTTGTTTCATAAGGACATCATAATTTCACCATAATTTACACAAAACTTTCATTGAAAATATATACAAAACCACGTATAGTTTTTAGGGAAATAAGACAAACAAATATAGGATCCTAAATACAAGAATCAAGCTCTCTTTTTCTTGCTATAGGACCCAGGATGACCGTGTCACATAATGTGGATAAAATCAAATCTTCTCAATGCTTACGGATAGCTCGGTTGGAGCCGGGTAGAACTTTTCTTCAAAAAATATCTATAAATGTTTCACAGAATGGAAGAACCAATTAGTTTTAGTTGACCACGCGCCGCTAAAGGCTTCTTCAAAGATTTTATAAAACGATGTAGCTGCATGATCGGAATCCACATCAGAGCATAATGTTCTTTTCAAAAAATCAATATCTTCCGCCTAAAATTTCACCATTATGCAGCGCAATCTATATGTTCAAGAAAGACCGTGGTATGGAATTTTCGAGAATTCCATAAACTACCTTTTGTAACTCAGGAAGTCCCATGCACAGCAGCATTGAAAAGAGCGAAATAAATAACTTGGATCGTTGATGCAATATAATATACGCATCTGTGCATAGTTTCTTGAACCTTAAATAATTTTAATTTCATTTCTTCCTATTGAACAACCAGGCTAGTAAAAATAGGGCATAAGGCACCTGTATTACTCACTTTTTATATTCATGACTGTCGCGGAAATTGCTTTTGCCTTTGGCTATAACGCAAAGAAAATGGTCGGTCAAAACAAACGGCACCCTATCACGATTAATACCTAATTTCTTTTTATAGTGTCCCAAAAAATGTCCAAAGTCGATGTGAAATAGCTGCAAAAAAAATTTTTTTAGTAAACGTTTAAGATTGATTTGGAATTAAAAAATACGTCACCAAAAAAGATGACTATTTAGAAGGTCACCCTTCCATCTTTCGCTAGCATGATATTGTCTTGGTGTCGGTCCTTGATTCCCAGGACATAAGTTGCAACACAATATCCAGCACATGAAGCAGTAAAACGATCAACTCCTTCCAAATATCTGCAAAAAATTCGTAAATCCCCACGAACAATGAAACATTATTTTTCGTCATTAATCGCGGTAAAGCATTGAGGACAAGTACGAGAATGCTGAGCAGAGCATAAGAACTTCTGATCTAAATATTTTCGTCAAATCCTTTAACGTGAACCTTTTAGGATTGGAAAGCATTTGGCATCATGTGAAAGCTCACTGTAGTTTTTTGTTTTGAGATAAAAATACAAAAATACATTTTCGAATTTTCTGAACAATTTCGTATATATTTGTTAATAAGACCGCTTTCCATACTGAACGTTGAGCCGAGTTGTTTTGCAGCACATTGAATTTCAAAAAGTGTACTGCAGTTTTGAACGACATAAATCATTCCGACCTGCAAGGTTGTCCTTTTTATCTTCATACTGCAAGGTAATAAAAATGTCACTTTCACAAAAAATTTTATCTTACTTCCAGCAGTCATTCCCTACAACTCACATTTCTCCCCATTGGCAGTACTTCATAAATGCTCAGGCAAAGGTCATAATCTTGGCTTTTCCATAGTGCATCCATAATACGCATAACTTGTAGTGTTAACAAATCTTGACGTAGATCTGAAATTTAACAAAGTTCAAGCTTAAATGGCGTTGAAACCAAAATTATTGGATGAAAAAGTCGTGCGGTCAACAAAAGAAATTCTGAAGAAAGTGCGAAATATCGCGTGAGTTACAAAAAAAACTTGGTGTTTACACATCATTATCCTCCTAGGAAAATTGAGACCATCACTACAGCCAAAACAACTCTAGGGAAAAAGTACTACGTAGACTGCATAATTGCAATCGGTATCGTGTATAACAACTGACACATTCGCAAATGATAAAAAATAATTATTTAAGAGAACCTACCGTCACCATTTTTAAAAATAATTTCATGCGTCTCATTGTGCAGTCGAGCAAGAGGCTCCGGATTAGTCCAAGCTAGCCGAAGTGGTTGCTTCGCACTTCCTATCACTTTGCACTGTTCGATGCTACAAAAGTCGATTGCTTTTTATATTTTACATTTTGAAAGATTTGATTGCAAAATTACGGTAATGAAACACGACTCACTTCAGTGCACCTAAACTATCGGAAATATCTAGAGGTGAGATCATATTCTGCATTATTTCCACATACGAAGCCAATTCTTTTTGCAGATGCTGAAAAGAGTAAATCATTTAAATCTCCCAAATGTTTTCAGTAACATACATATTTCAAAAGCAAAAAGAGATTACATGGACTGAAAATTTATCTAATGCCTGAACCCGAACCTGTCTAATATGGAAATAAGCGTGACGCCGACCACAGCAGTAACAAATAACTCAAGCTCAAATGACGTAGGAAATTTACAGTACAAAAAGCTAAAATGTTTTCAGAATTATCACCTTCGTAGCAAATTCATTATCCTTCATGGTTTTGATAATCTTACTAAGATTTGTCAGTCTTACTACCATATCCACTTGCCGTAACATAGAATTAAGATGAGTATAGTTAGCTCGACAATAGATTTCAATCATTAACGCAAAACGTTTGTAAATCCTCGTTAAATCCTGACCTATTTCACCTGAAAATTTACAAGTAGTAAACATCGTCGATTGATTAAATTGCTGAAGAAGAAATAAAGTAGCTAATAAAATTATATTCTTCCTTCTACAAAACGATACTTACTTAGCTGTCCAAGTTCAGCTCGTAATAACCAAAACAATATATGACCAATACGATTATTGCACAGTGCTCTTTTCAAAAGCATCCTGCTCAAAGCACAAGACCCGTATGGCTCAAACTTCAATACCTGCAACCAAAACAGCAGCCAATTTCATCATAACATCAACACCGTGGTAAAGAGTGATAGAGTTTAAAAGGAAAAATTCATTTTGTAATGCACTACGTTAAGTGTAAGCTTCAGTACAATTTTTCGTATGCTGAAGGAAGTGGGGAGAGTATCATGCCCGTAATCATCAATAAAAAATCACGATGTAGTCGAAATGCAAAAATTCTACGAAATTCAAATACACTGCCCAATATTCTTCAAAAAGAAAGCCTACCTGAATGAGAGGTAAAACATAAAGCTGTAATCTGTCATTGTCAAGGGCACTATCAAGGGAATCAACTGCAAACTCTCGGATTCTAATATCAGGATACTTGAAACCCAGAAGTATCAAAGCTGTTTCTGGTTGAATTTTACCCCATCGTTTTAATAACTCGTATAATCGTGAAAATTCGTTTCTTCTAGTCCAAATCAACGGACAGTAAGCAATTAGCGGTAATAAATCAGGTTTATATTGTGCAACTAATTCTCTGAAATACTGCGTTGTTAACTTCTCGAACAACTAACAGAAAATAGCTAGCACTCTGATGTGACTCAATATCAGCGACTGTATGCTCATTTATATTGTGGTAAGACGAAAATAAAGACAGTCCATCAATAATTTTGAAAATCACCTCGCTTCCCATAACTGTTCCATTTCCTTGTCGGTTAAGCATTCTGCATCCACAAAATTTAAGGAGTCAAGAAATTCTTTCATCGAATTGGTTGGCTAGAAAAACCTTTTACATTATAAATCTCATTGGGTAAACGCCATTTTAAAAATTAATAAATTAGTCACGTACTGTAGCTACAGATGGTAAAGGGGATTTCCTGCCCCGAATATCCAGTTTTTCGACGTATTCATACACTGAATCTAAATCTGGAAACTCGACACATCCGTAATCTTCAAATTCTATTTCAATGCGAACCGTATCCCGATTGTCATTCGAACCTACCTAAAAAAATTATAATTTTTGTAAATACATTCAAACCATACTTGTTTCAGCAAAATCAATAGCAGCTGCAAGATAGTGTTGCATTAACAAATGCGTGAGGACCTATACAATAGTACAACTTTGATAAGAGAAATGCGCAGTTATGTCCAGCGCCCATATCCTAAAGTTTCAAAGCACTGTACCGCATTACCGTAATCAGTGTATGTAACAGATCGCACATTGCAACTCTGCCAACGGCATATCAAATACCGACAAACTAATAACACAAAATATCTAGATATACAGATGTTGTTAGTCCTTATGGTGGGAAATAATAAATTACAAAATCTCTAACTAAAATTTTTTGATTCAGACTTAAAGTGTTACTTGTCCGGATGGATAAAGTAGTTCCGTGCAATACTTCGGATAGGGCCACAAATAAAGCATAAATTTGCCCTGAGCGAGTCTTCCATTGCAATCAAAAAGGCGTAAATTTACCCAACCAATTCCACTACATTCCTAAAAACATAAAACAACAAACCATGTTGAAAAAAACTATATATATTTGAAAATTCAATAAAAAAATCGAAATTAACCTCCTTCTTTTTTTGTTTCACAGCAACTAGGGAAAGACACAGTTGCACAGAAGGAGCCAAATCTTTTAAGCATATATCAAAATCGATCCAACCCTAAAAATTAGCTGATGCACGGTAATGTACGATGTACGATGAACGGGAAGAAGAATGATTTAAAATAAGAAAGATAAGAAAAAATGCTCACATCGCTCCAACGAGGATTTAAGGGAGAAACATAGGCTGATTCTTTGTTCGCAATAAGATCCAATCCATGATACACGGATGCCTTCACATATATTTTGTCAAAATCTAATATACTTAAGTGAGATGCGCTGTGTATTCGTAATTTCAGACTATCATCCACTTTCCACAAAGAACATTCCTAAATTGAACTGAATTTATTTTTCGGTTTTCGGCTAATGTTAGAAATTCTTTACAGCATCGAAAACGCATACCTTCACAGCCCGATCAAGTCGGCTCTCATATGCTCGCACCCAACTTGGCTAAAATAATAGAAGGATATGCGACCGAAAAAAAAGCATGAGAACCATGCACACAAACAATAATTAAAAATAACGTAATTTTAAGTAAACTAGATATATAAGGAACAGCGCCTTACTTGATGAGTAATTCAACTTTTGACATTTGTTAAACACAGCTAATTAATAACCATAGGAAATATTAATAACAGTAGAAAATGCAAGATACTTACCTTGGTCATGGGTGGGGGTTCCGTAAAGTCCTTCAACACGATGTCTTTTCTTCGCAATATAAATTTCGGTATACGATAGTTCTCGAAGGATGATCTGACATACTTTACAGAATCAAAGATTACGATTTGTGGAAATGTTCATATAATCACTCTTAGATGAATTACAGTAAAAGAAATTACCTCAAAGCTCGTTAACCTAATATCCTTCGTTAAAAAACAGCGTCGCCCCGCTATTTGCAACAAGAAATCAGAAGCAGCTTCCTTGATCTGGAATGAAATCTTGTCAGAAATCTGAACTCCGTAAATCTGCTACTCTCATCCTTTTTTTTCTCCATCGTCCACTTTACAAGCCCAGAAATCTTCCGTCATGAGGGGCTATGTTAAATTGGTAAAAAGAAATAATAAATAATCAACTTATTACAAGTAATTTATGTTGTTGCATAAGCTCCTTTATTGCGTTTGCTATGGCATCTGAGGCATGAACACCAATAACTTTACGAATTTTAACACAAACACAATTCTTGTCGATATTTGCCAATTCATCTTCCCTGCTGCGATACCATAGTTCAATGTACAAGTCCGCCACTAAAAGTCAGTTTTATTTAAAGTGAGCAAATCGCTTGTAACACTAGCGCAGCAACTGACTGATTCAGAAAGACTTAACTCTTATTAACAAAAACTCTGGTCATTGCCTCAACGTACAAAAATATTCATTGTCTCAACGTACAAAAAATAACATTGTTACTGTCTAACATTGATGATCGAAAAATATTTCATAAACTAGTAAGATTTGGCAAAAACGCTGCTTTAATTCTTGAAACATTAGTCATCGATTCCAGAAGGAGTTTAAACTGTGCCTTTAAATTTTCCATTTTTTAGAAATGAGTTGATGCACATCAACCTCGCCCAATAACAAAGTCATAAGCTAATAAAATTTCAAAGAACATTTTGAAAAGTAACTTTGAATTTTTGACTTGACTTGCGGCGGGATATCAGCATCTAACTCGCTTGAGACCTCTTCGGGAAATGCGTAATGAGAATAACCGTCAACTCCACGATTCGAAACTGCTTGTTCTGACACCCTGTACAAATCCATGCGGTACGACATTTCTTCAGATGACAATTTTGCTTCAATTTCCGTTAAGGGCCGCCCAATAGCGAGACCTAAAAGTCCAGAAGAATAACATTTTTGATTCCGATGCTTTAGTCAAGTCAAATTTTTAATTGAATTAAGAAAACGTCATATAAAAAAGTCCTCAGGACAATCCCACTTCGGAAATTGCAGAAATTGTTAAATGACATACCTCTGAATAACGACCGGTTCCAAAAAATTTTGTCAAAGTTTAGTTAAAACGTTCTCATAACAGTCCTTTATGGTATAAAATGGGAGTTGAAAAACAAGAAATTACCGATATCATGTGTCAGTTCCTTTTCTTCCCGATTGCCTTCAGGTTCAATCAAACAAAGTAATGGTACGAAAAGCCGCAATGAAAATATGGAACGCGATTCATCATATAGTTCTTCACGCTCACCGTCCCTTCTAATTGTAAAAAATATGTAATCCGACGGTGTCAACAGAAGATTGGACAACGGTAATCTGAATAAGTAAAATAAATAAAATTAAGATGTGTTATTCTAAAAAAGAGTTCCTTCAATTTAAATTTCCCATCGGGCAAATATCATTGGTTTAAAATAGGAATTTTACCAGCCTCGTTAACTAACTGAAGTTTTGTGAATTATTCGAATGACCTTAGAAGAGGCAGCAAATCAGTAAGGCACTATTAAACGTTGTTTGAAAGATCGAGTACAGGTGCTATAAAACTGCTTCCACATTTGGAACACATCTATCTTTGAAATTCCAAGTTTAAACAATACCATTCTACATAATAGCTAGGTTACTTTTTTACATGTTCATAGCATTTGCTGAATTGTAAAATAATAGCCATGAAAAAAAACCTTACTTTTTTGCTTGTATGAACAATTCTTGTTTAAGCATAGCAAGAGTAAGATCCATGGAGCACCGTACATTGACGAAGAAGCCATTTGGCAGCAATAAGTCGAGAACCGTGCTACCCTCCACCTCCAATTGCCCACATTCTATAGCTGACCATATATCAGGTGGATCCTGTGGACAAACTACCCCCTGCATTTCTTTCTTCTCAATGACAAATCGGTTTCGTCACGACATCCTGAAACAAAGTCTGTTTCAATTCAAATGTTTTGTTGAAATTATTCCGGGAAAAAGCGATTACGAATTGAAAATTTTCTATGAAATCCAGTTTTCATTGAGAGATAGCTCTGTAAAATAAAGGAGCGGAAATGATGTATGCTACTTATCGTTTTATTTCGAAATTATGCTCTAGACACTTCTGATTAGCATTTTCGCAGCCAACAGCAGTCGACATTAACTATTATTTTTTCACTCTTACACTTCACTTCTATCGCCTACCTCCACTGTTGTCACTAGCTTTTTTGTTTCTCTCCACTTTCAACATCGTAGCACTTGATATCTTATCAACCTCAACTTCAGCCTTGCTATTTCGCTGACCAGAACAAAACCGCAGTTTACTTACTCAATCACTGTTAACTTCAATTTGTACAGTTTTCTTCACACACAGTAAATGCTTTCAATTATTGTTGAAAAAATGGCGAAGAAATATGATTAGCTTTGAAGTGAAATTTCGCTCCAGCCAAGTCTCCGGTGGAGTTCTTGACAAGTTCCCCATTTATCTCGCTAAATTTTAGTTAGTATAATTCGGTCATAAAGTAGCTGTACGCAAAAATCTCTGTAACTAATTTCACAGATCTCAAAGTGATGATTAGCAAAGCTTTGGTGATCAATTCTCAATAGTCCGCATTGAACAATGCGTTTATATTGGTACTCAATATATGGAATCTAAGGTTCTGTAGCAGCATTTTCAACTGTGCACTTAATTTCCTTAAGAACAAAATATGATAAAATGAATACAAATACTGAAAGTAATTCGGATTTCTTCCGTCATATCACCAAACTGTTAATGATCGTATGCCACCTATCACCACCATCAACCACCTTATTTTGTGCAATAATTAGATAATGATGCATTGTTAAAATATTTGTGAAATGTTGTAATTGTTGAGTGTGAGGTGCTAAAACAAAGCAATTTTATCAGAATGTGATCCTTCACACACACACACACACACACACACACACACACACACACACACACACACACACACACACGAAATATCTAGCTCTATCTCTACCTCCTGACCCTAATCTTACTCAGCCAGCAAATGACTTCTACTCTTAACCATCGTTTCCACCACTTCGTTCAAATAGCTGAAAACTCCGCAGCGGTGCATCAGCCCATAAAGCGTATCCTAACTCTGCAACATTTGCAAAATGCCAACGCTCGAAATCTCAGCTGCACCTCACCGCCTTTCCCGCACTTCCCACAGGAGCAAGATGGGAAGCGTTGAGCCTCTGTTGCATGCTACTGATTTGTGAAATGAGTTGATCTCTGAGGACGTCTTGCGTTTCTAGACTTTCGGGACAAAAAGTTACTTACTGGCTTAACGTGGCTGCAGAATTCTGCTGGCTAATTTTTGGTGTGGTAGTAGTAGCTGTAAGTAATTTATTTACATGACTGAGAAGTTTTAGGGTATCAGTCGTGGAGCAGTACTGGGGAGTGTTAATTCATCGTTATAGAAATGCTCATTAAAATTTTGTTAAATGAAATCAATTTTTTGAATTATTTGAATACTCTTCTTGCTTACTGCCTATTTTACATCCTAACGTACCTGTTATATTTGTGTTATTAGTGATGCGTACTTTAGTGTTTTTTTTTTTTTTATTTCAGGTGCCACAGGGAGGACTACTTTGAAATTGTTTCATCTGCCGTGAGTTTTGTGTGCTTGGCTAAGAAACTCTGATTTGCAGAGAACTATGGTATGCTTGATTCTAACAATCAATTTCATTCTATCAATATTTTTGTGAATCCTTTATCCCATCACTATCTACATAGTGGATACGGAAAAAATTCTGCAATAATCAGCTAATAACTTCGAAATGTCAAGTGAAACATGAAACCCTCAATATTGAGGGTACCATTCAAACAATCGTTAGAATCTAATGCTTAAAATCTCTTAAACATTTCTTGAGACCTTCAGCGGCCAGTTATTTGGCAGTCGTAAAAATGCAAAGGAAGAAATTTTTGTCAATATTTTCAGGGAGATCAGCAGCTCGACTGCGCTTTGGATTTGATGAGGCGTTTGCCACCTCAACAAGTGGAAAGAAATTTAAATGATCTAATTGATTTGTGCCCTCGCCTGGTGGATGACTTGTTGAGTGCAGTTGATCAGCCATTAAAAATTGCTCGTGATAAAGAAACAGGAAAGGAATATTTGCTTTGTGATTATAACAGGGACAGCGATAGTTATCGGTTAGTTTTTCCTGGAAGCTGTTGAATTTTGAATAACTTTTTATGAAATAAGACTTCTATGTTGCTTTTTTTGGTAACACTCAAGCAGCATCTGTTTATCAGTGCTTTCTTATTACTTCTCGTACTGGTATATTGTTATGCGAGTATTTTCAGTTCTCCATGGTCAAATACCTATGATCCGCCATTGGAGGATGGTGCTTCGCCATCAGATAAGCTTCGCAAACTGGAAATTGAAATGAATGCAGCATTTGAGGCTTACAGAGATGCGTAAGTCTGTATTGGTCTTTGTCAGCAAATGAATTCCAATCGTTTTAAATTATGTCTGTTTTAATATGTTACAATGTATCAATGATTAAATGTAAATTGTTGATTAATGTCGTCCTTCTAACTGACATTGGTGAGGAAATTCAGGTTGTAAGAAAAGTATTTTTACAGATATTTCGAAGGTGGAGTGTCGTCAGTGTACTTCTGGGATTTGGATTATGGTTTTGCAGGTGTCGTCTTAATCAAAAAAATTGGCGATGGTTTGCGTAATATCCAAGGTTGCTGGGATTCAATCCATGTGATCGAAATACAAGAAAAAGTACACTTTCGCTTCTTCTTTTGTTGATGAGCGGAAATGAAGTTTAGAGCAGTAATTTTTTAGGCTGGCGGTAGGCATGCACACTACAAACTCACAAGTACAGTGATGCTTTGGCTGCAAATGACTAAACAAGCGAGTGGCATGATGAATTTAGGAGGATCGGTTACACGACAGGTGATTCTCATCTTTATTACTGCTATTTGCAAATAAATGGCTTTGATTCCATTTCAGGTTAAAATTTTTCTTCCATTTATGCATGCAATTCTACTATTTTAGGCTGAAGCTGATCATCCAGTAAACGATTCTACAAATACCCATCTCATTAATATTGGAAAAATGATAGAAGTGAGAAACTTCCTTCTGAATATTGTATCTTATCAAGAAATTAAAAAAAAATGCTTCATTTTATACATTATAAGCATATTTTATTTGTTCAAAAGAAATCGATTTATAATTGCACTAGCATGGAGGTGTATTTTTTACCGGTAGACGGCTGAAATTAATCCCTATGACCAGCATTCATATACAGGACATGGAGAGTAAGATTCGATCAACTTTAAACGAAGTTTACTTTGGAAAAACCAAGCAAATTGTTGGTGAATTACGTACCACAATTGATACTGAGGAACTGAAACGGCAGAAGAAAATTGCAACCGAGATAAAAGGAGGTATTTCCAAATGAGAAAAAGGAAAAAGGATTAATGGATTCTGTAACACAGCAGTTTCACTGTTTCTAAATGTTTTTTGTGGTGCTCTTCTTTATTCTTCGTACTTTTAAAATGTTGAGTAAAGTAGAGTACTTCTCCAGTCATACAAGCAATGCTTGTCCAATTATATAAAAGTGTCTTTTAAATTAGCAGTTATATATTTTACGTTATGTCGTCTGCTCACTCATTGTAATAGTATGTCTACGCAATGGTCATAACTATTTGGCTTCCTGGGGAGATCTTGCTACACCTACTGTCATGTCAATAACTGTTTACGAATCAATAAAGTTGTCATGCTTATTCTGAAGCTTTTGTAATTGTTTATTGGATGTTGCAGTGGGATTTTGTCTCTGCAATTGATGACCTATCACTATGAAGTGCTGTTTTGCTATGCTTCATAGAAATTGTAACATTTAGTGGATTCAATTCTTTGCAACTTATGTATTTATTATTATTATGCTAATAAGTTTATATTTTATAATTTTCTATACACTTCGTAAAAATCATTCCAAAATTTCTAGATTTTCGGTTTACTGCCTATGCTAAAGACGTAAAGTTCTATTATCATAGTTTCATCGTTTATAAGTTTTAATCGACCTTTAGTTACTGAAAATTTTAAAAACGAATGTATGTGCTTCACTCGTAATCTGTTGGTTTCTTTCATCTACTATGTAAATTGAAACTTATTGCGATCTATTGTTGTAATTCGTAATTATTTACCTTTTACCATGTCCAATCTTGCGAAAATATGTGTGTGTATGACATCCAAAAATGAATCGATGATGGTGGCTGAGCATTTTTTTTTCTTCCTTGTTTTAGGATCGTTTAAATTTTTTTGTTTTAAACAATTTCGGAATTCTGGAATTTCAATCATTGGTAGTGATTGGATTTTCAGTCGTAATAGGCTTGATCGATTCTCCAAAACTTTTTGTGTGTGTTGCATCATACCAACAATTTTTTCCTTCTTTTGATTTATTAGCTAGTAATCAAAATGAAAGCGATTTTCATAGAACTTATTAATTTAGAGATTGGTAACTGCATTTTTTTTTTCAAAGAAGTGGAAAAAGTTTAAAATTATGACATGTGGAAAATGAATTTACAAATGCGGTTTGCTTGCTCACTGATGACCTAGTTGTACGTTGTGACGTATTTCTACTCGAACGTACGCACATGCACTCAAATACACGTATATCATTTTCTCCACAAAAGATTTACGCAATTTAGGACAGATTTCAAATTTTCAGCGAAATCATAAAATAGTGGGAAAAGAAGAGACAATTGCCTCTCTCACCCCAATCCCACACATACGCACACGAACATCCGACTAACAAAATGACGTTTATTCCGGTTGTTGCACCTTTCGCAGGGAACACTCCCTCCTTCTATGAACCGGTAAGAGAGCTATCAACCGGATAATAACAATAACTTCTTCCTTCTTCTCATCAGTTGTACTCACTGATGAAATGACAATCATTGTTAACCTCATCGATTCATTCCTCCTCCTGCTAGTCCTAGCAGCATCGACGACTGCGAAGCATGGACGAAGCATTGATGGTAAATTTCAGTTTTTGCCCCTCTCCATTGCTTGATGGGCTAATGCTCTCCATGTATTCGTATTTTCGTTTCTCTCTCTTTTCCCAGTGTCTCTCTCCTCCCTCCGTTAATGAAGCATTAATTATTAACGATAATTTTAATTATTAGCGATAATTTAAATTTATTATTAACGATAATTTTTGCTAATTTTCTGGAAGATATGAAATGTAATCAATGAAAAGAGTTCTTTAAGTTAACAAATACTAAAGACGATCAGATCAAAGTGCTGGTGAGTAAAGTAGGTGAGATGTGATACATAACGTAGTAGCAGTTCTTTTTTTTTTTTTAGCAAATATCAATTAGCACAGGTAATAGGAATGTCATAATTAATTAAGGTGAACATAATTGGTGATTTTATCAATTGACAAAGTCATTGTAGTCAGTCATTGTAAAAATAAATGAAATGAAACAATGCTTTTTCCCTGTAGGCAATTAAAGATTACAACTTGTGACTTTTTTAAGTTTGAAAAATGACTGTCTTACGTTAAAGCACTGAAACCATGCTTCGAACGATACATTGGTCAGCGACTGTCCGATCTATCACCGTACCATAGCGAATGGCGGATGAAAACACCGGAAGAATGCTTAATGTTTTGCGCACTTTCATCGGTACATTATCGTTCGTTTGTTTCTTTTTTTTTGAAATTTTTTTTTTCAAATTTACATTTCACACTTGCATATAGATTGTGATAAAATTTCAACGATACATTAATGTGGAAAAATTTTCTAGAAACTGCTTCTTTCATTTAAAGGAAGAAAGGAAGAAGCTATAAATACTTCTGGATGAATCTGTTATCCTTTCTGGTCAAATGTATTTTGAGTTTATTCATTTTTTATAGATTTCACTTCCTCATGCTCAGTGATTCAATTTTGGGATAATTTAGCAGTTCGGCCTTTTCCTTCTCAATTTTCCAACTACTCATTTCAATTACAAATTTACAGTCTCGTTGTCGTTCAACGGTTCATGATATCTTCCAACACATATGCTATTATTTCTTAGATGATGGACAGCAGCACATACAAGTAGCTCGTGGAATGGTTTACTTTCGAGTAACTGATAAGAAATGTCTAGGTAAGAGTTAGTTATTGTATTAGTAAGAATAATTACAATCAGTTATTAATTCAGCGACATTTTTTTTTCTTCTAAAAAGGAAATTTTGCAATCAATTTGAACAATTTAAGAACAGAAGTAGTAATACTCTATTCGTTAAAATTTTATCTCACTTTCAATTAAAAGTAATCAGTAATTCCTCTTCCTCTTACAGATCAATTTCTAAATGGTTCCAACATTACACTTACTCGTTCAGAATTCGCAATCTCCGCTGTATCATCGTCCACTCCGAAATACAAAACTGCCACTTTGAGTGGTACTGAGTTACAACGACCAGTGGTAGTTCATGCAAATTCGTTAATTCATGTACCACCTGGTGGTCAAGCTATAACTTCCTCTCCCTATTTTGATTATTTTGATAATCAGCAAAAATTTAAGAAGCATGAAAAATTTGACGAATCAAGCAGTACTGTTGCTACTCACTCTATTACTACCAGTACTTTACCTACGCCATCCGTTGTATTTTCAAAAGTACGCCCTGAAAGAGGTGAAATTTACGACGATGTGACATCAACGTCCAAAGCACCTTCGCGAACACTTTCAACGTCAAGACTGACGAGAGATTCTGTGAATTCAACATCTAAGGCATTGCAACAATCAATTCATCAAACATCTCACTCTGATGCTTCATTTTTCATCGGAAACGTTAATAAACTTCCGGTACATGGTACAAATTTCCGGAAAAATCGTCAAAAAGACGGTGTTAATTTGAATAAACTGTTAGATGCGATTCCGGAAGACATAAGACGATCACTAATTAAAATTTCAGTAACAGATGGCGAAAAATTAAATGAGGTAAAAGTAATAAGATATCTCTGCACTTCATATGGTATTCGCTTTATCACTGTAGAATTTCATTTACTACTAACCAAATGTCAGCAAAAGAGCGAGAGAGATTTACTGGAAAAATTTACTGGAAAAATGATGAGACACTTTTAGCTAAGCTGTGCTACCTACCATTGGTATGCTTCGTCCTCAGCAAAATTTGCATTTGATAAATTTGTCCAAATTAATTTTTTGGAAAGATTTTGAGTTAAAAATTTAGTTTGTAATAAAATAGCAATTATTACAGGAAACAAATATGATAGCATTATTGGATGCAAAGAAATCTCTCATCGATAAATTAGTTCTAATTCCATCAATTAAATCAATTTCAATAACACCCTCTAAACGAACTCATAGTGTGGAGCGCATTCATCCTTCATCGGGTTTATTTTTGTTTCCCATTTTTGCTTTTCTTTTCATCCTTGTTACTTTAACTCTTAACTCTTGTAGCTTCATGAGCACATACTCTGTGGGCTAAATTCCATCGATGATCTGGCTGTGGTTCACTTGAAACTTCTGGCTGTGGTTCACTTGAAACTTCTGGCTGTGGTTCATTTGAAACTTCTGGCTGTGGTTCACTTGAAACTTCTGGCTGAACTTCTAGCTGTGGTTCACTTGAAACTTCTGGCTGTGGTTCATTTGAAACTACATCATTCATTCTAGATCATCCTATCGTGTGCCAAAAGATGAAACAATGATGCGTCATTCCATTGTTGTATTTTTAAATGTGTAGTAAATTGAGTCACAATTGGACGGACGCTAGCTTGCTTAACTTATCCCCTACATTCACTAATTATTTTAGACTTTTTATTTACGCTTGAATTTTACACTACTTTTTTATTTTTAAGTTTACTTTTTATTTTAACTTGAAATAGTAAGTAATGTAGCTGAAGGTGATTTTGTATGACGTAATCCTTCTCTTCATTCTATTTCATTCCTTTAAAGTTTAAGCATAATTTTATCGCACTATTAAAAAACAAAATCATTTCCCTGAAATTTAATTAATTATCAATTAGTGTTACTTACACTGCACAACACAACAGGAATATGTGAAAGTAACATGCGCGAGGTATGGTTGATTGTTGAAAATGCCATCTTGCAAAGCGATAGATTGGAAAGGAAGATGAGTGCTGGTTCGTACAAAATTTGTAGAGCGAAGTGTAACCTTATCACTGTTCGTTTATTTTTGCATTTTCAAACATTCAATTCAATTCATCCAATTAAAATTAATGAATGAATGAGATAGATGAGAATGTATCATTTTATCGATTATCATAACCTCTCAATTATTTCTATTTTATTTAATAACCTTATCACTGTTCGTTTATTTTTGCATTTTCAAACATTCAATTCAATTCATCCAATTAAAATTAATGAATTAATGAAATAGATGAGAATGTATCATTTTATCGATTATCATAACCTCTCAATTATTTCTATTTTATTTAATAACCTTATCACTGTTCGTTTATTTTTGCATTTTCAAACATTCAATTCAATTCATCCAATTAAAATTAATGAATTAATGAGATAGATGAGAATGTATCATTTTATCGATTATCATAACCTATCAATTATTTCTATTTTATTAAATTAATAATGAATTCTAATATTGATATTGTTGCGTATAAATCAGATAATTAAACGTGGAAGTTATAGCGTTCCGGCAGAACGTGTACTTCATTTACATATGATGATGCGAAACGAGACTGCTTAACACATATCAGCAACGGTGCTACGACCATTTCATCATTGGCTTTCCTACCATCCGTTGAAACTAATTTCAAAGTTCATACAGCTATTAAATTTTGCTATCCAGGTTTGTGAAATTATTCTCTAAAAAGATGCAAAATTTGAGCATCGAAATTAGCAGCTAAAAGTTATCAATGCTTTCACTTTTTTTTTAAGCAATATTTTTTCGCAAATTTTTTTTTTTTTTTGTAATTTCAGAAAATTTGTTTGTGCTGGAAAAATGCTCGGAATTTATAGCATTTCTAAATTATGCCATAAATATCAAACCTCGGGAAATTTTTCATGATATCTCAGGTGGCTATCACGGATTGCGCAAATGCATTGAACTGTGTGTCCTGTCATCTCGTTTTCACTGCAAGGTATTATTGACGTTCATAAATGAGGGAAGAAAGAATTTAAAATAATAGTTTAAAATTTTACAAAATTGGCCTGAGTTCCTCTATCTCTAATGGATAGTAAGCAATGGTTTTTTTTTTGTGACGTTTTCTTTTTTTTTACCATTCCAAAGTTTTTGTTTGTGATCTAAGCAACATGCATTTTAATAATTGTTGTTGACTTCTAAAGTTGCAGTCGGCAGCATTTATGATCACTTCGAGTAAATGTTTGCTGTATGATGAAAATTCATTTTCAAGTCCTGAGCACTTTCAACAGCATGAGGAGCATGGATGGATTTATTTCGAGAATGGATGCGAGCAATTTAACAGCAACAAACAGAGTTTGCTCGACTTTTTTTTTTTTGTTTCTTGTGCAAAATTTCATCAGCTCAATGTTGACGAGAAAATTAATTAGTATTTGAGTAGAATTTTGCAATTATTTCTGAGTGAATGAAATTATCGAAATTTTCTTGCAAATTTCAACAAGCAGTTGAATCGTGTTAACTTGGTGAATATTTGATGAAATAATAGCTTGAAAGGAAAATGAAGTAAACGAATCTTTCAGTTTCAATGAGCGATCGAATGGCGGAACCGTTTCCAGTCGAGCAATTCGGCACTCTTTCACCAAAGCAATTGCATCAAATTTCCGATATTTACTACATTGATAACTGATCATTAATCATTTTTATAAATAAACTGAGTGTGTAATTAAATGCAATAATTGATAACTTAAAATCACTTACTCTCAATTTACCTCTCTCATTCACTGCATGTTAATGTGCTCATTAGCATTTGATGTTATTTATTTTCAGTATTTTCCACTGATCTCAATTTGCGTGAAATAAAACGAAGCAATATTACACGTCCGTATGCAATTTCAAAACAATTTCACGCTAATAACGCTTATCCTATCACTGTCATTATTTAATTAGCATTGCTGACTACTATTATTATTGCAATAGCTAACTAAATGAAACTTAAAATTTACTTGTTTAATATAAAAATTAATTTGCAATTTGCAATTCGATGTGATAATTTAAAGTTTTCCACGTATCAAATGAAAATGTCCATTTTATAGGAAAAATTACTTTTGCTAAATTACTCAAATCTTTTTTTAACGATCGTTATCACGTTAACCATTAGCACATCGCATGTATTGTTAATTTATGCTAACGAGTGTTTTACCAACAATTTATGGAAATTTTCCGAAATTATCAGCGACACTTATCGTGATGATAATGATGAGATGATATGATGATGACGGTGATAATTATGTAGACACAGTAGCACATGATGATGATGCAGGTGGTGTTAGCATTATTTATATAATATAATTTATTGCTTGATGAAATTTGAAAAATTGTAAAATCCAGTAACAGTATATTGAATAGAATGAGAGATTGTGTGTGTGTGTGTGTGTGTGTGTGTGTGTGTGTGTGTGTGTGTGTGTGTGTGTGTGTGTGTGTGTGTGTGTGTGTGTGTGTGTGTGTGTGCGTTGTGTGTGTGTGTGTGTGTTTTTAATGATTCATTATTGGCAAGATTTCCTGATAGATGGAACGGTTATAAAAAATGAAACTGTTAAATTTTCGTTTGCACTAAACTCGAATGATTCAGCAACTATTATTATCAATGAAATCACTTTTGTGAAAGAATTTAGAAGAGAGAGAGAGAGAGAGAGTTTCTTTAACTGATTTATTAAATGCATTTATTTGTCGTTGTCAGGTTATAGCAAACTATTGTTTCATTTTTATTCTCATCTTCTTCGTAACCTTTCTACAAACACTTTTCTTTCGTTCACTATTTCAGTGGTTTCATTTTCAGAGCGGCGGCAAAAGGAAAGCGGAAAAAAAAAGAGGCGTTGAAAATTTTTATTTGCTTAAAATTTCTTTGATAGAATTGTTTTTTTTTTCAGTTTAAAATTATTTATTAGCACTATGGTGCTATCTTGCGGCAGCAAACAATGCATTATCACGTCTTATCATTTGTGTTGCACAATCTATTTTGCGCTAACATATCAGTGATCTGCTATGATCAGCGTAAAATTCGATATATTCCAGTTGATGTGATTTTTAATTAAGTAGGACTAATTAATTAGCAATTAATTAGCATATCTGAAGCTATTTCAAGGTAATATATATGTGTAATTAATACTACTAGTGCTTTTCATGCAGTGCCATGCTACGGAGGAAGCGATCAATCGATTGATCGATTACTTGATATTTTCAGATTGCTGCCAATAACCGATGCTAACATAAAGGCTAATTTCATCTTTTTTTTTCAAATTCAATTTTCAATTGTAACTTTTATAGCATTCTCGTGCTATTTGCCTCGCTAATTTCAACAAAATGCGTGCAGAATTTGCTAAATTTATATGAAATTAATGAAATTTTATTTTTAAATGTACGAACTTCGCCTCATATCTCTTAATTATTTTATCGCAAAAGAATGTTTGTTTTTTTGTTTAAATTGCGCAAAAATTTTTCTTTTTTAAATTTTATCACAAAGCAAAGAAAGATTTATTTCAATAAGCAGTGCATTTCGATTCATTTTCGCATGGATTTTGATTTCGTATGGATGAAAAAAAAAATGAGCAAATAGAAATGATAGGTTGAAATTTTAGGAAAATTTTTCTCTTTTTTTGCTCGAGTTTTAGAAAGAATGGGAAAATTTTCAAAGGAATGTTTTCTTTTCCAGTTCCTCTTTCATACTTTGATTTTTTACGTTTTAAAAAATTTGCTTAATTAAATTAGTAATATAAATGATAACGTGTAGGTTGGTAGAATTACTTTTGAGAGGAGAGGAGGGAGGAAAATGTATTTTCTTTTAATTTTAGTTCGTAGCAATATTTCGTAAATTTCAGCATTTACTCCGAAAAAAAATTTAGAAGGAAAAATAAGATTGAAAAAACTTCACAATTTCATCTCTGTTTGTCTGATCAAAACAAATTTCAAAATGACGGAAGACTTTTAACAGCGACAACATACATCGTGCTATATATTTCAAGAGACTTCAATTGCTAATCCATCGAAATCGTAAATTTCGATGGATTCAAATGTATCGCATTTTAACTTTACTTTTTTTTCCTCCTAATAGTTTTACACACACACACACACACACACACACACACACACACACACACACACACACACACATACACACACACACACACACGCACAACGTACACGCACATAGACATGCATATGTGTGATATGTACCTCACAGGAGCAGATATATTCTTGGCAAATAATTTGATTACCTTTTAATCATACCGAACTGAGCTGAGCTTAGGCTATTCGTGGCAAATAGATAAAGAAACTAATTTATTATCAGCTGTTCGAAAATAGAATTTCCGAAAGAAACAATCACTGAAGCAGAATTTGTAAATTTCATTTCCGCAAACAGTGCCACAATTTCTCTTGTGGCGTACGTGTAATGATCGTACAAGGAAAAAAAATGATAGGACAGAAAATTAATTACTTACTTGCCGATAAACATTGAGGTGTGAGAGATTTAAAATTATCAGTGAGATGTATGTATGTTTGGAAGGATGAAAAAATGATTGAATTCATTGAAAAAAAGAATGTTGCGAAGAAATTGTATTGAATTTGAAATGTTATGAGTGAAAAAAATTTTTCTTAAATTAACATAACTTCTCATTCATCCTTCTTCCATTTCATTCTACTCTTCGCTTGCCAGTTTGTATTTGTGGACGCACAAATGATCGATCAACTTATTTGAATTGTCAAATGAGCAGATCATTTAACATTTGAATGTACTCTTTCTCTTACTTGTTTTTTTTTTTTTTGATTTAAATGTAATCATTGGACTTCCGGTCATACCGTAATGAATGAAACCACTGAAAATTACAATTCCACTCTCTTTTTTTGCATCCTAAAATTGCCGTGTATTTTTTGATTATTAAGTAAACAAATCGTTTGAATTGCCATGTAATAAGTCATTGATGAACAGTTGATGCTGATAGTGATAGCGATAACGATGATGATGATGATGATGATGATGGCAATGATGATGATGATGATACCCGTAGTAATGATGATAGATGTTGCAATTAATTGTTAATTATACATTATTGAAAAAATAAAATTTGTCAAATTGAAATGTATTTCTCATTCTATCAGCAATTCAACTGTTTTGATTAATTTTCATTGTAATTAAAATTTCAATTGTGATAGATAGATAGCTGCATCTGTTAACCTAATGATTGCATTTATTGCTATGAAGTGATGAAGTAAACAATAGTTACTTAATAAATTGTAGCACTGAAATGTATGATTGCTAATTTGATTTAAGCAGAAATAAATTAAATTTACAAACCACTTCTTTACTATTTCAATCATTTAAATAGTCTGCATTCCTCCTAACTGTTTTTCCCTCAATTTATAGCACTAAAGCACATGTTGATACTTTCATAATATCTCACTTCATTGAAATAAATCTTTCAATTATAGTCACACACACACACACACACACATGCGCACACACACATACACACACACACATATATATATACACGCATGCACACGGATCCGTACGTGTACTTTCATTTGTGATGCAAATATAAGAGTTAGAAATGTTAGACATTATCCTATAATATTTTGGAACTAAGTGATAGGCTATACACACAGACGCACACACACATGTACTGATGGACATACGTGTGTACACGCACATGTACGTGCACACGTACATACTGATGCGTGCGTGCGTGAAGCGTTACTTCAGATGGGAATGTAGCGGTGGCGATTACTTCACATTATCATATCATACCATATGGGTGAGCAGACTGATTATCGCTGATAAAATTGAAGTAAAGAGGAAAGGAAGGAAAATGTCAATAAAGCGAAAATATGCAAAGCGCAATAGTAATAATAATAATAATGACAATCAATGCGTCATCACTTCATAAACTGATTACGGACTGATTTTGTTAAATAATTTTATGGTTAAATTTTCGAGCTAAAATATCGATTTCATCTTTTGCTTCTTTCTCGCCACCTTTCCACCTCTCATTTTTCACTTTTTCTTTTTTAATTTAAAAGTTGCAAATTTTCCTAGTTTGATTGTAAGTGATTAAATTTTTAAATTTTATTTTGGAAAAAAAAAGTTTACAATTGATATTTGTTTGAGTGGAAGCCATTCATTTCCTTCCTATCAATGATGCTTTAGTCAAACTGAATAGGAAGGAGGAAAAAATGGTTTTCAAATATGTTTGAAGTGATTGGAGGAGTGTACGGTATTCATTGAAAAATGAACAATAATTCAATTAAACCTATCAGATAAGAGCTTGCAAAAAAAAAAAAGAAATAATTCTTGTTGAAATTAGGAAAAATTTTTATTACAAAAAAAGATTAGTAAATTTTATTAAGAAAAAAATGTAAATTAGTGAATTTTAATGAAAGCATTTCTATTCTTCACTTAACGATTAAATTGTTCAGTTGATTTTTCGGTCAACTCCGCAACCATTGTTATGACAAATGCGCATAAGTGGAGTAGGCCTGACATTTGATTGATAAAATACACACGTCGTTGAGATTATTAGACGTGAAGAAGCGTGCGATTTGTCGTGCGTCAAAGATGGATGCTATTTGGCTAGTTGTTCGGAGAGCATTCACATTGCTTCTTATAATTTTTACTTTTTTCCCACTCATTTCATCACTGAAATGAAATCATTGAAATGTAATTCAAAAATTTTGCACAAAATTTTCAATTTAATTAACCATTCATATGTGCATATCATACACAGATGAAGATGACCATAGATTAAATTCGATCAATTTCTTGCAAATAATTAGAATGACATTATTAGTATTTAAATTTAATTTGAAATTGAACGATGCAACAATGTGTATTTCATATTGATGAAATGAGTGGCACTTGATGAATTATTTGTTTAAATAAGAAATGATGAGCGCATATGACAGCGGCTATTTGGCAAAATGTCAACAAGTACTGAGGAATCCTCGGTTTTCGTCTTTTGTTTTCATTTCTTACTTTTTTATCGATGATCCTTGACGTTTGCACCTCCTAACTTTGAACTGTAAGAAAGTACAGATTTCACCCTTTGAATGTAATTAAGCAAACGAATAAGATTAAATTACTTAAGCGGTAAACTTTGCACCATTAACTTTACTATTTTACATTTCACATTCTATTGGATAATGTAATTCAGTAAAATAGCAAGCATAAAGTGTTTTACCTTCCAAAAAAAAAAATCACTTATACCTACCTCAGTCTAGCATTTCATTCTCATTCATTTCCAAATCTTATAATTCACCAAATCAAAAAAATGAAAAATTACACGATGTAAGGCTGAAATAAAATAAAATTAATTTTCCTTTGCCTTAACAACCGCATTAGTTCATTCGTTAATAAAAATTTAAGTGTGATAAAAAAATTCATAAATAATTTCACCAATGCATTATTGTCACACCTACACCTCCCTACTCAAACACACACACACAAATAATAAGTAAATTACATTTGCATACAACAAGTGATTCCATTCTCAAACGAGAAGGTTCACATTTTAGCAGAAATATGTAAATTTTTTATTTTTTTTGCACATATCAATTTAATTCTGAAAGCGTATTTTCAAAATAGCTTAATAATGTGAAATTTTTAGTGCGATTGAAATTTCACATTAAAATATGTGATCGAATGAATGTGTGCATGATAAAAACACATACGAGCATATATGTATTAATACACGTCAAATACTAATTGCAATTATTGGTGTGAAAATAAAACAAGTTATGGCTCATTCAGACGATTAGATTGCTTCAAATTTTTTGTTCGTTTTTTTTTTCCTTTCACTTTGAAATAATTTCGAAATGTAAGAAGTGAGTGAGTGCAATATGAATATGAATAATAATGCTAATCTTATCAAAATGTACGACCGCGTAATTGCATTGCTACAACAATAAGCATTAAAATTATGCTAGATAATTGTATTCCTACAACAATAAGCGCCATCTATGCATGTTATTTTAGATATTATTTCCCACCCGATAATAATGTATTTTTTTTGTCAACTATTGTTATTAGTCGTTGTATAATAAATAGATTGTAAATAAAAATCATCTATTCGCAATTTGTAAAATTTAGTTTCAAATTATTAAAAGTTACAAAAAATCGTCTCTAATGCTTTATTAAAAAATGATAGAAGAATGAGACACCATTTCGCGGAATTTTTTTTTTTTGTATTCCTATATTAAAATTGGTTTTCTAAATTTTTGAATTAATGTTAAATGTAAATTAGTAGCAATCTCATCATTAGTTTTTTCAGTTATTAATAATATTATCACTACTACTACTACTGCTACTGCTACTGCTACTGCTACTGCAACTACTACTTCCACTGCTGCTATCATCACCGTTATCAACATTACATTTCTGTTATAACAACTACAGTGATAGCAGTGATAAGATTGTGAAATTGATTAATAATTTATTTGAGAAATTTTCCACTTCACGCATTTGAAATTTCATAATTTTTCAGTGTTTGTACTTTCCTATTTGTTAGCAATGAGTATTTTTTGCACAAATTTTTTCGTTTTCGTTTTTCTTGTTTATTTTTAATTTTTTTTTTTTGCAATTCAATTGTGAAATGGTTGTGCGGCCAAGTGGAAGAGGGAAAAGCTGCAAAAATCAATGCATCAATTATAAAAATTATGCCAACACTTATTCAAAAAACATTGTACTTTCCAATAAGATATAGCTCATCGGGATTTAATAGCTTAAGGTTTGCTTTAACTCTTATAGCACCCATAACAACAACTACTTCTCTTTCCCTCTCTTTCTCTCTCCCTCTCTCTTCCTCTCTCTCTTCGTTCCTTCTCCTTCGCCACTTTTCAATTTGTTTTTTAGAAAGAAATGCCCTTATTTATTTCGCCTTTTTCTTATATTATTCTCTAACACACACATCCACCCACCCACATACACACACACACACGCACACACACACACACACACACACACACACACACACACACACACATAGTCACTCAAGAAAGGGACTAAATTGTCACCAATTTATTAAAATTTACTTTTTTCTTCTATAAATTTGCTCTATAAGAATTTTCAGTTTTCATTGAATTCAATCAGTCAAATTTTCTTCATCGACCGCCGTCGTACGTTTCCCAATTTTGACATTTTATTTTTCCATTGAAATTTATGCAAAACTAGCCCATTGAATGCATAAAGATAACGGCAAGGAAATATGACCTTTGACATGTCACTGGCACTGAAAGCGATATTGATAAAATTGTGTGAAATATTTTTCAAATACCCTAATGGTCATTTTTTCCCTCCTCTAATGGTCATTTTTACGTACATCTCACGCATCTTACTTTACACCTCTTATTTTACTTATTTAGCATAACTGCTACTACTACTACTACTACTACTACTACTACTTTAAATTAGCTCGCACTTAAAGTTTTACGTCAACTGTTTGAGTGGTCGGTTACCTGCGTTACGCCTGCCTCTTTCATTTCATAATTATCAATGCGCAAATTTGAAGTAGCAGTGATAAAATTTCATGTGATGATTAGCTAGCTACACCATCTTTTTCAAAGTTTTTCAACATTTTCAAACCTCCCACTGCTATCGTTTAAAATTTGTGTAATTTGAATTGAGTGCATTCGACGCATTTGAATTAAATCTTTGCACCTTTCCATCATTTTCTGTCATTTGAAATCGGAATAAACTTCTTTGCAACAAATTATTTTCTAATTAAATGTCTGTCAAATATCGTTTTTTTTAAGAGGGAGAGCGGCAAGAGCGAGAGAGAGAGGGAGAGAGGGGGAGGGAAAGTATTAATGAATTGAAAATATATGCTAATGCTAACTGAAAAAACACTTTCCTGAAAAATTCTTCCTATTTTGACTTTTTTTTTTTAAATTACTTTTATGATAACATGAAATGTGTGTGTGTGCGTGTGTGTTATTACTGCTAACAGACTACTTCTTTGTAGTTTTCACTTAGCTAACTGGCTGCTATATAACTTTACTTTAAGTATTATTAAAAAATATTCTAATCGATAAATAAAAATGAAAGAGAAAGAAACGTAATTATTTTTCTTAAGAAATAAAAAAATTATCATCCAAATAATTCTTTTGCTCCATATGTTTTCTAATTTTTTTTCGATTAATTGAAATAAATTAGTGCGAAAAATAATTATTTCAATTAATTAACGATATACCACAAAACAATTGCTTTGCTACTTTTCTTTTTTTTCTCCTTTTTTTTCAATTAAGTGTGACATTTCCGCTCTTTGCTTTCTCTCTCTCTCATTACTTTCCTATCAGTTAATCGTTTTATGACAATTTGAGAGGAATTAGGTAAAGGTGCTTTAGCAATGCATCTCTCATGCAAATTTTCATTCTCTCTATGGAACAGGACGATAGCTGAATTTTTATTTTATTTTTATTTAAAAATCCAATAAATACATTAATTCCAAAATTTAGACATTTCAGTACGATGCTATCATTGAATGATTTAGCGCAAAAATGAACACTTACATTTTGATAAATAAAAAGTTAATTTTTAAAAATGATTTTCAAAACCATTTTTTTTTTTCATTTGAAAATTTCCTCAATGCAATCTATGCAAGCGACAGAAAAGAATGTCCAAAAGTATCACCGAATTATTTCACTTTGAAACGAAACGCTTCGTACACATCTTCATCTGTATGTGTGTGTGCGTGTGTGTGTGTGTGTGTGCGTGTGTGTGTGTATGCATACGTGTATTGCATGGATGCGTGCGTGGGTCTAACCTTTTTCTTCCTCCTTAATTTTATTTTACAGGAAGAAACTTTTTAAAAGTTTAATGGTAAATTTTGTCGCTTTTTTTTGCTTTGAAGAACAACAAAGACGAATGCTAACATTTATCTGAGAGAATATTCCTGCGGTATTTGGCAAATTTTTGTTATTTTAACCATTTCCTTCTTTTTCCGCCATTATTATTTTACAACACAACAATAATGCTTATTAAAAATTCATTTAATGAAAAAGAAAGAGCCAATATCGGTTGGTAGGAAGCAAATGTGAATGTGGAAGTGTGAATTGACAATTATTTCAATTGTACCGAAACTATTAAAAAAAAATTTAACTATGAAGTGTTACACTGTAGAAGAACTAACTTCAACAACTATGAAATAAAATGTGTCACACTATAAAAAAAAAAAAAAACTACGACGAAAAAAAATGACTGTAATGATAACCACAAAAGCTCATTTTATTTAATTTTCCAGTACATCTAGTAGATTTGATTAAAAAAAACAGCAAAATTAACCATAATAAATTTGAGCGTTTGAGATTTCCCAGTAATAAATAAAAAGTTGAAGAACAAAAAAAAAAAATGTCGAATTTTAGCAAATGAATTATCAATTCTTTTTTCTCCCACTTTTTCCTCAACTTTTCCACTTTTTTTTTTCGTGAAAAAAATGAAAATTATTTACAAAAGTGTAATGGAAAAAATTTTATGATAAATTTCATTGCACTTTTGTTTCGTTTTCTTTTTTCATTCAAAAGAAAAATGAACGGTGAAAAAAAAAAGAGCTGCTTGGACGAAGGTGCTAGTTGACGAAGCAACAAAGTGACAAATTATGCATTACTTTTATTATCATTTGAGAAAAAAAATTCTCTTTTCATTGCTTCCATTATTTTCATTTTTTTTTCTGTTCAAATTGCTAGTGAGCGCATTCATATTGTATAACTTCAGTTAATATGACAAAGATTATCAGTAATTAATTTTCCTATTTAATTTCGCCTTTTGTGATTTAATTTTTTTTTGTTGCCTTCTTTTTCCGTTCGATTAACATTGATTGATTGTGCGAAATGAATTTAAAATTTAAGGCGTAAAATTTTTTTTCGATCTTTTAATTATATTAATTATGTAGAAATATTAAAATAAGATGCAAAAATTTGTCACATATCGCAACAAAATATTTTGTATTCGTTGCGGAAATAATATGATTTTCGATGTTCGAAGCAGATTAACCTCAGGTTTACTTCTCACTTTCCCTTTTCCTGAATAATTTTAAAATAACTTAAATAATTCTAATTGAAATATACAACCAATGCATTTCATGTCGCTAATTTTTAATTATTTTATCAAAAAAAACGCACAAAAGCTTTTCCTTTTATTATAAAAAAATTCAGTTAACAATCGGTACAACTTAAATTGTATGATCGTATAAATTACATTTTAGGAATTGGTCGTTTACTTTACTGTTTTCTTTTTTTTATTTGAATTTCAAATTCCATTATCTGTCCATTATTTGAAATTCAAATTTAGTTCTGAGATATCTGAGATATATCTGAGATATATGAGATATTACCACATTCATAATGTATCATTCCAATTCAGAATATTATCATCGCGGTGGCAATTTCCTTTTTTTTTCTTTAATACATATAAGCAATAGGTAATAAGATATCCATTTCATCTCATCATTTTTATCTACTAAATTTTACTGTATTTTCATAAATTAGAAATTAAAATTAAAAGTAAAGTTAAAATAGCAACAGAAATGAAATTATTGAATTTGGATGGCTAGCAATACTTATTGATGATAAGGCCCAAAGTAATCACTCATTCACTTTAAATTTCAATTTAACCGAGCAAACTTTCAGTTACAATAAAAGTATGAACTGTTGTAGTGGTAGTAATAGTAGTATAGGTAATGGTTGTACTAGTACACTCACAATAACAAATAGTGATAACTTTAAAGTGAATGAATTAAACTTAAAGTAGTAGTAGTTTAGTAGTTAAAAAAAAGTTAGCAGTTAAAGTTAGTAGTTAAAAAAAGTAGTAGTTTAAAAGTAGTTAGAGTAGTATACTTTAAAACTTAACGCATCCTTACAGCAGTAGCAGTAGCAGTGGTAATGATTGTAGTAGTAATGAGTGTTGCTGCATAATAATGTCGATGATGATGATGATGATGATGTCGTTGATAGGGATGATGATGATGATGATGATGATAATTGTAATAATTGCAATGGTTAATCTAGTAGTCGTGGTAACGATTGTACGAGTGACTCTTGCTGTATAATGACAATGATGGTGCTGGATGATGACGATAATAATGATAATAATGGTAATTCTAATGGTGATAGTGGTAACGGTGATGGTGATCGTCGTGATGATGATGATGATGATGATGATGGTGATGGTGGTGATGATGACGATCACTTGACTGACTGATTATTTGCATAAGGAATAGGAGGAGAAGTGAAACGGAACAACTCACCATCTCCCTTCCTCCCTCTCTCTCTCTCTCTCTCTCTCTCTCTCTCTCCCTCCCTCCCTCTCTTATCATCCATCTATCT
>OY718805.1:8366651-8596651 GCA_963070105.1 Litomosoides sigmodontis | reverse complement strand
ATATATATATATATATATATATATATATATATATATATATATATATATATATATATATATATACATATATGTGTGTGTGTGTGTGTGTGTGTGTGTGTGCGTGTGTGTGTGTTTGTGTGTGTGTGTGTGTGTGTTTCTTCATGTGCATATCGCACTTTAATCAAATGCATATATCAATCGCTTTGGCATTTACAAGTAAAAAATTGTTTCAACAATAAGCTACGATTCAATTTCGATTCAATTTCGATTCAATTCCTAACAGTTTTTTTGTTGTATTTTTGTACTTTACAATTATTCGGTCCTTTTTTTTTCTTCAATTTCTATGAAATAAAATTCTCAAAAAACATTGTTAAGTATTATTCAGATGTAGTCGTTTTTATTCCTTTTTCGATTAACATCTAACACAGAATTTCCTTTTCCACGATATATCACTTATGGTTACAATTGAAATAATAGCTATAAATAGTAACAGTAATTATTATTTTTTAAAAGAGAAACAAAAAGCGTTATCACTAAATTATTATCATGTAGATTGCTATCACTGCTATCATAATGACTGATAAATGCTTTTAATCAAGACTGTATCATTCATTTTAATCAAGTACTTTCATTTCGGTAAACTTCAATGGAATAATGGCTGAGAAATAATTTCATATTCTTTTAACGTTTCACCTTACGTGTACCGTAAATTTTCTTTTATATATGCTTTTCACGTTGTATTATGCACTTGTAAAATAGTTTTTCTATACGTTATGGTTGAGAAAGTTTTGTGTAATTGAATTATTTCACATTCATTGCAAATATTTCATTTAATTTGATAATTTTTATTGCATGAAATATCATTTGTATGAAATGATGAAATGTGAAAAATCATGAAATCCATGCGAAAATACTGAATTCATACACAAATCCTTCTAACCTATGACCTATAGTGGTAGTAATATAATAAGTAATATAATAGTGTTTATAGAGTATCCATGATAACAATAATTATCGTTACAGTATTATGATAACAATAATTAACGTTACAGTATCATGATAACAACAATTGTCATTGTAGAATATCTACGATAACAGTAATTATCATTAGAGAGTATGCATGATAGCAGCAGTTACGAACTTGTGACCAAATTCAACTTTGTCATCTTTGATAGTGACTGTTATCGTTAAGGTATTATCTGCGATAACAATTATCACTGTAGTACTGTCTATGATAACAGCTATCGTTGTAGCGCATTTTTTTTTTTAAATTACCTTTCATCGATTATTAGTAAATGGAAGCTTAATTTCGACTCGAAATACAATTAATTATTAACTATTCATTGCTATCGATGAAATTAAGTTTTTTGTTTTCGTCCTCCTTTCATTCTTTCTTCCTCTCTTCCATAACTTTTTACTGTTTGTTTTATTTTCCCTCTTTTCTTCGTCCACCTGCAGAATTGAGAGAGAGAGAGAGAAAGGAGGCGAGAGAGAGGGAAAAAGGATAAGAAATGTTGTGAAATTGATGCATTCGTTTTATCCTGCATAAATTATATGAATGAATGAAGTATTGATGATTGCGGGATATTTTGGTTTCATTAGCAGATGTGAGGATAAAATTAGAGATTCGTTTTTTTTTTCCGCTTTTTTCTTTTTGAAGTCCATATGTTCCGATTTCTTTGCCTATTTCCTTCCTTCCTTCCTTCCTTCCTTCCTTCTCATCATGAATTCAATTCTATCTCCCGCATACACCTCTCATTAATTACTTCTTTTTTTTTGGGTTGTTCGCAAATAATTTATTATCACTCTAAAAGTAATCGCATCTTTTTTTTATTGAAAAAAAAATAACAAATAAGCAAACAATGTTGAAGTTTTATTTGAAAATTTAGCAAAACTTTTCTACAGTTTAACAACAATAATACACAAAAGGATGAAAGGTTTTTAATGATAAAATACATAGTGTAAAGTGAAAACAAAATTCAATGAATTCATTAAATGACCATATATTTGTTTAACGGTTTTTTTTTTCTAAATTTTATCTTATTTTTCCAGTAAAAAAGGCTAACGTAAGAAGAAAAAAATAAGTTGTGAAATTTTTTTGATCGCTCGAATTGAATGCTTTAATCGTTTAATTTTAAGTCGTTTAAAATCTTTTATTAGATTTATCAAAAGAAAAAAGATCTCATTTCATTCATTGAGAAGAGTGAATTAAAGTGAATGCAAATGGTGCTGTTCAAACGGATAGGAATAGCTTTTAGCATTTTTTTTTCTCTGTTGACATTTCAGAGACTTTTGAATTTTTCAATTCAGTTTACTTAATTCATTTTCCTCTCAAATAGTATATTTTGATACACACACAAAAAAATGAAAAGAAAAGGTTTTTTTTTTCCTTTTGTTGTTGATATGTTTTGTTTCAGCGTGGATCGAATGAGTTATTTACGACGTTAGCAGGAGCGACAAATGGTGAAAGTTTTTTAGGACCAAATTTATATGGCATTACATTAAATAGTGAAGCTAAAAAGGTATATAGTTTATCTTTACTAACAAACTATTTAGCTCTATAATAATCATTTATCAATTAAACTTCTCGAAAATGAACTAGTTAAATCTATAATAATGAAGTTGACAATAAATTAAAACAGTTTATCGATTAAACTTATCAAAAATTAAATAATTAATAATAATAATAATAATAATAATAATAATAATAATAATAATAATAATAATAATAATAATAATAATAATAATAATAATAATAATAATAATAATAATAATAATAATAATAATAATAATAATAATAATAATAATAATAATAATAATAATAATAATAATAATAATAATAATAATAATAATAATAATAATAATAATAATAATAATAATAATAATAATAATAATAATAATAATAATAATAATAATAATAATAATAATAATAATAATAATAATAATAATAATAATAATAATAATAATAATAATAATAATAATAATAATAATAATAATAATAATAATAATAATAATAATAATAATAATAATAATAATAATAATAATAATAATAATAATAATAATAATAATAATAATAATAATAATAATAATAATAATAATAATAATAATAATAATAATAATAATAATAATAATAATAATAATAATAATAATAATAATAATAATAATAATAATAATAATAATAATAATAATAATAATAATAATAATAATAATAATAATAATAATAATAATAATAATAATAATAATAATAATAATAATAATAATAATAATAATAATAATAATAATAATAATAATAATAATAATAATAATAATAATAATAATAATAATAATAATAATAATAATAATAATAATAATAATAATAATAATAATAATAATAATAATAATAATAATAATAATAATAATAATAATAATAATAATAATAATAATAATAATAATAATAATAATAATAATAATAATAATAATAATAATAATAATAATAATAATAATAATAATAATAATAATAATAATAATAATAATAATAATAATAATAATAATAATAATAATAATAATAATAATAATAATAATAATAATAATAATAATAATAATAATAATAATAATAATAATAATAATAATAATAATAATAATAATAATAATAATAATAATAATAATAATAATAATAATAATAATAATAATAATAATAAAATAATAATAATAATAAAATAATAAGTAATGAAATGAACAAATTAAGACAATTTGTCAGTTAGACATATCAAAAATGAAATAAATTTTTTGAAAGTGAATTATTTAAATTTGCAACAATCAAATTAGCAATGAATTAATGCAATTCACCATTGACATTCATCTAAAAGGAGAATAAATCTAAAAACAAAAACGTAAAATCAAGCGATCAATCAGCCTAAAATATTTCAGGCTAAATTGGATTACACCGTAAATTTGCTTGCAACGACAACTGCCTCTGGTGGAATGGTACTACCGTCCATGCAGCAACAGCAGCAGCATCAACAACAGCAACAGTTCCTTTCTGCTGTTACACTTGCTAATAGCGCCCAGCTTTTGCCAAATGCCGCTTTTCTTAATCAAGCATTCACCCTCACCGACAGTATACCTTCCCATCCTTTCCTTCAAATAATTTATTTATTCAAATATTTATAAAATAATATTCATTAATTGTTAACAAGAAAAAAACCCAGAAAATAATCGTAAATAACTCATTGCTGCAGCTTCTTTAACTGCTACAACATCAACTGGTGGTGGTGGTGGTGTTGGTGGTGGACAACAGCATATTTCACGTGTGGTACACCTTCGAAATATACCATCTGATATGACTGATCTTGAATTAATTCATTTTTGTATGCCTTACGGAAAATTAGTCAATTATTTATTACTTAAGGGAAGAAATCAGGTGTGTTCATTTTAATAATTTCAACTTTGCACACTTACATTTCACTTGTTTATTGATATTTCAATTATTTCATTATTTGATTTCAATTTACATTTCAATTATTTAATTGTTAAATTTCAACTGTTGATTTGTTGATTTCAATTGTTGTTAATTTTATTAGTAATTAAATTAAAAATTATTAGTTGCATTGTTGTGAAATATTACATTTCCTAATAATACTTAACTTTTATCACACATACTCATTCATCATCTAGGCATTTGTGGAATATGAGGATGAACGAAGTGCTCAAACTTTGGTTACTGTTAACATAGCATGCCCGGTAGCTATTCGTGATAGGTGCGTTTTTTCCCTTTTCTTATTTGAATTTTATAAATTTTTAAAAAACAAAAAAAAATTACCAAACAAATTTCTGCTTATTCTAGGACAATATTTTGTCAATTTTCAACTCATCAAGAGCTAAAAACAAATCCTCGCCGTCGCATTGATAGTGATAGCATAAATTTTGCCATCGATCAGGATGAGGTTTGTTTTTGTTTTTTGGTTTTTTTTTTGTTTTCTCTTTACCACTTCCTCTCCCTCTCTCCCTCTCTTTCCGCCCTTCCACACCTCTTCATTAATTTCACAGCTCACAAAAAATTTTGTTAATTGCATGCGTGCATGTATGCATATAACAGTAAAATTTCGCTTAACTTTCATATGCGCAATCAGTTTGATTTAATTTTATTTCGTCTAGACTTACTCTTTCTTAGTAAGTTTATTTTCACTTCATTACACTCACTTTTTTATTTAGCGTTTGAAAAAAAAAGAATAAAAGAACGAATAAAGTGAACGAAGAGATAAACGATGTAAATTTTGAGCGAACAATTAATAAAAGAGATTCAATTTGGAAAATTTTCTTTCCTTTTTATTAATTTTTTTATTAAAATTGAATACCAAAAAGAAGGGACTTAACAATGAGAGTTCCTACTATACTCAAACATTCTTCCCAAGACACAGAATGGGGCGGGAACTGTTTTTTTGCTGCTATCAACTAATTAGTTGCACGTTCATTAAAAAAAAATGATAATTATTTGTGCCGATAATTAATTGCTTAACAGTAGCAGAGCCTTCAAAATTAGTAAAATTTTTCGAATATTCACTAAAATTTTCCTATACGCCTTTTTTGAAATTATTCCTAATATTTTTTGGAATTTAACTGAGAAAAATTTTTTTCTTGCAAATTTTATAAAAAAAATATTCCAGTAATTGCAATATGTAAATATTAATTTATGCATTGAAATTTTAACAAATGCGGAAGTGTACACATTACACTTGTTAGTTTCACTGTTCCATTTTTCCGCTTTTTTTTTTTGTTTCTTACTTTTGAAAAACAAATTACCGCATTTTATGCTTGAATTCTGCATTTATTTGTTCATTTATTTCTCCTTTATAAAATTAATTAATGCAAAGTTAAGCATTATACTATCACTCAAACAAAATTTAATAAAAGTAATATTACCATTTAAAGAAAATTTAATTCTCATTAGCTATTAGTATTTCATAATTAATGTAGCTTATTTCTGGGAATCTGCGCATCTTCTTTCCGAGCAGTAAATGTAGCAGTGTGTGTGTGTGTGTTGTGCTTAAATGAAGGATGAAGGAATTGATGAATTTTAATTGATGAATTAAAATTCATCAATTCTTTCATCCTTCATTTAAGGCCTAGTTCCTCTAAGTTATTTCGGTGATTAGACAGATGTGTGAAGAAGTGTCCATGTCCATGTCTGTGTGTGTGTGTATGTGTCTGTACGTGCGTGTGTGCACATCTTCTTTCAAACTAATTTAACCTTTTTAAATCTTCATTTCATTGCGATACATTTAATGCCATCATCCTTCTCCTTTCTCCTTCACCTCTTCTCGCAAATCACTTTGCCAACCAAACCATTAATATTGCAGTAACCTATGGATTTGTTCACTTCATTTTCATCTTTTTTCCCTCTCTCTCCCTTTCTCTCTCTCTCTTTCTCTCTCTTTCTTTCTTTCTTTCTTTCCTGTTCCATCAAAAATATATAAAGAGAAAGGCAAGTGGTTGCATTTTTTTTACTCCTTCTCTTTTTTTTTGAAATGAACTATTTTTTGATGTAAATGTATGCAAAAGGTAAAAAAAAAAGCGAAAAGTACAAAAATGTAATTGAAGTAAAATTTTTATTTCATTGTGTTTCATTTCCATTTCCTATAACAATTTAAGAAATTCGTTCAAACAGCATTTTTTCATTTTACGAACATAAAAAAGAACAATAGAAATTGTTGACACAAATTTTTAATTGCATCTATCCTGTTTGTTATTTAATTTGAAATTATTATGATACAGCTTGCTAGATCAGCGCACAATTTTAGTCCTCAGTTATTTTGATAGTCACTTTCTGCTAATTAAAAATAATCACCTGATAGGTGTCAAACTGATAATACTAGGAAATGTGTAATAAATGCATTTATAGTGCTAGTGATACGGTAACATTTAACAATGACAGTGATATGATAATATATTGTGATAATACTGTAATAATATAGCAATGACAGCGATAATGTGGTAATGTAGCGGTGGTAGTGCTAGTTACTGCTACATTGCAATTTTTTAATAATTCTAAATTTTTTTTGAATAATTCACAACTTTTAAATAATTCTAAAATTTTTTTTTATCAATAGTTTGATGTGAGTTTTTTATAGCTCTGTCAGACTTTTGATTGATTTAAATTAATTTTTAGCTTTCATTTTCGTTGAATTGATTTCAGCCACTGATAGCAACAACATAGCTAATAAATGGTGCAACACTTTCACTTTAATTTTATTTTCAATTAGCAACAAATAACTAATCTTTTTTTTTTACGTATCTTATTGCTTTTCACTTTCCGTTCATTTCTGTCTAGCAAACTGCGTATGTGAACATTAATTGAAACGTTTGATATTTTGCAACATTTTCATCGTCTGCTTCATGTTTTCTTTTTTCGAAAAATTAAAATGTCATTAAAATGATAATCAAAGGGAAATGAATTTTAATGATAAACTGATGCAATTTGATAATGCTTGTCATTTAGTTCACTTTCTTCCTCTTCAACAATATCACTAAATCACGAATGTACACATTGAACGTAATTAATGAACAATGAGTAACACTTAATATGTCAAATAAAGTTTTTGAAAATATAAACTAAAGTAAACAATTTTTCAAAATTTGCTTCCTTTAGTTGATGTTAAAAGGAGAAGCAAACAAACGAACTGTGACAATCACGCTTTCACCTAAAATGGATGTTTATTTTTTTACAAGGAAAAAAATTAGAAATTAGAAATTAAAAATTCAATTACTAATAAAATCAAAATTACTAATAAAGCTTAACATTTATGCACAAATGACTATTTCGCTATTTATTGTTTATGAAGGGAAGGAGGAGGAGGAAGAGAGCTAGTTCAGTAAAATAAACTTTGGTTCATTTTAATTGCTTTTTTTTCAATGCCTCTCATTCTCTCCCTCTCTCTCTCTCTCTCCTCCTCGAACTAATAAGTTTCTCTTCCTTTTGACATTTTTGGATATACAATTTAAATTATAGTTCAGCAAGATGATGATGATTTACTATCATCATCATCATCATCATCATCATCATCGTATCATCATTATCATAATTTTATTTTTATTGTTAACTTAAAGAGACAATTATCACCAAAAAGCATAAAATGCTTGATACAAAATTTAATAATTTGCAACATCCATTTGATTTAGAAATTGCGACATTTAAATTTAACACTTTCCACATTTTGCTTATGTCACCTATTTTCCTACCGATCAATAATGTTCCATAAGGAGCTTCTTTTTTTTATATATATGATAATATCATATTAATTCTTCCTTCTCAATTCATTTTTTTCAAAATGTCATACTTATTTCTGATTTTTGACAGAAACGAACTTAGCGGTTTTAAATTTGAAATGTTGGTTGGCAATAAAAATTTGAATTTTTTTCCAATTAAATGTGTTTCATCACTTCATATTTCATTCGATGTTTCTAATTCAATGGTTGTATTTGAGGTAATTGTAAAATTGAAGAAATACAGGTTAGTGCTGTTGTGGACATAATAATTAGCAATTAAATAAATCTTACATTTGTAATATTTCTTGTTTCATTGTAAATACAATTTCAGTTCACTCAAAATTTCCATCAAACTATTTGGATAGATTAATTTGACAAAAATATCAAATGACTAAAATTGATGATTTACAATTTGGTTAGTAATCTACTTCTGCCCATTTAGTTCACTTAAAAGAAAAGAGAAAGCGAGAAGAGAGAAAGAGAGGGAAAGTGAGAGAGAGGGAGAGAGAAAAGAGGAAAGTCAGAAAAATTGAGCTGAAATGTCAGAGAGACCGATGGTAAATAATGGTTCGTTGATATTAAATAAATTGCCGTATTTTTTAAAATTAATAAATTAATATACTAATCGATATAAGCATAGCTTATAATCCATATGCCATTAAACGTTCATAAATTTTATTGGATGAATTAATTTCAGAAATTATTATTGTTGCGAAATTTGAAATTAATTTAACAAGAAATAGTTTTTTTTCCTAAATTATTGTAAATTAAAATAAGCAAAACAAAATAAATGAATAAAATCAATATAACAAATCTTTTATATTTAAGATAAATAATTATATATTTAAAATAACAAAATAAATTGAATAAAATAAACAAATAAAACATAAATGAAACAAAATGAATATTGGATGTAAATATATGTGGGTGTCGTTGTTTCAATTTCTTCCATTCTTTCTTTCTTCTTCCTCTTTTTTTTATTTTTTTTTTGGCTTTTTTCTTTTGTCATTAATCACTGAAAGTTATCCAAAAGGAAAAATTGAAACAAATTTTGTTTTAGTTCAATCTTCTCATTGAAAATACTTATTCATTAAAAAAAAAAAATTTCATTCTAATCAACAAAATTTTACAAAAGAAAAGAAAAGTAACACATTTGATAAATTTATTCAAATCTTTTCACAACAAACTGTACAACACATACACGCTGACACAGACACAGACACTTTTTTTTTTTGGTAACTATTTTTCATTAATTTTCTAACTTCGTACGACAAATTTCATTTGTTCATTAATAATTTTCAGAAAATGACAACTATGTAAATTTTAAAACTGTTACAGTGACATTTTCCTGAACTCTTTCAGTTTGGAGCAGTATTTATTCGATTGCTGAAAATGTTTTACAAATTGTTTTCATCAATGAATAAATTTCCTCTTCCTTTCGTGAAAACATTCATTTCTTTCGCTTTTTTTTGTTCAAGAAAAAGTAGAAGAAAAAGGATAAATTTTGGAAATTTTAAATTTGCAAATTTTATTTGAATGTATTACTTCATTAAGATGATTTGATGATAGGATCGATCATCAACATAATTTTGTAAATCATCAAGCATAGTCTTTCCAATGAAATCATAAACTTCAAATTACCATTTTATTTATTTAAAAATTAAATTTCCCTTCTCTTCATTCCTTTTCTTTTAAAAAAAAATTAAAAATTAAACGTATGTTATTCAGTGTATTATTATGTCATTATTTTGCTATGTGCCATTGCTGATGATCATGCATGCATTTCAATTTATAAGTATTCAAAGTGTAAAAAAAAAGAGAAAAATGAAAAACTGAACACAGACAGAGAGGCAGAAAGACGTACACACGGTGTTTATTCATTAAAATATTCATTTTAATCAGCCTATGAATAATAATTTCGACTGCAATGAAATCCATTATGCGTCGAATACTTTATTTATTTCATAGTATAAAAAGGTCGATCACTTTATTTTCCACGCAAACTTCATTTCATGCATTGTGGAAAAATTCCTAAAGGTTATTCATTCCTTCACAGTTAGAAATTTTCAATAATTTCTCCTTTTTTTTCCTCAGTTTTTTCTCGGAAGGAACAAAAAGCGAAAAAATGTCGCCTCCATTGTTTTACAATTCGTTTTTTTCATTCCCAAAAGATTTTGATTACTTTGTGGAAGAGAAACTGTGATTATTATCATTTCGTTACAGTTTGTTGCTTTTGTATTTCTCTTTTTCCTGAAGAAGGAAAAGGAAATGTCAAATTTCATTGCTTGAAGAGGAACAATTCCAATTAGCATAAATATTCCCTAAATTATTTTTGATTCATCGTGAATTTTAAAATAAAATATTCGACTAATTCCCATAATGTTACCTTCTTTTTTCCGCTCCCTTTACTGTACTTCGTTGAAATATGTATCTGTTTTCATTCAGCACATCTATTTGTAATTTTAGCTCATTTGCAAACTACAACTTCGTACAGTGAGTTGAAATTGAGATTGAAAATTCAAAATTGAAGCCAATTCTCTTTTCATCTTTTTCCTGTTTGAGTTCGTATGTGTTTCTTATTCGCACCACACAACAAAGCACGCATAACAGAAAATTGATCAGAAGTAAAAGTTTTTTGGAAAAAACTTTTGCGTAATTTTTTGGGAGGAAAAAGTTCGCTAACTTTGATCGTCCAAGTTGAGGGCATTAAGCGACTCGAGCAAGAGAGGTAGTGTGAGGAGAGATAAGCAAGAAGCTAAGGTAACTACCGCTGAACTTTCAACTGATATCAGTCGATCTTTGAATCTTTGCGCACAAAAAATTATCCAATAATTACAGCGGGATGACGTCATCGATCCTTATCACTACTAAACACCAATAAGTGATCGATCGGTGTGCGTTGCAATAGTAATAATACATTTGAAAATAAACCATTCCCAAATATGGCTTGGTTTTTAGCGTCGCAGATAAATATGGAAAGGTCAGGCGCATTACTAAAATGCACCTCAGTGAGCTCAAGAGGTCATCGTTATTGTTGTGCAAAGTGATGGAAACCTTCCCTGAAGAGAAAGAACGACAGAGAGAGAGGGAGAGAGAAGGAGAGGGAGAGAGGGGGCGAGATAGGGAGAAACAGAAAAATGAAGGTAAGAGAGAGAGAGGAGGAGGGATGAAACATTTACAAAAGAAAAAAATCCTTCCACTAATGATACACACACGTACGCACGTACACGTACACATCGCTATTTTCAATGATGTAAATTTTGCGGAAGGCCTATCTGCACTATCGTTATTTTCATTACTCACACCATTTTAGCTACAATTTTTAATTATTCTACTATTCTATTTTTATTCTATTCTATTTATTCTATTTTTCATATTGTCATCATCATCACCATCATCACCATCATCATCATCATCATCATTAGTATTATTATTATCATTGTTATTAGCAATCAATCATTCCCTATAATTTTCATTCTAAGCCTATTTATTCATTTATCTAACATTTCATGGAATTTTAATGACAACGCTGCTAGTAGTTGAATTAAATTGGAATAATTTAGGATTGCTATTGTCGGGAATATTTTTTGATGATAAATGTGAGGAAGAGTGATTCAACTGCGATAGCTTGATCCACATCCAAAAAATTAATTTTAGGTGCTTCTAAGTCATCTTGAATCAAATCCTTCTCAACTAATTCAGTTTGCTTTTTAGTTTTTTTCAAATCACTCCCACACGGTACGAGCCAACTCATCCTTCTCCCTCTATCGGACCATTTTACTACATTCATCCTTGTCAGTAGTGGACCACACGCTTTACTGACCACTCCCTTCCAACTCATCTCACCAACGCATTTATTTACATCTTGTTACTTGTAAACTTCTAAGTTCTTAGACAGTATTATTCAGCAATAACTAATAAACTATTAATAAGCTTATATCATTGGTCAACATACAGTAAGGAATGGGATAAGCTGCCGAAAGCCTACGAAGGACAGAGTGGACTCATCCTATCAGAGCGAGCAGCAACCCCTCACTATCAGCCGTAAAAAGTCCCGGCAAATTTATTGATGTGAGGTACCGGAATCATTCTGCCAAACCGGTAAAAAGCACTTCTCAAAGAAATGGACTTAACAGCAGCACTGGCTGAAATGGTGACGGATGAAGAAGCCCAACAACAGTACGAAGCCAAAAAAAAGAATTATTGAAGAGAAAATAAAACGCTTCGAACTGCACGTCGTCACACTGGAAGCCTCCAACAGGAAGTGTGGGTGGGACACGTTTCGAGCGTACAAGAAAGAATGGAAGAAGAGGAAGAAGAGAAATACAATGAAATGGTCGACGACAAAAGAGGCATTTTAAACTGAGAGGAAAGAGTTTATAATAAACTTAAAGTGGAAGTGAGCCAAATACTAGCCAAGAATGACCCCCTAAGGCTTATCATACAAATGCGGTTTTGCTGCAAGTGCCAGTTCAATGGTAATCGCAAACTATGGCAGTGTTTCTGGAGTAGTTTTGATTCAGCGATTTATCAACAAACTACTATTCCTGAAATACAAATGCTAAACTATCTAATGGCCCCTAATCTAATGGTTTGAGAGGAAAGGGGTGCTATTACTGGTCGTTGAAGGATATGACATTGTTACTGGGAACTACCGAGACATCAGGAGACTTCCTATCGAGAAATGTGGACAGTCCCAGTCCATTAAAAACGATCGCTCTTCAACGAATTGCACTCCATCATAAAGGAACAAGCGAACATTGAAATCGACAATCGAAGCAATCGAAACGATCCTTCCACAACTCGAAGTGATGGGCAAGAATTTGAAACATTTTGGAATTTGGAATGAAATCGACAATCGAAGCAATCGAAAGGATCCTTCCACAACTCGAAGTGATGGGCAAGAATTTGAAACATTTTGGAATTTGGAACACCTGTCGAAGTGACACTAGAGAATAAGCTACCGATGTGGTTTATGTGGACAAAGTCCTCTAACAAAAGCAACAAGAGCCATGGTCGGTCAGCAAGCTTAGACAGTTTGCAGGAACGACGAAGTCGTGAGCAGTCGACTTCGCGGCCCTCACCTCTGTTAGAAAATAAACGTCCACTTGAAGGTTTTTTTTTTTAATACTCTTAAAAAAAGGTGATAGCTTGTAAATATTTCAAACATGAAATTAGCTATGATCATATCATGTGTTGTTAACAAAACGATTAAATAGATGTCCAACTTAGACATAGTTATTACATATATTGGTGAGGTCATCGTTGGGATACTATCGCAATGGAAGTTGCGTGGTTCATTTTAAAGTCATTTTTTTTTCTCGAATTCTCGACAGCTATGCCTTAGTTTTATCATTTCAATCAATTATTTATTAAAAAAAGAAAAGAAAACAATTTACTAATTCCTGAAATTTTTTTTTGTCTCTTAGAGAAAAATTCAAAAAATCTCATTATAATGGTTATTAATCATCATTATTCATTTTTACAATTTGCTTTTTCTACCTTTCTCCGTGTCCACTCCCTCTCTCTCTCTCTCTCTCTCTCTCGAAAGAATCATTATTAAATAAAAATCATTAAAAAAATTACACAATTACTAAGAGGATATGAGAGTGAGAGAGAGGTGGAGAGGGAGAGGAAGAGGAAAAGATGAATAATAGGCAAAAATGAAGAGAGGATGATGAGGTGAGAAGGAAAGAAAAAAAAACCGACTGTAAGGCATTGTGAATTTATGTGATAATTTTTTGTAATTATCGATGAAAAATTCTAAAGGAAAATAACTGTTAGTCAGTTTATTCGGTCATTCGTCAACAAAACAAACAGCCATTGGAATTTTACAAAAAATTAAAAGGATGCAAAAATGCAACAAGTGGGACAATTTAAAATCATTCATTCCTAAGTGTCCCATCACATCAACATTTTTCCTAATAGCACTTTTTTTTCTTCTTCGTCTCTCTTACCCTCTCTCCCTCCTATCGCTATTGTAATAACGTGTTCAATTAATTTAGAAATGATTTTTTTACTTTTCATTTTTTACACGTAAAAGAAACGCTTTTATGATTAGAATTTTTTGTGTAAAATACTTAAAACAGTCTAATTAATTAATTTATTTTATTTCCCATTTTTGTTGAACTGAAAAAAAAGAGAGGAAGAAGAGGAAGAATAGGAAGAAAGAGAGAGAGAGAGAGAGAGAGAAAGTTCTTTTTTGTTTTCAAGAAAAGAAATTATTCTAGCAAAAACAAGGATGATATTGAGTAGTAAGGTAGGCGCTTTATTCTATTTGAAAATGTAGTCAGCTAATAATGAGCTGCTAGTGCAATCAACTTTCACATTACCTCTCCCTCATTTGCCTCTTTCAATCGTCTGCCAAATTTTACATTACCTCTCATTTGTTAAGCATAAACACTTTGCTACATTTACCAGCAAATGAGAAATTATTATAATTCAACAACCTTTGCTCTACCTATCAGTGGTCTCATTTGAATATCTCTCGTTGATGATAAAATTAATCATATTTGAATTTAAAAATAATTGTATTAAAGCGCTTGGAATGGAATGAATTCGTTTGCCATTTTATTTTTAATACTACTAAAATTATTGTGAAAATTTTGAATTAATTTACTAATCGTTTCAAAAAATAATTCACTTGTCATTTATTCATTTTATCGATCAAACCGAATAAATGTATGTATGTTTGAAAAAAAAAGGAATTTTTTTTCTCTCATTTTGTATTTTGTTATGTAAGAAGAAATGAGAGAAAAAAAAAAGAAACCGATGCGTCTCTTTTCCTTCAACAGGATGGTTGGTTATGTTTGTAACATCAAACAATCCTTGAAATATTTTGTTTAACATTTAAAATTCATTGTCATTCATTCTTTCCCACTCTCATGAATGGTATTTGAAGTGATTGAAAAGATGCGGGGAAGTGAAGAATGAGAGAGAGAGAGAGAGAGAGAGAGAGAAGTGGAATGAAGAAGGCTGATCGTAGGTTGAGAAGAGATGAAGGGATGAAAGGAAATGAATTTTTAGTTGTTACATTTGTGAAATGAAAAATTTTCAAACTCCCTTCTTTCCTCCCACTGTTCCGTATTTTGATTGTTGAAGAGTGTTCCTTTTTGCATTCCTCTCTCTCTCTCTCTCTCTCTCTCCCCTCTCTGCTCAATCTACTACTGCTCCATACAAGTTTAAAAGAATGTAAATATAAATGTATATATATATATGTTGGTGGAGGAAAAATGATTAATGATAATTACGATGATGATGATGACGATTATAGTGATAATAATAATAATGATAATGATGATGAAAAATGAAAAGTATGAAAAATGAAATTAGCGAAAATAGATTCGTAGTGTACAGGATGCTATTGGTAGTAATTAATTATTGTTACAATAAAATAAAATTCAATCAAAAAGAATATTTTTCATACTATCACTTTTTTTATTTCTCTCTCTCTCCCTCTCTGTCTCCCTCTCTCTCTCCCTCTCTTATTTATTATCTTTTCATCGATCACTCTCTAATGAAAGTTTTTCATTTTTCATTTTTGTAGATGAATGAAGTGACACTGCTATTACCCTCATCATTATCATTTATTAATATTAATAATTTAGTTATTATTATTTATTATTATTTATCATTATTAATATTATGATTATTACTGTGATTACTACGCTGTTGTTATTATTATTAAAACTATTATTATCATGATCATTTTTATTATTTTATTATTACTATTATTATTGTTATTACTATTAGGAATCGATCGAAGGTAAAAGTGCAAGAGGAGAGAGAAAAAGAGAGAGAGAGAGAGGGAGAGAGGTGGAGAAAGAGTGGAAGTTAGCTTAGATCAATGGAGTCATGATCACGTCATCGATCGGGAATGGATGAATGACAGTGATCGACATCGATGATGATGATGAAATGGCTGAATGAAAATTTCACCACTTTTGATGTATCCCTTTGACTGTCAACATTATCATCACCATCATCATCACCCTCTTCTTTCTCTCTTTCACTCATCATTTTTACTCTTTTCGTAAATATACCTCTCTCTCTCTCTCTCTCTCTCTTTGTCTGTGTGTGTGTGTTCGTACGTAAATCTACCACGATTGCTTGTTTTCGTCATTTAATTGAATTTAATTTCATTTATTTTTTGTCACTGTCTTAGTTCCTTTACTTATTAACTTACGTACTTATTTACTTGCATTGTTACATACCTACAGGTGATAGCATCATATCCGTTACGATCAAAGAAAGAAAAGAAATTTTGTTTGAAAATACAAAAAAAAAGTCATTCGTTTAACTTATCAAATATGATATTTTAAGAAAGAAAATTAAAATTGTTAATAAATTTATTTAAAATCTAAAATTTACTGTAATAAATTTTATTTATTTTTCTGATTGTTTGCAAAAAACGGAAAAGGCAAAGAGAGAGAGGGAAACAAAATTCTTTTCCTCTCTCTCTCTCTTTTCCTTCCAATTTTCGAAAATTCAATCTGATTGATTGACTTTGACTATGATAGAGTTGTGTATGTGTGTGTGCCTGTCTGTCTGTCTGTCTGTGTCTGCGTGTGTGTGTGTGTGTGTTTGTACTGTAGCAGTCATTACAAACATCTACACAACCATTATGGCATCAGTACAAATACAGGTTAGCTATTTTTTTCCTTACTCTTTCATACCTATCACATTCCTTTCAATTATTTCTTGCTAATTATATATGCATATGTACAGACCCGTGCACACACAGACACACACACACACATACACACACATCCATACATATGTTTTTGAGAAATGTTGAAATTTTTTAATGAAAAAAGTAATCGGAAAGTGTAATTTATTCGTCTATAAAATCAATAAATGGATTGTGCGGAATAATTTAAATGTCTGTAAAATTTATTTTTGAAATAATTTTTTTGCAAGTATCTAGGCTCAATCATACGAAATGATTAAATTAACAGTTTTGCAAAGTATTGTTGTAGTTTAGTTTCACAACAGAAATTAGTCATTCACATTTTACTTCAGTTTTATAGCAATTTATAATTTGCAAGTGGGGAAAAAAAGAAGCGAAAGAAAACGAAAAAGAAATTTGAATTATCATAAAAATTAAAAGAGGGAGAGAAAGCACTGAAATGAAACGAATATTACGGTATAAAAGTGATTTCGATATTGACATAATTTGCACTTTTCATTTTATTTTTAGATTTTTAAAAAGGAAAGGAAAAAACTGAGAGAAATGAAATTTGCCACTGAAAAAAGGAGAAAAAAGAAAAAAAAACTAGCCAGACATTTTTCTGTTTTCATTTCAAGCAATTTTTAATTAAGCAGTGACTGTCACTAATCATTGCGAACTGACCATTATCTATCACACGAATTTTCTCCTACATAGTTATCACTGGATTAAATATCTCAAATTTTAGCATGCGCAAATGTGCAGCTTCAAATTTTTCAATTTAAAAACTCCTGCAAAAAAAATTGAGGCAAAAGAGCTCTGCTCTTTAAGAAATAGTGAATTACTATTTCTGATTGTCCAACATCTACCAAAAAAAAATTAATTCGAAATTAATAATAATAATAATAATAATAATAATAATAATAATAATAATAATAATAATAATAATAATAATAATAATAATAATAATAATAATAATAATAATAATAATAATAATAATAATAATAATAATAATAATAATAATAATAATAATAATAATAATAATAATAATAATAATAATAATAATAATAATAATAATAATAATAATAATAATAATAATAATAATAATAATAATAATAATAATAATAATAATAATAATAATAATAATAATAATAATAATAATAATAATAATAATAATAATAATAATAATAATAATAATAATAATAATAATAATAATAATAATAATAATAATAATAATAATAATAATAATAATAATAATAATAATAATAATAATAATAATAATAATAATAATAATAATAATAATAATAATAATAATAATAATAATAATAATAATAATAATAATAATAATAATAATAATAATAATAATAATAATAATAATAATAATAATAATAATAATAATAATAATAATAATAATAATAATAATAATAATAATAATAATAATAATAATAATAATAATAATAATAATAATAATAATAATAATAATAATAATAATAATAATAATAATAATAATAATAATAATAATAATAATAATAATAATAATAATAATAATAATAATAATAATAATAATAATAATAATAATAATAATAATAATAATAATAAGAATAAGAATAAGAATAAGAATAAGAATAAGAATAAGAATAAGAATAAGAATAAGAATAAGAATAAGAATAAGAATAAGAATAAGAATAAGAATAAGAATAAGAATAAGAATAAGAATAAGAATAAGAATAAGAATAAGAATAAGAATAAGAATAAGAATAAGAATAAGAATAAGAATAAGAATAAGAATAAGAATAAGAATAAGAATAAGAATAAGAATAAGAATAAGAATAAGAATAAGAATAAGAATAAGAATAAGAATAAGAATAAGAATAAGAATAAGAATAAGAATAAGAATAATAATGATAATAATAATAATAATAATAATAATAATAATAATAATAATAATAATAATAATAATAATAATAATAATAATAATAATAATAATAATAATAATAATAATAATAATAATAATAATAATAATAATAATAATAATAATAATAATAATAATAATAATAATAATAATAATAATAATAATAATAATAATAATAATAATAAGAATAATAATAATAATAATAATAATAAAATAGTGATAATAATAACAATAATAATAATAGTAATAATAGTAATCTTCTTGCTTCGATACTCTTAAAGTAAATGAAAATTTTAAGCATTATTGGCTAATGAAATTTAAATAACTAAGTGCTTAACACTGCTTAACTCACTGCTTAACACATCTTAGTGCTAATTTCAGAGTAAAGGGAGAAGTAAATGAGAAAAAAAATGCTTTATTTGGCAATTTTAAAATGATAGAAAGAGGGGAAGGAGATTGATAGGAAAGAGATGGACACGATGTGGATGGATGGATAAGCTTAACTAGCGATAACTAACCACTTTCATTTTGAATTTTTTTCTTCTCATTTTGTTTGCTCAAGAAATTATTTTGTGATTTGAAAATTTCCTCCATCACATGTCTCCTCTCTTATCACTCTTTCTTTTTTTAATATTTTGCAGATAAGCTATTAGCAATTTTTATGCCAAAGAAAGAATTTCATAGTTTTTATGATAAATTGATAAATTTATTTTTAACTGATTTCTTATTGTTTCACAAGGAAAAAAAAGTAAAAAATAAACCATGCACATATTCCATATGATAATTGATTATTTAAAGTGGTACACGGTAAATGACTTTTTTTTGGCCTTTTAAATTATTGAATGAAATATTTTGACTTTATGAGAGGAAGGATTTAATGAATTTCATAGCATTGATGATTGTTTTGAGCAGTTACGCATTATCGTTTGCTTATGAAAGTGTTAATTAGCGCTTCATCTTTGACATTATATCGCTCAACTTCCACAATATTTGAGGAAAATAATTGTTCGATTTAAAAACTATTAAAATTCTCCTTTTTTTTTTTAAAAAAACTATTAGCGTACTATTTAATTCGGTTTTTCCATATTTAAAATGTAATGCTTTTTAAATTCATTTTACTTTTTGCAAAATTAATCGATCATTTTTTTTTCTTAAATGAATTTTCTTACACAATTTATAAATTAGTGAAATTTAACTGTAATGCTAGGAAAGATTACAATAAAGACAAATTGCGTGTAATGTTAAAAAGAGAAGAGAAGAAAATGAAATTGAAACTAATTTTAGTAATAAAAGCATTTTCCAAAAAATCTTTTGCAGTTATTATTTTTTACTTTGCATTGAGTAAATACCAAGTAAGAAGGTAAGAAATTAGCATACATCGACGCGTATGTACGTTCGTTCGTAGGTTCGTAGGTAGGTAGGTAGGTAGGTAGGTAGGTAGGTAGGTAGGTAGGTAGGTAGATAGATAGATAGATGGGTGGGTGGATAGGTAGGTAGGAAGGGACATCATTGGAGAAGGCGGTAATTGATCTATCATTATCGACCCGTTCTATCCTTTTCTTCTTTTACTTCTCTTTTTTCTCTCTCTCTCTCTCTCTCTCTCTTGCTCGGTCTCGCTCCCACTCTCGTCCACTTTTTTTTTATCCTCTTTTTCCAATTCCTTTGTTAACAACTTCATCTGGAAGTGTTGCTGAACGCATCGACACCTGGCCTTTATTTTATTTTTTACAACTTTCTATTATCGGCATGTTTATGGGTTATTGTCACCATTACCTCTGTCTTTTTTTCTCTTTCCCTCTCTCTCTCTCGCTCCTTATTTTGTTGAAAATTAGTCATTTTCATGATACTTTTCGCAATTTATTATTGCATAGCTAAAAATAACAGCGATAATGATGATGATTGTGTACTAATAATTTTTTTTTTTAACGTCAAATAAACGTAAGGTAAATTAAAAATTCGATATGATAAGGAAATTTCCATTAACAAATCAATGACGAATATCACTCTGATGATTTCCATTATTTAGCAGTTTGAAAATATGAAATGATTGGGAGGGGAGGGCGGAGGGAGGGTGGAAGAAAAGAAAAATTGATAGTGGTATTATTATACATATTTTATATTACACTATACTTGTTCTATTCAACAATTTTTTATTTGAATTGAATTCGTCTAATTTTTGCAAATTTTATTTTTTTGTGTTTTCGCTTTTTTCCTCTTCCAATGAATAATTTCGTTTTTTTTTTCTTTGCTTTTGCACTAAAAATACTGGTTAAAAAGATAAATGAAAGAGAGGGAAGCAAGCAATGTTCGGTTATTCATCGATCTCATTATTTATTCATTTGTAATCGATCAATGGATCGATCGATCGATCCATTGATTGATTGATCCATCTACTGTGGCTTTTCTTTCCTCATTTCTCAAGAAAGGAAACAAGCGAGCCTTTTGTTGTAGCTTTTCGTATATATATATATATATATATATATATATATATATATATATATATATATATATATATATATATATATATATATATATATATATATATATATGTGCGTGTGTGTGTGGGTGTGCGTGTGTGTCACGTATTATATTTGCCATAGATAAAAGGAAAGCAACAGAATTCGGCTAGCCATTCAATCTAATTTTTCAATTAATGTCATGATGATGAATAGAGCAGAAGCAGACGAGCAGAGCAGATGGTTGAGAAGCAGATGGTTGAGAGTTTAAAAGAATTGAAAAAAAAGAGAGAAAAGGGTACGATCAAAGAGTTGTTATCGAATTAATTTTTATTTTGCATTTTTCTATCGATAATTAAATGGGGAATTGTTGGAACGATTACTTATACTTTTTTTATTCATCCAATTTTAGCACTTTTTTCCTTCATGTTTATTAGAATTTAAATTGGTAAAATTTCAAAATTTGATTTTTTCCATCAAAAATTATTCATGCAAGAAAATGTTCTCAACATCTGTTACTTGCTAATAGTAATGGTGCGTAATTTTATTTCTTTTTTTCTCACTCTCTCTCTCTCTTTCTCCTCTTTCTCTCTCTCTCTCCTCTCCTCTCTTTCACTTGTTTTATTCTAAAAAAGGGAAAAAATTTTGAAGTAAGGATATTATCGGCTGTATATGTGTTTGGATTAATCGCCACAACGTACGAGACATCTGGTAGTGATGTGTTAAAAGAAAAAAAAGTATTACCATTTTGTTGTGTTAGTGAAAAATTTTTTTCACATTTAAAAAAAAAATGAAAAAAAAGAATTAGGTGTACTCGTAAATTGTCGTTTTATCGAATCTTTCTGATTTTTTTTTATTGTAATTTTTTTCTTTTTTGCACAAACAATTTACATAATTAATTTCCTGGCTAGTTATTTTTAAAAAATTGTGGATGTTTTTTAGAAAAAAATATTTTTTTAAAAAATAATTTGATAATTAGTTTGTAAATGTAAAGAATTTCTATTAAGAATCATATTTACTCGCATTTTAATGTCTTATATTCCTATAGGTGATGGTGAAGAAGAAGGAAGAAAGGAAAACGAAGGTGAAATTTAGTTTTCCTAATCTTTTGCAAACATCTTTTTAATTAATAATTTTTTTTAAACTAAACATATTTAGCATATTAATTTATTATTTCATTTAACTGTTTTGTTTTTCCCATCTAATGAATTCACCGAATTCACCCACTCACTATTTCAATCATCGATAGCAAAAATGATCGATCGTTTGTTTAGTTCGTTTATTGTTGAAATTTGAAAATGCTAAATGATGATGATGGGAATAATGAAAATGAGCAATGTTAAAAGCATCCATTCCGACAAGCTGCTAGGAGGAGGAGGAGGAGGGGGGAGGGGGAGGAGGAGGGAGGGAGAGAGGGAGGATTGTGTTTCACTTTTTGGATTGTTAATAAATAATAATAGTTTATCAAATATCCACTCTTTCCTTCATAAATCTTCCAAATCATATGTTATGCAACTCTCATCATTTCCATTTTAGCTAAACTTCAAAACTCACACTAACCATTTGCCGCACTTTCTTTCTCTTTCTTTTTGGGAATAGAAAGGAAAAGGGGAAAAAAATAGTTCAAATTTAATTTGTAACCAATGAATGAATGAATGATAATAGGAAATACTTGATATTTTTTTTCGAATTAAAATTTGAAATAAATAACGATGAATTTTGTTCAAGTTTATCAAAAAAAAAGGTTTCTCTTCTTCTTTTTTACACTGTTTGATGGAGAATTTGAATAAATTAAATTCAATTGATAGATTTTTGATTGTGGATGATTATCGTATAAAATGATTGTCATTTTAATTATAGTTTTATATCTGATAAGCTTGAAGTGATAACACTGATAATTATAATTATAACTAAGAATGGCTTAAAATGGTAGAACTAAGAAAGGCTTAAAATGGTAGAGTAATGATCAGCGTTAGATCGCCTGATCGGGATCAATCATCATTTAGAATTGCTATTTTCGTTTTGCTTTCGTAGCTAACAATTCACTTCTTTTTTTTCCTCTTTTCTTTCATCGCTGAAGAAGCATTTTACACTTTCCATTAATAATATGCATCTATCTATCTCTCATTTTCTCTTTTTTGTTTTTTGTTTTTTATTTTATCAAATTATTTGATATTATTTAAAGCCTTCTTTTCATGCCTTCCTCTCCTCAAACATATTACTTTTTCCATTATCCTTCATCTTTTCATTCGTCTATCTTTATTTTTTATACGCTTGTCCGCATAGTTCTGAGTGTTTCAAAATGACCTAAGATATTTACACAATTGACCATTGCGGTTTTTTTTTCCAACTCGTGAAATAATTCAGGAAACGTTTGCGTTACCACTCACTTTGTGAGGATGCATTGTTTTCATATGAAAATTCTTGCAATGCATATATATATATATATATATATATATATATATATATATATATATATATATATATATATATATATATATATATATATGCAACACGCTAACTTAAACTACGATCATTTATGTAGCAAACACAATTACTTAGTTAATTAAGCTTTATTAAATTATGATAAAATGATAACATTGAAATTTGCAAAATTCTTATAGCATTGCCAAAAAAACAAAAACGATTCTATTCAATTCACTCAAGGATATATGAAAGAATCGGAAGCATTTTATATATTTTGTAGTGAAAAATTTTTTTAATCAAAGATATAAAAAGTTGCTGAAAAATAAGCAAAAAATGTTAGTTCAAATTTTAGTAAGTTAAAATTAAATTTTTTTTATTTTATCTATCAGACTACTATAGTTTCTTGAGCATCACTACTTCCTCTCATTTCATTTCTTTTTTATACAAATTAAGCATTGATGGTAGCCTTCTTCCTTCCTTCCTTCTTTCTTTCTTTCATTCTTTCTTTCATCCTTTCTTTCATTCATTCTTTCTTTCATTCTTTCTTTCGTTCTTTCTTTCTCTTATTTGTTTTTTAGTATATAAAAGGAAAACAAACGAAAGGAAAAGATTTATTTTTTTTTCGTGCTGTGAGACTAAAATGAGGAAGAAAAGAAGTAAACTGTCTTAATTAATTATTGTTCTCATAGTTAGTTAATTATATTACATACTTTCTTACTCTCCTCACCTATTAATAATTGAAATGAAGTAATAAAAGAAAATATAATTATTGGCCAGTTAGTTGATTAATTGGTCGGTTGGTTGGTTAGTTGATTGGTTAGTTAGTTAGTTAGTCTGAAAATTTATCCATTTTTTCCGTTAAAATTTTAATTTGAAAATTTATTTATTTATCAGTCGGACTGACTTTCAGCTATTATTTACGGATCACATGAAAGAAACGAAATGCCATGCGTAAAATGATTTTGCAAAAAAAAATTAATGAAACTTTTTCACTTGTTATTTGAAAATATTTCAGCCCGCTTTCCATAAATGATTTCATATTTTGCTATTACATTTTAAATAACAATTGATGAAATAATAAATATTAATATACAATTTTCACTTTTCATTATTCTTTAAAAATTACGCAAGAAAAAAAATATTCAAATACTGTTAGATTTGTTGTTTTTTCGTTTTTTTTTTAAAAAATTTTTGTTATTCAAAAACAGTGAATACTATCCTAAATTTTTTTATTTAAAATTTTATGAATTATTTTTATATTAGCCAACTTTTGTTTCATTCACCTAAATTCGTAGAATAAATCAATTTTTATATTTAAATTAAACTTTATAATACATTTCACTAATCATCATCATCATCATCATCGTCCTCTTCATCCTCTTTTCAGCTAGCACTTCTTGGTACATCATCACAACTCTCCCTTCCCCCCTCTCTCTCTCTCTCTCTCTCTCTATTTCTCTCTGTCTCTGTTTCTCCCCTTTCTCTGTATTTTTTTTCTTGTCTGAACTTTTCTAAAATTCCAGATGATTCATGCGTACCCTACTTCGTTTTAACATATTTTTGCATTCTTTAATATCTTCTTCTTCCTCTTCCTACTCTCCTTCTTCCTCCTCCTCTTCCTTTCCTTCTCGTTCTTCGACATTTTCTTTTTGTCATTAAAAAAAGACCTTGAAAATTGGCAGGAAAAAAAAAAGGGAAGGATGGAAGGAGGACGGGAGGAAGAAGGGGAGGAAGGGAAGATGATTGTTCAGCGCAGTACATTTCCAACCGATCTTCTCCTCTTCCTCCTCCTCCTCCTTCTCCTCCTCCTCCCCCTCCTCCTCCTCTTCCTCCTCCTCCTCCTCCTCCTCCTCCTCCTCGTCCACCTCCAAAACATCTTGCAAATCGTACCTCACTTCGTTTATTATTTCTCTTCTAAATTTGTTCATTTATCACACTATCAGTGATATTAACGGTGGTTCCTCCATATCACATACGCTGCAAAATTCATTATTTATCAATTAATGTTTTAATGAAATTTTAATCGCTCAAAAAAGAAAGAAAGAGAGAATTTTATTTTATTATTATTTTTTAGTAAAAATTAGTAAATTTATCTTAATTGATGTAGTGTTTGATTGGTAAATCGATATGAATTGATATTTGATTAGCATTATTAAGACTGTGTTAACTTACGATCTTTCTTTTTTATTGTTTAAAATATTTGTCAAAATTTCTATTATAATTTTGTCCTATTTCTACAATCAATCAATCTTTCATTTTTCCTCTAAATTATTACATTTTTTATTTTTCATACACTTGCTATTTCGATGAATTCAGAAAATCTGAAACGGTTGTTATCTGTGAGTAGCTATAAATTTAAATGTGTGTGTGTGTGTGTGTGTGTGTGTGTGTGTGTGCGTGTGTGTGTGTGTGTGTGTGTGTGGGTATGTATGTGTGTGTGTGTGTGTGTGTGTGTGTGTGGGTTTATTATTTTCAAAAAATTTTTAATCAAAAGAAAAGAAACCACAAAAACTTCATAATTTTATTTTTTAATTGGACTTTTATTAAATGCAATTTCGGTATGACGTACTGTTTGTTGCGTAAGTACAAGTGTTGAACAATACAAATAAGTGAGGAAAAGATAAGCAAATTTGGATGCAATGAACAAGTAATATTCCGTTTGTTTTCACCTCTTTCGAAAATCAAAAAATTATGCTAATATAATTATTTCTTAATTTACTAATAAGAATCGTCGATATGCAGAAAAAACAAATTAAAATTTGTTAACTTTATTAAAAATGGTTCATCAAATGATGAATGCATATTTAGCTTATTTCAATATTCGTTTTAGTAGCCGCTGCTTTAATGATATGTTTTGTTCCGTGCTGCAAATGGGAAAGAGAGAGAGAGAGGGTGGGAAAGAGGAGGAGAGAGGGAAAAAGGAGGAAAGATGACTTTAATCAGCAATATCTCTAATGAGATAAAAATAATATTTTCGAGACTAACTGGAAAATCGTTCAGTAGTTAAAGTATATTCATATTGTGTTATAATTAATTGTTGATAGGAATGATATACTGGAGAAATGGAATGGGATTTTCATTACATTCGCATTCCTTTTTGTTTAATTAAGATTTTTTCGAATAATTGCTATCATTCCTCCTTTTTTTCTCCGTTTCTCTCTCACTCTCTCCCTCTCTCTATCTCTCCTTTGCCTTTTCGCTAAGACTATCCAAAAATAACATTCAATTAAATAAGACATATTTCATTACCAAAAATGAGCAGTAACATTCGGTGTTGTGAAAATATTTGTTTAAAATTTATTCTATAAATTTCTTTCAATCATTTACGAACAATCATTGAAAGTGTTTCAAATCCATTTTTTTTTCACTTATCAGTTATTATTGACTTTTTTAGTGAAATGATAAATTAGTTAAAATTTTCCTTAGTGTAATTGCTACTGCTAATATTGTTAGCTATTGAAGTTGTATTTTTATTAAAATTTTAATTAAATTTTTAAAATTATAGAAAAAGAGTGAGAGATAATTTTACATTTACAATAATATTCTTACTACAAACTGTAATAGTAGTGGAAGAATGAAAGAAGAGAATAGTTCGAGACAGAGTTCTCTCTACTGTAGCACGGTAGTAGCGTACAATTCGCATTTCATCATTGATTTTCCATTTTATTTCAATCGAAATGATTTTTTGCTTGATGAAATATTGTGCCTAAAATTGTCAAAAAAAAGGAGAATGTAAATGTAAATTATGAATAAATTCAAATCATTCGTTATCACAACATTTCTTTTTTCACATTCATTCGTTTGATCGGTCAATCATTGATAATTTGTTATTAACATCTATCAATCGATATTTCTAGTAGTGCTGAATATCGCTGTAGCAAATTTTCGTTTCATTTTTTTTTTAAAAAAAGGAATTTATCAATCAGAAATAAAATGTCTTATTTCTCCAAAATTTACAGCATAATTGGGTGAGTGAATAAATATATCAAAGAGGTATAAATTAAAGTTTACAAGTAATTAGAAATGAAATGAAGTGTTTAACTGATAATAAATATTTGCTGTAGAATAATAATAATAATAATAATAATAATAATAATAATAATAATAATAATAATAATAATAATAATAATAATAATAATAATAATAATAATAATAATAATAATAATAATAATAATAATAATAATAATAATAATAATAATAATAATAATAATAATAATAATAATAATAATAATAATAATAATAATAATAATAATAATAATAATAATAATAATAATAATAATAATAATAATAATAATAATAATAATAATAATAATAATAATAATAATAATAATAATAATAATAATAATAATAATAATAATAATAATAATAATAATAATAATAATAATAATAATAATAATAATAATAATAATAATATAATAATAATATAATAATAATAATAATAATAATAATAATAATAATAATAATAATAATAATAATAATAATAATAATAATAATAATAATAATAATAATAATAATAATAATAATAATAATAATAATAATAATAATAATAATAATAATAATAATAATAATAATAATAATAATAATAATAATAATAATAATAATAATAATAATAATAATAATAATAATAATAATAATAATAATAATAATAATAATAATAATAATAATAATAATAATAATAATAATAATAATAATAATAATAATAATAATAATAATAATAATAATAATAATAATAATAATAATAATAATAATAATAATAATAATAATAATAATAATAATAATAATAATAATAATAATAATAATAATAATAATAATAATAATAATAATAATAATAATAATAATAATAATAATAATAATAATAATAATAATAATAATAATAATAATAATAATAATAATAATAATAATAATAATAATAATAATAATAATAATAATAATAATAATAATAATAATAATAATAATAATAATAATAATAATAATAATAATAATAATAATAATAATAATAATAATAATAATAATAATAATAATAATAATAATAATAATAATAATAATAATAATAATAATAATAATAATAATAATAATAATAATAATAATAATAATAATAATAATAATAATAATAATAATAATGATAATAATAATAATGATAATAATAATAATAATAATAATAATAATAATAATAATAATAATAATAATAATAATGATAATAATGATAATAATAATAATAATAATAATAATAATAATAATAATAATAATAATAATAATAATAATAATAATAATAATAATAATAATAATAATAAATGGTATTAGTATTACTTTTTTCTTCAAACCTTTTCCTCCTCTTCTTCCTTTTTCGTTTTGTTTTTATTTTCTTTCTTTCTCTCTCTCTCTCTACCATAATTTCATATATATTAAATATTGAGACAGACGTTAGAATATCTATAAATTATTTTAATTGTATGTTCGGATAGACATCAAAGAAAGGAAAATTTTGAAAACGAACACTGATTGTATGAACGTCTCACTTTTCCAACTTTACTTCCATTTCTTTTTAGTTCGTCTTTCTTTTTTTATTATTACTTAGTTAGTCTCATTGATGATGATGAACCATTAAATAACACATGGTGGAGCTGATGAGAGAGAGAGAGAGGGAGAGGAAAAGAGAAAGATATTGCAATGAAAGTTAAAAATGTGCGCCGATCGGAGAGCGACGAAACTTCATTTTGTATGTATCGACGAGATGCTGATAGGTGGTGCCGGTGCTGGTGCTAGTGGTGCTAGTGGTGGTGGTGGTAGTGGTGGTGGCGGTGGTGGTGGTGGTGGTGGTGGTAGTAGTGGTGGTGGTGATATTGGTATTGGTATTGGTCCTGGTAGATTGGTAGGTAGATAGGTGGTAATGCCATGATGTGTATCAATATCATATTACATTTTCAGCGATCGTTTCCAAATGCGTTGTAATCATTGATGCATAATTTTTTTTTTCAACTTAAACTTATTCTTTCATTTATTCTAATCAAATTTCACTTTTCACTTTTTTTTTCTTTCCTTTTGCTAGAGCAGCAACTTAAAGATTTTCTTTTTTTTTTCTTTAGAATTGATAATATTATTGATTTTTGGAAGTAAAATTCTTGTAGTATAATTTGTACAGCAATATGCATTATAGATTTTAGCTTTGATTATTGTCTAAATTAAATTAGCAACATAAATTTTATATCAATTAGAATAGTTAACAAAGTGAGTGCATTGCAAATATTTCTTGCTGAACGATAAGATAGAGTAGTGGAATGTTGAATGAAGAGGGAGAAGAAAAGGATTTTTCATTTTAAAAAAAAAATTACCTAGAGGAAGGGGGTATATAATTATTAAGAAAAAAAAAACCATTTGCCTAATTCATTTCGTCTTCATAAACTGATCGATCATACGGTATGTATCATAAAAATTCCGTTTGTTCAGTAGAAATATACACGTTCAATCACAATGCTGCTCCTTCAATGTTATAAATGAATTTAATTTGATAATATTGATTTTGAAATGAAATGATACAATTTGAAATGATACAATTTTTTTGTAATGAAATGAAATGATATAGCAATTTTGATAATATATTTGAGATTCATAGTTGTATGTGTGATACTCGGAATATTTATGATTTGTTTCTTTTTGGTTTCATATGTACTTCTTATTGCTTTTTTAGCACTCATAAATTCTCATTTGTAATTTTTTTTCTTTTTTTTTTGTTAAAAATACTCGTTAATGAAAGCGATTGAAATTCCGATTAGCGAAGAAAAGAATAATGTTCTTGGTTGTTTAATAATTTGATCAAATTTATTTGCTCATTTAAATATATCAGCATTTCCTCCTAGATCATTTCAAAGTAAGTTAGTGATAAATATATTGACATGAAAAGGAAGAAATTTGAACTGTACATTAAATATCAAAAAGTCCAACAGATATAAATGACTGAGTTTACTATTTCGGATTATCTCAATTATTATTAATTGGAATTTAACACTCATAAAATAGGTAACTATGTTATCGCTTCTTCCCATCTATCATTGATATCAGTCATTCCTTAATAAATTATAAATATTGCTCAGGTGAAATTTTGCACGTACAGAATTCCACTTTTTCAATGAAATTAGCAAATGAGTTTGAAAGTAAATGTTGGACATGCATGCTTATAAGTTAATTTTTATTAAAATAACTCGAATTACAAGGGAAGGTTTCTATAGAAAATTTTAAATATCAAGACAGTATGAAAATTTAATTAAAGTCGCTTAAGCGAACCTAGTGTACTTTCGATTTACGTAAGTAAAAGTTTTAAAATAAGTTCTTTTTTTCTCTCCTCTCTCTCGCTCTCTCCCTGTGCTTCAATTCTTATTCCTTGCAACTTGCGAGACTGTGCTAATAATCATTTCTATTTGTCTCTTTATAACTATTAGAATTAAAGTGTATGTGCTCAGGAAAATTTTGTTTTGCAATAAATTGAAATGAAGCGAGAAGAAAAAGGGGAACAAAAATAATCACTGAGAAATGACTACTGAAAATGAAAATGAATGATCGATTGTCATATAGCGATAATTGTTAACCATATGAGCCTAGTAGTGCATTTCTCTGGCTTGTTTGTATCTATCTTTTCATATTAGTAATAGATTCTTGCCTTGCACCATTACACTTTACAGTTTTTTCACCCTTTTTTTTATGCTAATAAGATTAGCTCCTTTTTGTTTAATTTTAGTACAGTAATGGGTACGGTACAGTACAGTGAACTCTATTCGATGATGTCAAACTTGAAAATTAAATGCTGCAATAGTAATAAGTGGGATTTTTTCTAGAATGGCAAATTATTTGTTTAAGCATTTGATTTGTATACTTTCCAATATATATATATATATATATATATATATATATATATATATATATATATATATATATATATATACATGCACACACATACACAAACTGAAAGACAGAGGGACAGACAGACGTACACACGGTGTTTATTCATTAAAATATTCATTTTAATCAGCCTATGAATAATAATTTCGACTGCAATGAAATCCATTATGCGTCGAATACTTTATTTATTTCATAGTATAAAAAGGTCGATCTCTTTATTTTCCACGCAAACTTCATTTCATGCATTGTGGAAAAATTCGTAAAGGTTATTCATTCCTTCACAGTTAGAAATTTTCAATAATTTCTCCTTTTTTTTTCCTCAGTTTTTTCTCGAATGGAACAAAAAAGGCGAAAAAATGTCGCCTCCATTGTTTTACAATTCGTTTTTTTCATTCCCAAAAGATTTTGATTACTTTGTGGAAGAGAAACTGTGATTATTATCATTTCGTTACAGTTTGTTGCTTTTGTATTTCCCTTTTTCCTGAAGAAGGAAAAGGAAATGTCAAATTTCATTGCTTGAAGAGGAACAATTCCAATTAGCATAAATATTCCCTAAATTATTTTTGATTCATCGTGAATTTTAAAATAAAATATTCGACTAATTCCCATAATGTCACCTTCTTTTTTCCGCTCCCTTTACTGTACTTCGTTGAAATATGTATCTGTTTTCATTCAGCACATCTATTTGTAATTTTAGCTCATTTGCAAACTACAACTTCGTACAGTGAGTTGAAATTGAGATTGAAAATTCAAAATTGAAGCCAATTCTCTTTTCATCTTTTTCCTGTTTGAGTTCGTATGTGTTTCTTATTCGCACCACACAACAAAGCACGCATAGCAGAAAATTGATCAGAAGTAAAAGTTTTTTGGAAAAAACTTTTGCGTAATTTTTTGGGAGGAAAAAGTTCGCTAACTTTGATCGTCCAAGTTGAGGACATTAAGCGACTCGAGCAAGAGAGGTAGTGTGAGGAGAGATAAGCAAGAAGCTAAGGTAACTACCGCTGAACTTTCAACTGATATCAGTCGATCTTTGAATCTTTGCGCACAAAAAATTATCCAATAATTACAGCGGGATGACGTCATCGATCCTTATCACTACTAAACACCAATAAGTGATCGATCGGTGTGCGTTGCAATAGTAATAATACATTTGAAAATAAACCATTCCCAAATATGGCTTGGTTTTTAGCGTCGCAGATAAATCTGGAAAGGTCAGGCGCATTACTAAAATGCACCTCAGTGAGCTCAAGAGGTCATCGTTATTGTTGTGCAAAGTGATGGAAACCTTCCCTGAAGAGAAAGAACGACAGAGAGAGAGGGAGAGAGAAGGAGAGGGAGAGAGGGGGCGAGATAGGGAGAAACAGAAAAATGAAGGTAAGAGAGAGAGAGGAGGAGGGATGAAACATTTACAAAAGAAAAAAATCCTTCCACTAATGATACACACACGTACACACACGCATACACACACATGTATATATATATATATATATATGCGTGTACAGCAAACATTTCAAGAAACCTATTTAGTGTGTGTGTGCATGTGAAGTAAAAATCTTTTCATTGCACAAAATTTGCTCCCTACCTTTCCTTTTCAATCATATTTCAGTTGAATTGTACTGTAAAACGTAATTATTCGGTTTATTTTCTTCTCCGAACTAAAGCAAACTAAAAAATGACTTATTGCATTTACGTCAGGTCATGTTGATTTCATTCATTGGTCTTTTTGTTACACTTATATCACATTGATTTCATTTATCAATCCTATTGTTACATTTATATCACATTGATTTCATTTATCAATCCTATTGTTACATTTATATCACATTGATTTCATTTATCAATCCTATTGTTACATTTATATCACATTGATTTCATTTATCAATCCTATTGTTACATTTATATCACATTGATTTCATTTATCAATCCTATTGTTACATTTATATCACACTGATTTCATTTATCAATCCTATTGTTACATTTATATCACATTGATTTCATATTCATCGTTTGTGCTACTGCACTTATGTCACACTGATTTCATTTATTAGTGCTATTGTAGCAGGAGGAAAAAGCAGGATTGAAATTTTGATAGGATTGATGAGATGAAAGTTATGATATTGGAAGGGGAAAGAGGAAAGGAAAGGAAAGGAAAATTGAATTGAAAGAAATCAGTGTGTTCATTTTAATTCCCAACATCCTTTCTCCTTCATTTTCATATTTCGTTTTTTTTTTTGCGATAATACGGCGTTTTTTTTTCATTCAATTTTTCTTTCATTTTTTCTAAATTATTATTATTTCATAGATTTTGCTGATTGGTTTTTATTTTTCAAACAAATCAAAAAAGAAAAGAGAGGAAAAGAAACGAAGAGAAGTAGTCAGAAAAGTCCTTCTTCGAAGAGGCACAATTCCTACAAACACGTATTTTTGACGTTATTCAACAAAGACGGTGGTATTGATACAGTCTATATCGACAATTTATATTCTTCAAAGGAAAGATTTTATTATTACTGCCTTAATTACTGTTACAAAAGGCTACAGCAATCTATTTTGCTATTTATCTTCGTTTTACTCTTTAATTCTTCCTATTTTCCTCTATCTCTTCCTTCCTTCCTTTTTTTGGTATTTCTTATTTTCCATTCTTCCACTTTCACATTACTAAATTGCTTTTCTTCAAGAAAATTTTTATTTTTCTGGTTGTCGTAGTTGTAACTACTGCTACATCTACACGATCGATTATTATTATTGCTGCTGCTACTGGATATATTGCTAATTCGTCAGTAACAGCAATCGGAGTTACAAATTTAAGCTATTCTACAATACAGGTTTTACTACTTACCTGTAAACGAATTATTGATTGAGTGATATATGCTCTGATTGATATTTTTACACATATTCGTTTTTCTCCTTATTTTCTTCTTTCTTTCTCTTCTAAATTAAAACGATTAAATTTTGGAAAATTTTCTCTTTCATATTTGAAGAGATCTGACATATTTACAAAACATTCCATACATTGTTATAATTATTACTGCTTTTACTACTGTAACATTTTGATATTCTGTTATTTTCAAATTAATTGCTATAACATCTACTGCTACTATCTCTTCCTATTAGTATTTCAAGACAGGAAAACTGAAGGAGAAATTTTACGAAATCATTTCATATAAACTTCATCTTGCTATATTTCAAATTTCTGGCACGAGAATTGTCGATCTCTTAATTTGCAAATCACTTGAAGGAAACAATCACTTATTACAGTCAGTTCATTAAGTTCGATAATACGTAGCAATAGCAGCAGCAGCAGCAACAACAACAACAACAACAACAACAACAACAGATCAAAACGTTACCGTCTTGCATCATATCAGTTCCAACATCATCCACGGCAACGCTGTTTCCACATACTGTTGCCGCAGCATTTGATAATCTTAATCAGTCTCGAAATTTTCTCAATCCGCCAACACTCTATCCACTCACAGGATACGCGACAACAGCACTGATACGGGCCGGTGAAGCACAACCTGCATTTCTTACTCATCCTAACGCAAATATTTCTACACCAACGTATTTCCCACAACAGTATCCTAATTTTCAACAACCTAATACAGCCGCTGTAGCAACTGCTACTTTTCTTTCCGGTAGTATTCTAACAAATACTGGTATTGCCGGCACTCCAATTAATACAAGTAACAAGCGTAAATCATCAACCACTTACGGTAGTATATCGGAAAGTAAATTATATCGCGGTGGTACACTCTCCGAATCATCATCATCTGCAACACCTGTAAATTCAAAAAAAACGTGTCTGAAACTTACCGATAGCTCATTTTCCGATAGTATATCGGAAGTTGCTCCAACTGCTCGTTCATTTGCAGCTGCATGTATGGCTGCATCACCTATAAGACCGATAATTGGTCAGCAGCAACATTCGTCGTCGCAACAGCAGCTTATCATCGCTACTGACATCAGCAGTCGCCATCAGTGTCGCAATCACCATCATCACCATCATCATCATCATCGACATCCGAACACTAACTCTAGCAACGAGCAGTCATCGCGAAGTGCTGTTTCATCATCAACCGCAATCAATTTGCAAGAATCTGTTTGCAGCAGCAGCAGCAGCAGCAGCAGCAGACGACAACATTCATCGATGGATCAGGTGCGACATTCGCAACAAACACAATCACAAACTCAACAAGATCCTCAGGAACAAATGGTATCCTCTGGATATAATCATTGACACAGTTCAATTGTCAACCATACCTATCATTCGTTCATTCATTCCATTCATTCTCATCAAAAAAAAAAGGGGAAAAATCCTCTAATCAAATTAAATTTTAAAAAAGCAAAAAACTTTCCTGGTTAAATTTAGAAGTTAAATTTAAACTTCTAGTGCCTGTACGGTTTGCATATAAAGTTGAGAATTGAAGAATTGAATGTTTGTTTGGGCATCAGAAAAGATAAAATTATATTGAACAAATGTTTGTTATTTGTGATAGTATTGTTCCGACATTGGTCAACTTTCCTGGGCATGATATTAAATTTCTGGCTAGTATTATCTCATTTAAAATAAGTTCCCTATGTTCATGTGTGTGTGTGTGTGTGTGTGTAGTGAAATCATCACTTGATTTTTTCTAATTATAAATAATGCAGTTATGAAGTATTTTCATATATAATTTTTAATTCAAAATTTCGCACTTTCCTATTGCTAAAGAAATGAAAATGACAGTTTAATTTTAAAACAATTAAGGTAATTTTATTTTCAATTTTGGTTTAATTTAACATTATTTTATAGTATATGGGGGCACTATCAGAAAGAACACGTGAATTTAATTGAAATAAAATTTTTTAGGCGTCAAATTTGTTAGTTTTGGGTAATGGTTCGACAGCTACTGGTACCGCTCCAATTAGCGCATCTGCATTGGATATCTCAGCGTGTACTCAGCAACAGCCAAATTCCGTGCTACGTGTAATCATCGAAAATATGCTGTATCCGGTGACTCTCGATGTATTGCATCAGATCTTCTCCAGATATGGCAAAGTCCTTCGGATCATTACATTCAACAAAAATAGTTCGATTTTTTTTTTCATCATTTTCTTTTTCCGCTTCACAATTATTATTTAGTAGCGTGGGAAAATTAAGCATAATTTAATATTTCAAATCTGCCTATCGTATAAAGTTATTTAGGGAATTATTCGGCTAATCATGTTATTTGCATTCACATTTGAAAATGTGAATGCAAAAAAAAAAGTATGATTGGTGTTGATGGATAGATGTTAGCAAAACGAATATCATCTAATAAGCATTTAAAAACGATCCACTTCATCACATTAGTGGACGCAGCTGTATATATCATTTAAGCTATCTAAATTAGCAGTAACGTGTACTACTCTAGCTAGCTATTAAATGTATCATTTTGTCATAGATTTATTATCAGTCAAACTGTTGATTGGAAAGTCTCCACGTTGATGGCCGTAAATGATGAGTTTTTAAAAATTTTCATCCAATTAACCTAAACATAATTGTTTAATGAAGAAGAGAGAAGTGAGTAGTGAGTTTGTCGTTTTCTTTTTATTTCAAGTCATTTTTTTACCTTTGAAATTTGTTTAATAGGTAAATTTAGGAAGAGTAAAGTAATTTAAGTCAATAAATTTTGTTCAATTTTAGATACGTTTCAAGCATTGGTGCAGCTTAGTGAAGCAAATAGCGCTCAATTAGCACGACAATCGTTAGATGGTCAAAATGTCTACAATGGATGTTGTTGTCTTCGTATTGATTACAGCAAGCTTGCTACACTCAATGTGAAGTACAATAATGATAAAAGTCGAGACTATACCAATCCAAATTTACCATCCGGTGAATTAACACTTGAACAGCAGCTTAGTCTTGGTTCGTTTTCTCACACTGTTGGAAGATACACACTCATTTTAGAGATATTGAATATCAATGAAAATGCTTTATGAAATTTCCGACAGTAATAAGTTTATCGCAAATGAATGAACACTTAGTGAACTTGTGATTTTATCACTTTCACTCTACAAATTAGTCATGTGGAAGTTTTCTGATAGTTCAAATTATTTTCACGAAAAAGGAAAGAAAAAAAGCAGGAAGGAGGAAGAAAATGTGATGAAAACTGTTGTATGTTTGTCAATTGTCCATTTCGTCAGTTAGCCAGTTGATGATCTATGTATTCGTTGTGAAAATTAAAGAAAAAAAAGAAACACCTTTGCCACATGAAAAATTTTCTTCCTACAATATTCAAATGGTCGTCCTGTAACATAGCATAAACTTTACGTTACTTTTCAAATGTTTCAGTATCAGCTGCAACAGGTGGACAAATGGGTCCAGCGATAGCATCGCTTGTACAATCACCGTTTGCATTTCCGTTTGGTGCAGCAAATCCACAATATGCTTTTCAACAACAAGCTACTGCATTTCCACAAGCTGGTACATTAAAAGAAAAACATACAATGCCATTGACATTTGCAAAAGGGAATTCTTATCAATTCTACGAAATTTTACAGATGCATTAGCATCACCAACCGGCATTTCACCATTTCTCACTGGCTTAACAACAACTCTTACATCCGGTGCAACAAGTCCGGTAACAGCTAATGCAGCAATGATTAATGCTACTGCAGCGGCACTTCGTTTTCCACACGTCAGTGTCCTGAATATGTCACCAGTTGTGCTTGTCTCCAATTTGAATGAAAATGTTAGTATCCTTTTTGCTTTCGGTATTGAATTTTTGAGATTTATTAATGGAGTTATTCTGCTTTTCGCTTCATATTATTTGCCTTAAAGCAGTAAACTTCTTGTAACACTTACAATTTCATCTTTTTTTTTCTTGAAAATTAAATTTTAAAACTGATTAAAGAAAGAAATGAGAATCAACGATTGCTTTAAATTAATTTAAATAAGTAGTAGGGCAGTAGAAAACATTAACCTTCCATCCGTTAAATTATTAGTATACATTAGCGTTGCTTAGTTAGTTTATGATAGAAGAAGAAGAAAAAATTTTTCCTTTGAAAAGTTTTAGTTAGCTTCCATTTGAAAATTGCCTATCGAATTGTTACCAAAGATAACCATAATTTTTTTAAGTATTACTTTTTTCTTTGCCTTTCCCTAACGATAATTTGGGTTGAACTGAAGAGAAGCCTAGTAGTACATTAACACGTTTTTACGTTTATGTCAAATATTTCATTTTTTATTTTCATAGTTAGGCAATTAAACAATTAAATAACTAATAATTGTTTTTTTCTAAAACAAAAAATAATTTCGACTTTTTCTTTACGCCTATTTTTTCCATTTATTTTCGTTTTTTTTTCTTAATTTTTTTATATTCTTTGTTATTGAAAACTTCTATTCACACATAGAAACTGATGAATAGACTGACAGACACACACATACACACACACACACCCACTATCTCTGTCCTATTTTCAGAAGGTCACGCCAGATGCTCTCTTCACTCTTTTCGGTATGTGTGCTTGTTCTCTTTCCTATTTTTTTTCATCAATAAAAAATAATTTTTTTTTCTTTTAAACTGATTTTTCTTTCTTGTTAAAATTTTGCTATGAATTTGTTGTTTATTGATTCAAATGTGACGTCAAGTTGGCGTAAAGGCGTAAATGTAAACGTTGTAATTAGCTTATGTACTATGGAAGCGTGTGTATTTCAGGATTTAATAGCTATTATTCTAATTATGTCGAGAGAGAGGGGAATTTATTTTGAAGTTTTAGTAATACTCTTTTACCAACAGAAAAAAAATGAATGACAGGGACAGAGTCGAGAGAGAGGGGTGAAGAAAGAAAAGGAAAAAAGTGGAGGTTAAACCGCAAAATTTTCTCAATTGGATGAAAAACTTTTTTCCTTCCATTGAGTGGAGAAGGACATTTAATTTAATTCAAAAAGTTTCATTTCTTTTTCTCTTACTTGTACTACTTCGCTCTCGTTCTCTTGCTGTCTCGTTGGAATGCTTTTTACCGGATTATTTAATGAAAATTTTGACGAATCCTAAATTGTTTACCGCTGAAACATATCTGTTTTGTAGAATTTTGAAATTTTTTGCAAAAAATTCGAAATTAAAAAAAACAGCACCAGCAACACAATGATCTTTCTAAATATGCTTCTTCTTATTTTCTATAGTGCAGCTTTTTTCCAATTTAACAAAAAAGCGAAACTAATTTTTTCAGGGCTTTTAAAATTGCTGGAAAACTATTTTTTTTCCTTCTTTCTGCTGTATTTTCTCACAATATTTCATTGATAATTGAATGCCATTACTTTTCGTTGTAGTTTTTTAAAGGGAAAAAAGAAAGAAAAAGCTTGGTGATGTTTTCTTTTCATCTTCTGTTTTTCACTCGTAGCTATAGTTTTTGCTCGGTATGCTGTTCTTCTGTTCTACACACTGTGTTTCGATAAATTTTAGTCAAAAAATAGTGCAAGAAAGAAAAAAAGCAAAAAACTTTTGGAAATTATCATTTTATGATCGTTAGTTCACCACAATCATTGTTATATTGTCGGTCTAAAATTTGAATGATTTTCGTTGACGTAGATAAATGAGAATTCATCAATTTGAGAATTTCTCTTTTTTTTTTCCTTTCTATGTTCCTATTCTGTAAACGTGTAAAACAATTATGTAAAGGTATGTTTGAAACGAATGGCTTAAAATTTATCAATTAATCAATCAATCAATATCTGATTAATTGAAGGAAAATAAAAGACATTCAATTTGTTTTTTTCGACTGCTTCAGGTGTGTACGGTGATGTACATCGAGTAAAAATTCTTTTCAATAAGAAAGATAATGCTTTAATACAGTATGCTGAACCACAACAAGCTCAACTTGGTTCGTACCTCTTAATTCTTTTATTTTATTAGAGTGATAAAAAGAAGTTAGCAATTGGTGTTTCGTATAATTCATGTAATATTTGAAATTGAAATTTTGATGTATCAGAAATTAGGACGGCGAATTATTGATAGGAATATTTATATTTATGAATTTCTCTTATTATTACTATAAATGAGATATTTTACCTAACATTCATTCTGTTTCAAATATTTTAATACAAATTCTAAAGCAGCAACATCGATGTTTTACGTAGTGAAGTAGCATTAATAATCATTCACTATCAGTTTAATTTGCAGTGTGAAATTTATAAATAATTCTTTCAGCTATTCAACATCTCGATAAAGTTCGTTGGCACGATAAGCAAATTCGTGTTGCAGCATCAAAGCATAGCAATGTTCAGATGCCAAAAGAAGGTAACATTTTTGTGTTTTGCTCATGTAAACTTTAAAGTCAAATTATTTTTCGTGTCAACTAATTTTTTTTGAAGAAAAAAATCTGCTACACGATGATATCATTTGCATGAATTGATCGAAAACTTAATTGTTTTGTGAAAAAGAGAATAAAAAGTTAGAAACATTTCATTTTTCCTTCAAACACGCACAAAGGAAAATTAAAGAATCTTTTATTTTTAAATTTTATTTTAAACAAACAATTTAATTAATAGTAACAAAAAAGAAGATTTTTCAGGACAACCGGATGCTGGCTTAACACGTGATTACTCACAGTCATCATTACATCGTTTCAAAAAGCCTGGTAGCAAGAATTATTTGAATATTTATCCACCAAGTTCAACACTTCATCTTTCCAATATTCCACCAAATATTACGGAAGAATTTCTTACAAGCGCTTTCGAACAACATGGCTATATTCCTAAAGGCTTTAAATTTTTCCCGTATGTTTTACTTTCTCTTTTTAGAGCTTTCATTATTTAGTGTCGTTATTTTTTAATAGCTTTGAAATGATCTTGTCCTTAAAATGTCTACATAATTCATCTAACATTACTTGAGAAATTTTTTTTTTGGTGGAAAAAAATTGCGAGTGAAAATTTACAAGGGCAAATTTTTTCGAAAAAAGGATTAACATATAATTGAAGTAGAAGTAATTTCCGTTAAACAGCAATTACAGATATTGTTGCTATTACTATTATTTTAAAACATGGAGAAAATTCTTGTATTTTCAAAAAATGATTTATTTTTTCTACTATACAAGAATGGAAAGCATGAAAAGATTGGAAAATGGAAAAAAAAATATAAAAAACTAATCTAGACCAACAAAAAATTCATATCTAATTTCAACGCGCATTTTTCCTTTTTTTTGTATTTTTAAAAGAAAAACTTTTTGTTGTTATATTTTATCGTTTCTATTTGAAATGCAAATATTGTTTTAGGCAAAAATAATTTAATCTAAAAATTTAATTTCGAAATAAAATTTCTATTTTTAGCAAGGATCATAAGATGGCTTTGCTACAATTGAATGATGTGGAAACAGCAATTAATGCACTAATTGAAATGCATAATTTTAAACTTGCTGAAAATGCGCATCTTCGGGTATCATTCTCAAAAAGTGGTATATGAAAGGAAAAATTAAATTCCCCAGCAGTTTATCTATCATTTATCGTTATTTATTTTTGTTTCTTGTATTTTACTAAAATATATATTATTTCTTTTTCTTCTTTCTGTTTTTCATCATTTGAAAATGCATACGTACACAATTTGTCATTTTTTTTTGTTGTTATGTAATGTTTAATTAAGCTTTCACTTTCTCATCTATTCCCCTCCTTTCCCCTCCCCCGCCTTGACATCTTAATTTTTTTTCCTTTTTAATTTTGTTTTTTTTTCTTCTATCATTTGCATTTTTCTCGAAAATTTTCCGCTAGAAATGTTTTTTGTTTTTTTTTGCAACTATGTAAGATAGATTATACTAGCAATTATTGCTAGAGTGAAATAAGTGAAATGATGGTGAAATTAAATCATTAGTTAGTGATAAAAATCAAGATTTTGATTAATTTTGATTGATGAATTAATTTTAGCTTTAAATTTAATGAAAATTGTTATCGGGATTTTTTTTTGCAGAAATCAAATTTAAATTTAATTTTTCAATTTTTGTTTTGGTGAAAGCGAGGAAAAGAAAGAAGAAAAAGAAAAGGGAGGAAAGGCGAAACATTTTGTATGGCAGTAATAGTTTTATTATTCCTCATACTTTGGTTAAATTCTTTTTTTTAGTATTTATTTATGTCTATAAATAATAGCCAGTTGGCAAATATATCTAGCTGAGAATTTTATTTGATTTCTTTTTTCGTGCATACATCTTTTCACTTTCTTGATCAATCAATTGATCAGCACGGTGATGCTTGATTGCAAAAATGTTTCAAATTACATATATATTTAATGCAAATTATTGAAGCACAAAATGAAGTGGATCAATTTCACTTACTTCAATCATTTATTACGTATAGCAATTTGTACTAAAATAATGGTGAAGAATTCAATTAATTTCAATTTTATTTTATTTAGTTTTTTTATTTTATAATTTAGGAAATAAAGAATTTGTGCATGTATTTTTCGATTAACATAAAAAAAAACGATGACAAATTATCAATTTTTTTGATTGGTTTTTTTTCCTTTTGCATATTGTTTCATAAATTATCAAAAACGAGAGGCATTTTTTTTTCTCTCCCCTCTTTCTCTCTCCAAAAACAGTACGCACATATCGCTATTACTTGAATAATTCGAAGAAATTATTAATTTAGATTCGTTCATATACATACGTATATTGTTCAAATTTTTAACTGTTTAATTTTTGAGTAATATTTTGTGAAAGCATATTGCTATTGATCTTCCAAAAAAAACGAGAGAAATTGATACTATGCTGTTGCAAAATCAATTTTTCAATTAAAATTTTTGAGTTTTATTGCAAAAATTTTTGGATGAGTATGTTTCATTGTTTTTTAAATTCTAATTGCATTTTAATTCATAGATAGTTTCATTTATCAAAGAAATGAAAGAATGAAACAGAAGGTTTTTCTTTTTTTTTGGGATGATTTCTTTAATACAAATCAAAATTTGACGGTTTTGCTATTTTGCTTTATTATTGAAATGATTGTCGTCAATTTGATGAATTTAAAATTTGATATTTAACATCGTTATCTCTTTTCTGCCAATTTTTTGCAAATGCATTTAGAATTTTTTGAAAATTTTGATCGAATAGCTTAATTCTCAACATTCTATGCTATTTTATCGCTTGAATTGGTAGTAGATAGATGAGTGAAATATATGATTATGAGGAAATTAAATTTTTATCTTTATGTTTAGGTTTCACTTTTGTACAAGTAAAGATAAGTAAAATTTATGATTCCAGAAACTTTCCAATATACTCGGTCAGTTTTGAGGTGCCTAGACGTTATTTCATATTTGATGGAGTGCTTGTGATACGAGGATACTTTCCAGTTAGCGGATAAACCATATTTATTACGAATGAAAATTTTTTTTAACCCTTTCTCTCTCTCTCTATCTGAAAAACTCAATGAAATGTTTTTTTTCGATTTTTCCACGAGAAAAAAACGCAAATTTTCGTGTTCTGTTTGATTTAGCTTATGTAGGGTATTCAAACTGTAGGAAATCAAATAGGAAAAAAATGGAAATTATTAAATTCCCCTTTTTCGAATGATGCACTTTATTAAATCACAATTTTCAATACTAATTATATTATTGCACTAGTAAAATTCTAATAAATTTAAATTACCGGATGAATTTTCATTCGAGCATCATTTATGAGCAAAGTACTATATATATATATATATATATATATATATATATATATATATATATATATATATGTATATATAGTATGTGTGTGTGTGTTGTGTTGCAAATTCTCATTAATTGAAACAAACAGAAAAAGAAATTCACAGAAGAAATAATCGACAGCAGGACTAGTTGAATAGTTCAGATAATACGGTGTATACGGTACTTGACCGTATCCAGTCAATGAATGAAACGATTTTTGTAAATTGATCATTTCAGTGCGGGTCATCTATCATTTAGCATTGTTATAATTGGATTGATTGCATTGACATTGTATTGTATTTTCATCTATTATTTATAAATTTCATGATTAAAAGGAACGAAGAAAAAATCATTTCTAATTTCAGTATTTCAATTATTAATTCATCAGATTTTTTTTGCTTTGAACTAATTTATGAAATGCACTCATCAAATTCATTAGAACATTTACTTTCTCTTCTTTCTCTCACTCTTTAATTTACGTCACTTTCATACATCTTGTTTGACAACAGAAACAGAAGTAATTTGTTGAATATCAAACAGTTAATGTGGTCGTTTCTTTCTCCCGAAATCTTCCTTTAGTTAAATTGATAGATTTTGATGGTTGATGGTTAGAGTAAAATCTTCTCCCCTTTCCTACCGCTTCCTATCGTTTTTTTTTAATTTTCTTTTTTTAAATGACATAAACATTTTTGTGATAGTTTAATCTGTCCATTTTTTTATAAATCAATTTATTATTTTTAAAAAAAAAATTTTGATGAATGAATTTTTCATTTCAATTGGCTCATTTATCTATTAAATTTCTAAATTATTATTTTTACGAAAGAATTGTCACATACAGTTAGTGGAAATGAAGTTAGTTTTAACAGTTAGGCAGTATCATCTTTTCCTGATCTTCTTTCGATATCAGTCATAGAATAATTTCGTAAATTTATGCACTTCACTATCCTATCCTGAGCTCTATTTATAATTACAAATAGTATTGAATATTGTTATGACGAATTCCTTAAATGAAATTTTTTTGCTTTTTCTGCATATCAATTTGTTAAATTTCAATATGTGGGAGTAGAAGATGAACAGCATGTGATTATGTCTTATCTGTTCTGTTTGATTTCTAAAAAATTGTTGTTATACATCCATTTGTTGTTTCGTATAAAGTGAATCGTAAACTGGATAGACGTGACAAGTGTATGATCATGATTCTTTTACATTTGATAAGTGATAAATTCCTACATCGATTCTACGTTAGATGTTGCCACGTAAATGTTTCAGTAATTTTTCCCATGTTGTATTGGAATGGTGTGATGCGTCCCGAGAATTCTGCATATCAGTGCTTCGTACGTGATACGTTACGTGCGAAAACTATAACATTATCACGCTCTGTTCCTCCTTCGCTTTCTATCGCTATCTCGGAATGCTATTTTCCCATCTATCATATCACTTCATATCACATTATATCACATATCACTTCGTCACATCACATCATATCACTCTATCTTTTTCCCTTTTCACTATTTATTGTCATATTACTCTCCTATAAAGCTGTTAGTATTTAGCTTATTTTGGGGCACATATTTTTTTTGTTTCTTTTTCTTTTTTCTCATTTTATCGTTTTTGTTGTATCATTTATCAGTCATTGATACTTCTTTTTTTTCACATATAAATAATCGAGTAAAGTTTAAAATTTAAATGCTTCTCATTTGTTTCACTACATACCTGATAATTTTATGCAGTGGCAGCGGTGACAAATAAACAAAGGTATATAAAGATTAATTAATCAATTATCTATCATCGCTGAATGATAAAGAAAATTGATTACTCCGATCAAAATAAAAAAAAAATTGACGGGTGAAGTGCACACTACGATCAATTTTTCATTTTTCTCCGATGTTTCTCGATGGTTAGTTGCAGTAGTGAAAAAAGAAAAAAAAATTTATGCATAAATGAACTAAATTCTGCGTGTACAGTTAGCATACGTTTTTTTTTGCATTTATTTGATATGTCTACTTTTCTCATTGATTTCTACGGGTAATTCGAATTCATAATAACTTTATTCAATTTACTTATTCAATTGTTTCCGACTATTCGCCCTTATAAAAATGTTTAAATTTAAATGACCAAAGCATCTCTAAATCCTTGTATGATTTTGTCCTATAAAAATCATATTTCACAACCAAATGATGGAATAATATCTAAATAACACTACTAATTATTTATGTTCAATGACCACAATCTTATCTTATTGTTAGTTTCATTTTTGAAATGACCAGAGGGCTCCTTGTTCTTTATCATCACTTTCACGTAATCAAATGACCTAATGACCTTTTCTTGTGTCGTTGGTATCGTTGACAAAATGATGAGATTTCTACTTGCTCCCTTAAACTTAAAAGAAGAGTGTTCGGGGAATAACTCAAAATCTCAACTTATTTGTCAGATCAATGCAGAGAAGAACGATCATTTCCTACTGATAATTTTACAATTATGATTAAAACGATTTTAATTACAATTTACCACTGTAAATGAAAAATGCGCAACCGGTAGAGATCATTGCAATGAGTCTTGTCATAAAATTTATAATTCTAAGTAAGAATATAATTAAAGTTAGAATTGTCTACTATTTCAAACAAACACGTGAAAAATTGCACACCCATAATAAGTTTTTCTAATTGATTTCCAATTCACGTTTTTCCAATTCACCTATGATAAATTTTACTCCACATTTAAAAATACTCGAAAAGACTTTATTACAATTTCGAATTACTGGTAACAGAATGAAAAACTTATGGATACATAAAAGCATGCACGGAACCATGCACACATCAAATTATCCAGTCACCGACAACTAGAATTGGCTTACAGCAATCATCTCAACAACAACAGCAATACGAGTGTTGCAGCGCTAAATTTTTTTTTTTGCGAGAATTGATTGGAGCGATGGTGATGGTTGTCGTCTTACGCAAATTTCTCTCATCCTTACGCCGATCCAGTTTTTCCTTTCCTTCTTTTTTTTTTTCCTTCATTTCTTTTCATCATTCATTCTATTGATGAATTGTAGTCTTTTTTTCTTGCTCTCTCAGTGGTTTCGAACAATTTACACCTTTTTTTTTTCCTTCCTCAGTTTTTAATCAATCTAAAATAACCGAATGAATTGATGCATTTCTGATCATTTTTGTTGCTTTGTTCTTTGTCACATATCTATTAATTAGTGCAAATGAGTGAATTGCTTTTGCTGCGTCACAGCTGCAGCAGTTTGTTGTGCGTTGCAGAAAAATTGCTATTATCATAGGTGCATCCTTCGCAAGCATTTACTTCACTACTCATTCCATTGCAATTTACAAGATGTAACAGATGAAATAACGAAAGTAAGTGCTTATCATTTTCTCAAAGTAAATTCAACAATTACTCGAAAGTTTCGTTTCGCTCTCAAAAGAAAGTTTGGAAATTTTTTAATGTGTTACAACAACAGTCGTAGCATGTTTTTATTAAATATTTGAACATGATGATGTTAATGGGTTGAAATTAAGTTAATTTAGAATTAATTTTAAAAAATTCAAGTAACAATTCAAAAGAAAGTTTGGAAACTTTTTAATGTGTTACAACAACAGTCGTAGCATGTTTTTATTAAATATTTGAGCATGATGATGTTAATGGGTTGAAATTAAGGTTAATTTAGAATTAATTTTAAAAAATTCAAGTAACAATTCAAAAGAAAGTTTGGAAACTTTTTAATGTGTTACAACAACAGTCGTAGCATGTTTTTATTAAATATTTGAGCATGATGATGTTAATGGGTTGAAATTAAGGTTAATTTAGAATTAATTTTAAAAAATTCAAGTAACAATTCAAAAGAAAGTTTGGAAACTTTTTAATGTGTTACAACAACAGTCGTAGCATGTTTTTATTAAATATTTGAGCATGATGATGTTAATGGGTTGAAATTAAGTTAATTTAGAATTAATTTTAAAAAATTCAAGTAACAATTCAAAAGAAAGTTTGGAAATTTTTTAATGTGTTACAACAACAGTCGTAGCATGTTTTTATTAAATATTTGAACATGATGATGTTAATGGGTTGAAATTAAGTTAATTTAGAATTAATTTTAAAAAATTCAAGTAACAATTCAAAAGAAAGTTTGGAAACTTTTTAATGTGTTACAACAACAGTCGTAGCATGTTTTTATTAAATATTTGAGCATGATGATGTTAATGGGTTGAAATTAAGTTAATTTAGAATTAATTTTAAAAAATTCAAGTAACAATTCAAAAGAAAGTTTGGAAACTTTTTAATGTGTTACAACAACAGTCGTAGCATGTTTTTATTAAATATTTGAGCATGATGATGTTAATGGGTTGAAATTAAGGTTAATTTAGAATTAATTTTAAAAAATTCAAGTAACAATTCAAAAGAAAGTTTGGAAACTTTTTAATGTGTTACAACAACAGTCGTAGCATGTTTTTATTAAATATTTGAGCATGATGATGTTAATGGGTTGAAATTAAGTTAATTTAGAATTAATTTTAAAAAATTCAAGTAACAATTCAAAAGAAAGTTTGGAAACTTTTTAATGTGTTACAACAACAGTCGTAGCATGTTTTTATTAAATATTTGAGCATGATGATGTTAATGGGTTGAAATTAAGGTTAATTTAGAATTAATTTTGAAAAATTCACGTAGCAATTCATGGTAATCTGCTTTCATCAATGTGAGAAATAGAGAGAGCGAAGCTATGTTATTTTGAGTTGAGCAGGATTTGAACAGTAGCAAATATGAGGAGTTGAGTGGACTGATTGACCACTTATGTACGGACTACAAATTCATTTATTTCATAGAGATCGGTGAATTTCAAAGGATCACTGTGAGTACAATGAGAGAAGGGAAAGAAGTGAAAATAAAAGAGATGAAGAAGAAGCATGCATATTGGATTCATCACAAGAGCTTTTCAATTTGGCGAGAACTACCTCTTCATGCACCTTTTTAATCACAGAGTGTGAATGTTTTATTTTTCACATATTTTATATACTTGAAATATAGCACGTCTTATCGGATTCATATATTATCTTGTGTTTCACGTAATACGTGAAATTCACGTATTGCATAAAATTCATGTTTTATTTCCCATTTTACATGACATATGTTATTCTGTATTTGCTAGAATACATGTGGAAAGAAGTAAGTGAAGTTATTCTAACAAATAAAAGAATTGCAAGTTTTCCTTTTTTTTTTTTGCATTTCTATAAATATCGCTTCCTGCTAACATCATTTCATTTCCATTTTCATGTTTGGTTAGTATCAGGAATGGTTGCCTTTTCATTATATAGCATTTTATTAAATCTTTTATGCATGAAATTATTACTTTTGCTTCTGCCATAGAGTTTCACAGAAGTCTTTAAATGTGCTGCTATTCGTTTTATTTATAAATTCTCCTATTCAGTGAAGTTAAAAGTGAACTAATGAAAATTTTCAACGAACATTCTATTTTATTTCTTTTTATATTTTAATTTCGATTTGGAAAAATAACATTTGATATTTTGTTTTAGCTTTCAATCTATTGAATTATGATAAATTATTAATTTTTTAGCTGAGAAAATTTTACTAATTTTTATGATAAATTATTAATTTTTTAGCTGAAAAGACGTTTGATCAGTCTGATTTCAGACAAATATTGATTGATTCAATAATCAATTCAGATTGAATTTTTCAGCAACGTAAAGTCTAAGAATTCACATATGATTTTTTCTGTAGCAAAACAAAAAAAAAAAAAACCTCAAAAAATAGCAAACATCGTCTGATCGATGACTTCAAAATTCTTCCCATAAGTGCTATTTCATTGAAAAATAGACTGTGATATTCATTACGTGACGTTATTTTTCATTTTATCACATTTAATGAGACAATCGTGTTTTTTTACATTGGTTGGAGAAAAAAAAATGAAAGCCGTTTGATATTCAACCAGTGGATTTCAGTCGTAGTATCTGTAAATATAAGGAATTAATTAATTAACATTGATGAAATGGATGTTGAAAAGTTTTTTTTGTTTTGAAACGTTCTAACAAAGTAAAATGTATTATATTATTCAGTTAAGAAAAAAGAAAAAAAATTCTTTTAATAATTCATTTAACAATAAATACAATAAACCTTCAAGCTTTCCTAGTACTCATCAAAAAGAATGCAAAATGAATTCAATTATCAATAATTTTTGAGCCTTTTAAAATAAATTTAAAAAAAAATTTTTCAAAAACTTTTTTGTTGCTTCGCTTTTTTTTTTGTGGAAAACTTTTTTCCATATCAAGTATCCTTTTTTCCTTTTTATGTTAGTATTTGTCAAAAATATTTTTTATCACTTACCCAAATTGATTCATTGGTAGAGAATAGAGTACTAATAGGTTTTAACTAAACTTGTGTGATCGAAAGTACGTGCTTCAATAAATTTCATCATGAATTTTACTTGTTTAAAAGTGTTCACTTTAGTCGCTTAACGATTTTAACATTTTCTTTTTTCTCATTGTCTATCTCTAGCTTCATGGCATTTCAGTACTATTAATCAATTCACAGCAAAATTTCATAGCGTTAATTTTGATTTAATATGTCATTTTTTTTTAAAAAAAAAAAGTAATAAATTTGCTGCACTGTGTTTAGCCTAATTTTTTCAACATAGGACATCCTGTAAGTAGAATAGGACGAATGACTTAGTTTGAAATTTCCTTTTTACTGATAATATATCTAATGTTACACTGATAACTTCTTATCAGTTTGCAATTTCATTTCTTGTTTGCTCATCTTTGTCTTATATTTTACGTATTAAGGTATACTCTTCTATTCCAAATTTTACCTCAAAAAATTTTTTCTTCATAATTTGAATACATTATTTTTTTGTTTGCTTCTTTTGTTGAATTCAAAAGTTGTGCTATTCATAATCATACACTTAATTAGTACATTTCTTTTTCAATTTTAAATCATGAAATTAATATAATACGTGCGTGTTAGCAATTTGAATGCTATAGCATCCAAATAACATATAAAGAATTAATTGTGAAGAAAGAAGCAAAGCATATAGTTAGCATTTGACGGCTAATTCGACAATTTAAAGCAAGACTTTTAACTGAAATTTTTCTTAGTAATCAAAAATCATCATTGAGGTAAACAACAGATAAATCTTTGTTGCTAATTCCCACTACTCCTCACCTGTTGTTTGCACTCTTTGTGAAAATATCTTTTATTCCTCCTTTGACTCTCAGTTATTATTTCCCTTCCATTCTTTTTCTTTTATGAGTCATTTAACAAATACATACAAGGAAGTAGTTTTTTTTTTCAAATCTAAATTGTTACATTATGTTTTTGAATTACTTGCTTTCCATATGTCGTAATTCGTTTGTTTATTGAAATTAATTAGAAATGCTTCCTTTCCTTTTTTTTTTGTTTTTTTCCTGAAATTTCTTAGTAAATGAAAAAACGTCATTCAATAAAATTTTTATTTACAATTTTTACATCTTTTTTCCATCTTTTTTTCCTTGCTAAAGTTGACCAAACTTTTAGATTTCTTCAATTTGAATGACTCTTATACTGTCATCATCATCATCATCATTAATTAGGCGTTGCTTCACAACGAAACCAGTACGAACAATTATTGACAGTAAGTGTTATGGTTTTTTTTTTCTTTTGCTAAATTAGAATGCAGTAAGTTACTGTATTTTTATTTTCACTGTAATTAGAATATAGTGGTAGTTTGTTGTACGTATTGAACTTCTATCACTGTTTTCGGCCTAACCATCTTTCTATCGTAATCATTTATTATCATTATTGTCGTAATCATGAATGTATTAGAAAGGTGTGTTCTTGAGAAAAATTAATTTTAATACGGACATTCATGCATTCGATGTTGTTTTAGCTCATGATGAATTCTTATTTTCCTTATTTCCTTTGCAAATTTTCTATTACTCAAATTTCCAATTATTATTTTCCTATTACTTTGCTAGCAGTAGCATATCCGTTCGATTTATTTCTCTCGACGTACAACAAATTTAAATTGCTACTTTTTCATTCTTTTTTTTTTTCATAACTTTACACGTTTTCTAACACATTTTTTCTTTTATATGGGAAATAAGACTATTTTTATAGTTCACAAAGCTATGGAGCAACACATATCGCTTATAAAAAGGAACGATCCAACGAAAAGGTAAGCATTGATTATTATTCATTGTGTAATAAATGCTATATAGGTGAAAAAATTTTTAAATAACTGCATTTGCTATGTGAAAATCTCAGATGTATTCTGAGGGTAGAGGCTCGCTTACTGGAATTATGCAAAATAAGTTAAACGAAACATTTTAAAAATCAAGTACAGTAGAGTGAGGAAATTCCAAAATCGAACAATGGACGACAGCCGTGATCAGGTGCTAATACCGTTAAAAAGTTCCAGTAGGGAATTTCATACTAAATACATCAGCTGGCGTAATTATGTACGTTTTGGCATGCTTCTAGAGGATCTTGATACATTTGCTGGTTTGTGTTTACTTTTTGTACCCTATCATTATTGGTGCTACAGCTATTGTCTTTTTTATTGGTTAATTAAAAAATTAATTTTTTTTCACTGTATTTTCAAGTTTTAGAAATCGAAATTTTTTCTCTTCATGTTTTTTTTTGCAATTTTTAAGTTCAAATTTCATATTTAGCTATATTTCAATATTTTAAATGAAATTTCAGTTTGGTTAGCTTATCGGCACAATCAGGGAGAGATAGCAAAAAATTCGGATGATCTTGAACCATTAACATTTGTTACGGCATGCGTCGACCATATCAGTAATTTTTTTTTTTGTGATATCATTAACTAATGCATATTTTCACTAAAAATTATGCAGCAATTTTTGCTTTAATGTAAAACAAAACAAAATGGCTTTTTTTTTTTACTTTTGTTTTGCGCCATCAGGAATGGATGATCAGTATGATGTTGCGCTTGATGAAGATATTTACATGGATGGTTTCGTGAGCTGGGTGGGCACATCAAGCCTTGAAACTTCCATGCAACTCTCTCAAAATGTCGTATGTTTCATGTATATGAATTTGAAATTTCATTTACCAGTTGTTTCTATGATGCATTGTGAAATTGACCGAAAATATTTGTGCTAATTTGAAAATTTATTCCATATAAGTAATCCTCGTTCAAATGTCAAAATTAATGAGATCATTATTGTCTGACTAATGATGCTAACAAACCTGCTTATCAACTTTTCATTTCATTAATTTAGCATATTTGCTAACATAATAAGAAAAAAAAAAGAAAATCTAGTACTGCCATCTTTTTAGAATGGTGTAACAAATAAATTCTTGCAAACAAAATTTGTAATTGTTGCACGAGATGTCGAAGGTAAAAAATCACTGCCGAATGTTCCATTGACGATTACAAATGCTAAGGAGGAAGCAATTTTCAATGAAGGAGAAGGTTTTGTGTTTTTTCCTGTCAGTTTTTTTAAGTGTGAATAAGAGAAGGAAATGTTTATAAATGTGCATTACAATCTCCACATGTACTTTATCATCTTTTCCTCTCTCTTCCTCTTTCTCTCTCTGCCTCTCGCTCTCACTTCTTGCATTTATCTTCTTCGAAAAAGACAGATAATTTGCATGAAGTAAAAAAAAAGGAAAAGTGAAAACATGTCACTTTGCAGAGGAAAATTCCACAACTAATTTTAGAGGGTCGTAGATTGCGCAAACTGAATGAAGAATGCTCATTGTTGAAAACACCACCAAATGAAAGTGAAATTAAAATATTGCATGATATTTTCAAAAGGAATATCGTATCTGGGTGAGGATCTTTGTGAAAGAATTCACTAAATTACATTTACATATTCCTACTAGTGTAAGAATTTTTCTGGATTAATTTAAATCAAAAAACTTATCTATTGATAATTTTTGACATTAATTAATAAGATGTTACTCTGTTCAATAATTAATAGTATAACACTTATAGAATTATGAACGTGAATTGTGCTAATTCAATAAAGGCAGTTGTTCTATAGGTTTAATATTTTATGTTTTCGAAATTGCTTTCGACAAATTGATAGTTGTTGTTTCTTGGATTTAATTTCCAGCTTTATTGTTAACATCATCATCAAATTCATAACTAATATAATAACCTTTCATTTAATTGAAACGCTTATTCCATCAATGTAGAAAGAAAGCCATCATCATCAAAGCGTTTTTTTTTAAGAAGTCGAAAAAGTCATAGTCGAATTCTACCATCTAATCATGCGTGGATTCATGACGCTTGTCTTAGTGATACGATTGTTTGTTTTCCAATAAAACGAAATATATATGGCAAAATATTCGGTGGTTTTTTAATGCGAAAAGCTGTAGAGTTAGCTTGGTCGAATGCATCTTTATTTAGGTAATACTACTACTACTACTTTTTATTATTATTATTATTATTATTATTATTATTATTATTATTATTATTATTATTATTATTATTATTATTATTATTATTATTATTATTATTATTATTATTATTATTATTATTATTATTATTATTATTATTATTATTATTATTATTATTATTATTATTATTATTATTATTATTATTATTATTATTATTATTATTATTATTATTATTATTATTATTATTATTATTATTATTATTATTATTATTATTATTATTATTATTATTATTATTATTATTATTATTATTATTATTATTATTATTATTATTATTATTATTATTATTATTATTATTATTATTATTATTATTATTATTATTATTATTATTATTATTATTATTATTATTATTATTATTATTATTATTATTATTATTATTATTATTATTATTATTATTATTATTATTATTATTATTATTATTATTATTATTATTATTATTATTATTATTATTATTATTATTATTATTATTATTATTATTATTATTATTATTATTATTATTATTATTATTATTATTATTATTATTATTATTATTATTATTATTATTATTATTATTATTATTATTATTATTATTATTATTATTATTATTATTATTATTATTATTATTATTATTATTATTATTATTATTATTATTATTATTATTATTATTATTATTATTATTATTATTATTATTATTATTATTATTATTATTATTATTATTGTTATTATTATTATTATTATTATTATTATTATTGTTATTATTATTATTATTATTATTATTATTATTATTATTATTATTATTATTATTATTATTATTATTATTATTATTATTATTATTATTATTATTATTATTATTATTATTATTATTATTATTATTATTATTATTATTATTATTATTATTATTATTGTTATTATTATTATTATTATTATTATTATTATTATTATTATTATTATTATTATTATTATTATTATTATTATTATTATTATTATTATTATTATTATTATTATTATTATTATTATTATTATTATTATTATTATTATTATTATTATTATTATTATTATTATTATTATTATTATTATTATTATTATTATTATTATTATTATTATTATTATTATTATTATTATTATTATTATTATTATTATTATTATTATTATTATTATTATTATTATTATTATTATTATTATTATTATTATTATTATTATTATTATTATTATTATTATTATTATTATTATTATTATTATTATTATTATTATTATTATTATTATTATTATTATTATTATTATTATTATTATTATTATTATTATTATTATTATTATTATTATTATTATTATTATTATTATTATTATTATTATTATTATTATATTATTATTATTATTATTATTATTATTATTATTATTATTATTATTATTATTATTATTATTATTATTATTATTATTATTATTATTATTATTATTATTATTATTATTATTATTATTATTATTATTATTATTATTATTATTATTAATTATTATTAATTACTATTAATTACTATTACTATGCCATTTTTTTTGTTTCATTTCTTACCATTCACTTTTTTCCCGATGCTCTTTAAAATTAATCTTTTCTTTGCAGTATTTATACATTGTTTATGCTTACAAACATCTTTCTCAACTATGCTTTATGCTTGATGTGATATGAATTAATATATGTTGCTTTAGCGGAAATCGTTGTCGTATTTGTGGTGTGGATGACATTGTGTTTCGTAAAAGTGTAGATGTAGGTTCAATCCTTCTCCTTTCCAGCCAGGTAAATAGTCCTTTTCCTTTTTTTTTTAATATTTCCTCCTAATTAGAAACAAGAAATGATAAATTCTTTTCCATCCTACTTTTTACATCTTTTCAATTTTTTCAATAATTTTAATAAAAAAAAATATGTAATGTAGGAAGAAGAGGAAATTTGTGTGTTAGTAATGATCATTAACAAGTTTTCAAATTTCTTTGTTTTTTTTTTTAAAAAAAAAGTTCTCAAAAAAATTTTGCTATTCATCGTAAGTTTTCAGATTTTTAAATTTGGTAAATCTACAGATATGACACTGTTCATACTTCATAATTTATGATTTAGGATCGTAACACTTGATATATATATACATTTCATTAGCATTTGATAAATTCAGTTACACTGAATTGAATCATCGAAATTTCATCCAACGATTGACAAATGAATGACAAATGAATAAGCTCACTAAAGCACGCCAAACTTTTTACACTCAAATTTTAGCTCCATTGAATATGAATATTACTTTAATATAGATATATTAAATTTTGACGAAATATTAAAAGTCATACGTTGCTTGATTTGTTTCCAGCAATACTGTTTCAATGCACTAAATACTAACTTCAGGTCCTATCTTTTGTAAAATAGAAGAAGAATAAAACCTTCTAAAATTATTCCATTTAGTATAGACAGAATAAAATAGTAATAAGAATAAAAAATATATATATATAATATGGGAATAAAAATGTTTTTACTTTACATCAACGTTTGGGAAAGTTTGAATGATGTGAGGTAATAAATAATACAGTGAAATGACTTACAGGTTTGTTACAGTACCGACCACTACATGGAACTTGTTGTTGATGCTGAAGTTTTGGATGTTACTACAGGAAATCGTGAGGTAAGTTTTTTCGCGAAACATATTGTCGTTAATTGATAAAAAGAAAAAAAAAACACTTGAGGAGTTTTAACTTTCCTATCCTCGTAGCTTTTTCGCATCTACTTGCTTACGCAATCGGAATCAAACAAGATTCCGTGTTATTATTTTTCATCAAATTCAAATGTTTTGGAAAATATTCATAAGTTGCGAAAGATGGAAATAAACTTTAACAAAATAAAGTGAAAAATTCTTTTTGCATATGTAATTTTCTATCCTATGCAACCGTGCTTTTATTCAATTTTATTGAAAATTTCAGCTAACAAATACATTTTATATAACATTTCATTCTGATCGTACCGTACCAACTGTCGTACCATATTCATATTCAGGTATATATATATTTCAAATCTCTTTAATTATTCTTTAAAAGTTGAAAAATTCGATAATGAATTGTTCAATTTTTTCTTGTATGGATTTTGAATTTTCGTCTTAATAGAAACTTTAGCTTTGGAAGGCATACGTGAATTGATTGCAGTATTGCGGAATATTCTATCCTTTTGCAAACGCTTTTTTCCCTAAGCAAAATCTTAGAAGCATTGAATTTAACTCCAACAAGTTGTCGAGACAAATTTAGCATCACTGACAAAGTTCACTTCAGAAGGAATGATTTACCTGGAAGCAAGACGGCGCTTTGATAGATTCCTTTCGCAGCATCGTAAGATGGCTGAATGATGTTGTGAAATTCTGTCACATATGCTAGTGTGAAGTGTGCATTCAAAAATTTAATAAAATAAATGGACTATTTATTATATTTCATATTATTTTGAAAAATTTCATCATTGTATTCTATTATCATTCAAAAAATTTCGTTCCGCGTCATCATTCCTTTCCATCTATCTATGCGTGACAATCGTTCCGCCTTGTGATACTCTAATTTCAACAACGAAATGCTACATGTTGAAGACATACGTGAAGAATTTTCATGCTCAAAAATCAAACAGCTAAACGGATGTTACTATTTCTCCTCTTGCTAACTAATTTACTCCTATTCTTCATTTATTGAATTTTCAAATTTTAATTAACCATCTGGTAGCTTTTACTGTAGTCACTGCTATTCGTTATGTTATTCACTTTATGTCTTACTTGTAAATTAATATTATTTTCTCGCTGTTAATTTACTTTTCCTCACATTTCAATATTAATAAATTTTTTTTTTTTTTTTTTTTTTGTATCAGATCCATTCACATAATTTTTGAACGGCGAGGAGAACGACGATTTATTAAATGTGAAGGAATTTCATTCACATAGTAAGAGAGCTGTTATAACCGATATCGGTCAAAGCAGGAAAAAACAATATTAGCAGAATTGCACTGAAATACAATTTATTAATTTTTATTGCCTTTTCACAAAAAAAGAAAAAGAAAGGAACCAGAAGTTTATCGTAGCTTAAAGTCGATGGTAGAAAAAAAAAACCGGAAAGCCTAAAATGGACATAGTGGTAATTTCTGCATAGATAAAATAAACGATATTGTATGCATTCTTCAAGCGAAGAATACAAACAGTTGCAACACTGATAGGATATCATTTATTCATAAAATAATATCAATTACAGTTCCGATATATAATAATCAATTACAATTCTAAAATAATAATCATTACAATCACAGGTCTGCTTTTCTCTCTACACAACAAAGTGTAATTGTAATAGTGTGGAATAATTGTCAGACTTAATTTTGCTAATTTAAATAAAGTTACTATCCTGTTGTGCATAGAGGTGATCCTTATCATCGCTTATCACTGTATGAATAATCATTATGATCATTTATCATTGTGAAGATGATCCTCGTAATCAGTTATCGTTATAAAGATGGTCCTTATCATAGTTTATCATTATTATTATAATTAAGTCCTATTCATATAAGTCATTATTATCACTTGAAACTAAACAGTAATCGCTTGCATCATCAGTTACTGTTTTGGCTCATTAAATGATCATCGTTTTACTTAAATTATCACTGAAGTTTTTTTTTTTACATCCTTCTGAATATACGAAAAAAAATGACGAAGTATATTTTCTTCCAAATATTTCAATGTTAAAATATGAAGCTTTGTAGACAAAATGCATGGCTTATTTCTTATTTCGAAACATTCAGTTTATGTCCACAGGAAGTCCGAAGTTTTTTATTAGAATGTTTGATGAAAAAGAAATGCAAAATTTAAATTTTGATGTCATTTGCATGATTCAATTGATAATTTATTTTTAATAGAAAGTAGAAGATAGCATGCATTCCTAACAATTTAAGATATTTATTGCTTTAAAAAAAATCTAATGATTAATAATGAATGGAAATATTTTGATTTGCTAAATTTATGAATTTCAAAAAGTTCGATAACACTTTTCATCATTAAACTCTTATTTTATGAGCCATAAGTGAGTGAATGAGTGAGTGATATTTTTTTTGAGGAAACTATTGCGCAGGGTTATCCAGAAATCGCCAGAAAATTTAAAATTGTAAAAGTTACCTCTGTATTAAATTCAACACTGTTAGTTAGTTGTATATATGAGATTATCGGTGATGCTATTTTAAGTTCTCATCATAGGCGTGCGCATATTCATTATGCATATATGTCAATCGGCTGATGAAAGAATAATAATTTGCGGTGAAAATACAAAGAGGATTAACAAATTCAGCGCGGTAGTAGTAGTGGTAGTAGCATTTCTGTCTTGTTCCACAAAGAAAAATTGGGAGGAATTTTATTTAAATTAATTTTTAAATAGAAATGATGAATAATTGAAAAGTAGTAGTTCTGCTACCACTTTCCATAGGTGTTATTTTCAACTGCATTGTGAACAAAATGTGTAACACTTATCAGTGCAAATTATCAGCAAATTTAATTTGCTCTTTTTTTCAATTAATAAAATTAGTGATTGTACAGCACCGGAAATTGCTAATTTTCATCACATTATGCGCGCAATGTGTATGGACGCTAGTGCAGCAACCAACAGTGGTAATTTTATTTTATTTTATTTTTAAAATCTTTTTTACTTTCATAAATCCTAAGTAGTTGCTTGGAAAATGCCTTAGCTGACTTATCAATGTGTTTGTGAAATGGATGTGCTGTAATTGATGATAACCATTCATCAGTTATTAAAATTGATCAGTTGTTTTATTGGAAAGAGTGATAAAAATTTTTCAAATGAATGACAGTATTGAAAGAAGAAGTGATGATAGAGTGATAAATGAAAATTAGCAATGTGGCTAATCAGTGATAAAAATTTCAGACTTTTTTTTTAACTTTTTAATGTTACAAATTTTATTAATTAGGCAAAGGATGCAAATTGGGAAGTGTTTTTAATTGGTTCTATCAGTTGTAAGTTGCAAGTAAAAAAAATCGCACTCAAACAAATTTTCCTTTTCCAATTTTGTACATTTCGCAAAAATTAACATACAATGAAAGCTTTGAAGTTCTTTTTGAAGTTCTTTGAAGTTCATTTGAGGAAACTTTGAAGTTCATTCTTCCTTTCGTTCTTTTTTTGATCGTGTAATGCAACTCTTATCAGAAATTCAATGATAGCACTGATCACTTGGTTATTCCACCTCTGTCAGAGTTTTGGTAGCATTAATCACCTGGTGCCTCTCTCCAATTTCTGCTCACCTGGAAAAGCAATTTTTTGCTACCGCTCGTTGAGGACACGCTCGTTGAGGACACGGAAAATACATGTTTTGTTTGAGAGAAGTACATAGCACTAGAATCTCTCGAACTAGATAGTTGTTGCTCGATGAGTGCTTGGTCATTTTGTAAGCGAAGAAGTGACCAGCTTATAAACAAAACTAGCGCAGTACAGGGAAGAAATGACCTGACCATTTGATGTAGAAGGAAAAAAACAACGAATATAACGATGCGTACATATGTTATAGAGTTAATGCAGATTTTCAAACAAGTAGTCGTAAATTTTTTTTGCTAATTTGTGCAACATTCATTATTGCTCGCAAAAGGCATAATATTATACTAGCTCATTTCAGGAATGTTTTACGGACGGCTTACGACTGCACTTCACACCGGAAAGCCAATTTCATGGACATATTTATGTGCAAGGATCGTTTACTGATGAACAATGTCACGTTGATTACACGCAAAATCCAGTTGATGCACCATTTTGCTTTGACGTTCTCTACAACGGTCGCTGCCATGTAAGATGTGAAGTGAAGGTAGCATTATTCATCCTAGGAAAAATAAAAAAAAAAAGCCTAAAATAGTTTCCACGATCACTTTCAACTTTCTTGGCACTCACAAAGAGAGTGAGAATGCTCAAAGATATAGGTGAAAAAGTTATCACGTAGCCAAGCAGTTAATCTATTCCATGCATTTCAGGATGAACCAAGGGGTATCAATTACAATGTGGTTGTCATCGTTCAACACCATCATTTATTTCTAACACATGCTGATAGAGCATATAGCATTAATTGCTTTCATCCGGCAGATTCTAACAATTTAGCTCGTCAAATGGAAATTGATGGGTAATGCAATTTTAGGCGGAAAAAAACGAAACAAATTTTAAATTAGAGAAGAATGATCGAATAAATTTGAATAGTTCGCTTGTAAAGAAAAAAAGGAGAGAAAAAAAGAAAATTTTGTTGATAATATTATCAGATTTTGTGCATTATTTGAACTGTTCACTCTCTTAATGCTTAATTGTTAATTGCGTTCATTTCAAATTCAAATGATTATAATTGTGCTAATTAAATTACTTTTTAATTGGTAGTTTAACGACAACGCAGTTGGGAGGCGAAATTATGAACCATTGTGCTTACGAGGTACTGATGCAATCTGTAGACGGTGAACCGGTAAGATATGCAAAAGTTGGCGATCCGCTAATCCATAAATGGAGTTGTGGATTAGGTGAATTGAAATTATTGGCTCCTCGTATGTAATAAATCTTACCGTTAATACATGTGTATTTTAATTTCCATTTAAACTTATTGAATTAAATTTTTACTTAACTATATTTTTTCGCTGTTCTCGTCAAATTTATATTTAGTTCCATTTGCATTTTTAGCAAACTTTAATGTAGCATCATAGAGCAGTTGAGAAAGTTATAATTGCAGAAAATTACGGCATGCTTATTCACTCATGTAGCGTTCGTGAATCTGGTGGTGCATCTTTTCAACTGGTCGATAATCAAGGGTAAGACTAATAGCAACAATCTAATTCTAGATTCCTCTGGAATTTCGATTGAAATTTTTTTTTTAGCTAAATGTATTCTATTCTTTTGTACGCGTTTATTTACAGGTCGCTTCGTATACTGTTTGATATGTATATATGTAAAATTTTTTTGATGATCCATTTGAAGTGATTGATTGATCCATTTGAATGTTTGCAGCTGTGTGACAGATAAGACATTAATGAATCCATTGACCTACAGTGACGACCTCACTGTAGCATATACTGTGGTACCAGCGTTTAAATTTGCCGATCAACTTACCATTAATTTTCAGTGCAAAGTGACACTTTGCAATAAAGCACGAAATGGTTGCGGAAACATTTCGGTATTTGATTTTTGTCCTCAAAAGAAATAATTCAGGAAAAAAATTCATTTTTTTTTCGCCACTACTAATCCGTTTAGTTTTATTGCAGTACTGTTACTGCATTCATCGTCCTAACAGACCACAATCATTCTAAATATATCATTTCTAACAATTTGTTGATCGAAAAAAGAAGCATTTAATTTTTGGAAGAGAGAAATAGCCGTAGATGAATACTTATATCGTTTTACATTGAGTGATCATTGATCATTAAAACATAGAATAAAAATTAAAATTAAAATCCATGGAACAACCAAACACAATGAATAAATGCTAAACTTATTTTAGCCGCCTAACTGCGAAGCTCTTCCAACTGCAATTCCCACATCTCCCATACCAGTTTTAATTTTTGCGCCAATTATACCAACATCAACACCACAGTCTCTTATTACCACTTCAGTTTATGAAACTTCTCAAACGCCTTCCAGCATACTGGAAACAGAAGCGAAGTATGCCACGGACACTTCAACGTTGCTACCACCGTCATTTGTTATGGAACTGTTATGTAGTAATGTCATAGAAATAAGTAAGTGCTGCTGCATCATGGTTAGCAATAAATTTTTGCAAAAAAATGAACTTGAAAAATCCGACAAAAAAATTCCTCTCCACTCGACAATAATTGCTTGTACGTTTGCGCTTCATTTAGCTGCGAGAGGAAAATTTGCGAAAAGGGGAAAATGAGATAATTTTGCAAAGTCAGGCTCATAAGTAGGTCCAATCCAATCTTCATCATTGCCTTCTAATATTAAGCAATTATTGGAAGCAAGCAACTTTAGATCGAATCTACAACTTTCCTTTACTGTAGAATTCATAGAACTTTTTAAATGTTCACACAGCTTACAGTAAGTAGCAAAAAAAAAGCGAATCGAAACAGTTGCTGTCGTTGTCGCTAGAAAATTAGAAAGCATTAGCGTTTTGTTTCGTTGCAAGAATTTTGTTAATTAATTATCATTTTACTTTAACTATCATTTTGCTCAATTATCGTTTTACTTAATTATCACTTTACTCAATTATCGTTTTGCTTTCAGATGGCACAAAAATGTGCGACGATCCTGTTGTTACCGATGAATCCACCATTTACACAACCACGCCAGAAAGAACACAGACGAGTTACAGGAAAAAGCGTTCATTGAATAAATTGGATGGAACGACCAGTGCGCCTCCTCAGGCGCTTTTTTTTCAAGCTAATTCTACCATTTCTACTCCTCTAACATTAGAAGTCAGCACTGATGAGGTAGATTTTTGAGATTTTTCAATTTAAAAAAAAATTTATCGCATTGTAGCATTACTGATTTAGATTACCAATGAATGCGTAACAGAAAATGTTATGCTATAGAAGATAGAAATTAAATTTGCTTTCAACACATTAGATTTCAGCTGCAATTGTAAATTTTTAAAATGCATAAAAATTAATAAGACATAGACAGTTATGTATTTCTTTTTATCAAAATTACATTATTGAACGATTTCGGGAGTAGAAGTATTAATGATATATAACGTTCGATGCGCAATTGTCGCCGATCTATATCATAATTGGTCTTGTTTATCATGAATATTATATTTATGATAGTGAACTCAAAGAAAAACCTCACGCTAATAATATAGCAATGATTATAGTAATAGTAATCATAATTATTACAATAATAATGATAATACTACTGTAATAATGATGGTGATATAATAGTAATAAACAGTAATAATGATACAGCAATAAGTAATGATAATAATAGTTAATAACAGTGAATGATAATTAATAGCAATAAATAATGATACTAATACAATAACTAATAATAATTAATTGTAATAAAGAATGATAATAGTATAATAATTAATAGGGAAATATTTTCAGTTGGTGATTTTTGAGAGTGATGAGATGAAGCAGGAGGATGGAGCGCAGCAGACATTACCGCAAACATCATGTGAGCTGTTGCAAAATGGGATGCTTTTGCTAACTGTAATTTTCGGTCTGCTAACAGCACTTCTATTAGCTGTCATTTTCGTGCAAAAACTTTACTACAACAGACGTCTAGCCAAGTGTAAGCTAATTCTGAGTGGCGTAAAATGCGCACAACAATGGTAGAGTTTAATGAAATACTTGAAGTTGGCGGTGAATTTGAGAATTACTCGAAAATTACAGCTAACAATTTGCATCACAAATCAATGATCATTTCAGTATCATTTCAATGTTCGTTCATTAGGTCATTCATTTCAAACATTTCGCTGTTTGCTCCAATTTTCTTCATTCTATTTCACTTGTTTCAAAAGAAAAAAAAAATTAACTCATGAAAAAAGAGAGCCTATAGCGGATGATTGCTGATTGTAGTAATTTTAGCACTCGTCGTTTTGCAATAAATTTTCATCAAAAAAATCTTTTTATTCTTGTTTCTCATAATGATTCATTCTAGCTAGCAATATTTGTTTTGATGCTGTGAATTATTGACCAAATTAATTTTCATTAATTTTAATGCGTAGCAGTTAATAAGTAAAAAAACGATTTTTTTATTTGCCTTCAATGCATATGCACCGCAATTCTTTACGGCGTGAAACAAACTTCATTTTCGAAAAAAAAAATTTAATTTCACATCTTTTAGCTAATTTAGCAATACAACTTCAAAACCATACAATCTATCAAATTCTTTTACGGATCAAGCAAAGATGAGGAAAAGGAATAAGCTAAAGCTAAGAAAAATAATTCTGCTATATGTGACAGATCAATCGTTTTGCGTAACTGATTCCGATAAATGGGATGATCAAAAAAAGAAGAAGTGATGAAAATGAAAAATTTGATGATTTTTTTTCAATTTAAAAAAAAAATAAAGTTTTTGTTTAACTTCATTCACTCTCTATAAAATGCTGTGAGATTTCAAAGAAAAATGGAAAAAGAAAATAAGTTAAAAATTTTATTATCAACGATGGAAAAGAAAGGTGTCAGCAACCGTGTACCTTCACGTGTACTTTCGGCTTCTATACTTTAGAATTGAATTTGTGACAGTTATCGTGATGTTCCTGATGCTCCTGATGCTTCCTGAATTCATCAAACATCATCACTGCTAATTTAAATTTATATTCCAAAAATAAAAACATGAGAAAATTAACATTTGTTTATTAAAGCTAATCGTTGTTTATTCACGATAATGGAAAACAATTCACTGTGAAAAAAAAATCCCTGTGAAATTTCACTCTTTGAATTAACATGAAAGCTAATATGCATTTTTCAAACCAATTTTTCTTCATTTTTTTTCTAATATAAATTAAAATCCCTCAACAAAAAGTAGTCAAAGAGCATGAATGCGAATCTGTCAGGCGCTTGCTTTCCTAGCGAAATAATTAGAGTGACGAGATTCAAACTATGAAATTTTAAGCCTTCATTATAATTTGAAAAAAAAAAACTTTGAAAATAAATTTTTATTTTTAAATTTGTTTTCTTTATTAAACAAGAAAAAATAACGCAATAATAATGAAGCTTAAGCAATATTTTTGCTTTGTCATTTAACTTAAAAAATTTTTTTTACTAAAATTATTAGTGATACTTTCTCATCCTCTTCTTTTAAAAATAAGTAGCAAAATTCGAAATTATAAAATGTTAACTTTCAATGGAAAACTTCGAAAATTAAATCTAATTTTTGCATTTGCTTTCCTCTTTTCCACTCATTGATTTACCCACCGAAATGCATGTTGTATTATCATTGCTGCCTCATTAGCTTTTGGATCATTCGGATCGATATCGATATTTTGCGCCACCGTTGCCTAGAATTTCAACATTTTTGCATTGGACATTTGCGCTCGACAAATTTAGAAGTGCTGGATGATGAACTTTTAATACTAATTAGCATGAACTCTCATTCGGTTCTCTTAGCTCAAATTAAACATCTGTTTTTCTCATTTTTTTGCACTTTTGAAATTTGCATATACACACACACACCCACACACACACACACATGCATACACACACATACACATACATATAGGTTCTCAGTTTATGTGAATTATTCGTTTGAAATATTTAAAAAGGCTAAGTACATTTATGAATTCTGCACTCCTTGTATTTCGAACGGCGGATGAAGCAGCTGGACGAAAATGATATTATTTTGCAATAATTACTTTTCATACTAAAGTAGCTTCCCGAAATAGTTAGTTTAGTGCATTTCAGTTATATTAAACAATAACTTTTTCTTGTTTTGTTTCTTCCTAAACGGATAATTCCTGCTAAATTCTGTTAGAAAGTATGAATGGAAATAAAATTATTTCAATTAATTTCTTTTTTGCGGCAAAAAATCAAAAAAAAAGAGTGAGAGAAAGAGAGAGAAAATTACGACAAACATAATTTCAATGAGGAAAAATATGAAATGAAAATTGACGCATAAAAAAACAGAAGAAAAAAATGTGGAAAAAAAATTTGATTCAATTAATTGCATTTAATGGATAAAAAAAAAATGTTTGAGAAGCTTTGAGCAATTAAATCCATTTCAGTTCAAAAATTATCATGCAAAAATTCTCAAATTCATTCATTCCTTAAACAGCACCAATTAATTTTTGGCATATTTTAGGAATTAATTTAAATGCAAAAGGCTAACCTTATCAGTTTCATGTTGTCCAGCAATTACATTTACACCATTTGAACTTTTTTCTTTGTTTGTGCGAAACATACTAGCAGCGTCTTTTTGTCTTCTCTTCTCTCTTTTTTTTGTCTTTCTTAATTCCAGCTGTTTTTTTTCTTTTATCAGAAAGTATTAGCTGAAAGAGATGTTAGCATCGTATCGTTTGCATTATCAAACAAAAAGAAAAGGAAGCCGAAATACGTGTTGAAACGATGGATGCACGAATAACTTTAAGCCAAATAACTTTAGGCCAAATAGTTCGTTGCAACTTTAAGCCAAATAGCCAAATAGTTCATTGCACGAATAACTTTAAGCCAAATAACTTTAAGCCAAATAGTTCGTTGCACGAATAACTTTAAGCCAAATAACTAAATAACTTCAAACTAACTAACTAGCATTAATCAATGCACACCACACACACACACACACACACACACACACACACATGTGAGTGCTAATGAGAATAGCTAAATAGGTTAGCGCTGTAGTACTGCCGTTGCATAAGTATGCAAATGTAACTAAGTGAAGTGATCGTTAAATTTTGTCAAAGTTGCCTACGTTCTACGCTAAAATTTTTCAAAATTGTTAAAGTTGCTTACGATCGCTTTTTTTTGTTTTGCACTGAAAAGTTCTTTCATTACAATGTTGGATGCAAATTTACACTCTTCTAATGCATTCGTCCGATCACAAGCATTAGATTTGATGAAATTTTAAATTGAATCTTTTTTGATCAATGATCACACATCGTCGGTTGATAATTTAATGCATTTTTCAATTTGCATGAAATATTATCGCTTCATTGCATTTCACACATTTCGTCCGGAAAAGGTAGCTGCAAAAAAGAACCGGAAGAAGCAGAGTAAACAAGGAAGAACGGTGTAATTTCCGGTTACTGATTACGAATGATAGCAATGATTAGCATACTGATAAGCGGAAGATTCTTATTGTGTTACTGTTGTCATGACAATGGTAATGATGCTACTGATAACAATGATAGCAATAATTATAATAATTAATAAATATACTTGAAATATTACTAGATATGTTTGCTGAAGCAAATGTTGAGCTTGTAGCTGCACAATTTAAAATTGTGGAAGTTGAAATTTTGGTTAAGGAAATTTTAGTGAAATGAACTTGATTTCCATTTATTATTTTTTGAAAAAAATATCAATTTTCTACTAAGCAACTGCATCCCATGCTTTTCATGTCACTTACGCGAAATCTTTTCTTTTAAAATTTCCTTCAATATCATTCAATTCGTCTTTCATTTCTCTTGGGAGATTTTATGCTACGTATGCTTCACTTACATCTCTCACGCACTAATTATTTCAACATTTTTTAAATCTATGGAACCTTTTTTTCCCACGGAAAGCAAATATGAAGTTAGTAAAGTCAATGAAAAGTATCCATGGAAAGCAAAAATTTTTGACTAATTCCTTCTAAGACAACAATTTTCAAGTTAGTGAGGAAATTTATAAATGTTCGCATCAAAAGAGTAGGTGCAATTAAATTGAAACCCACAATTATAATTCATTTCCTATCAAGATCAGCACTGATCTGTTAAAATCAACTAAATAGTTCTGATAATGAATCAGTCATGCTGCACTTATCATTTTCATTAATCCTACTGTTTACATTTCTCAAAAAAAAAAAAAAAAACCCACTTCAATAATAAAGCTATAAATTATTTTCCAAAATTAGCAGTAAGAACGAACGGTTGGGATGCTTTTCGACGATTGCATTAGAACAAAGCATTTACGAGCGAACTAACACTCTTTTTCACTAAATAAAAAAAAAGAAAAGCTATTATTTTAAAATTTTTCGCAAAGTTATCTAATTACATTCTCAAATAAGAAATTGACGACAAAATTTGTGAAATTATTTTGAGAAGTAGTAAAATTGTTTCACACTGCTCACAAAATTACTCACGCAATTAGCATATTTAAATCTAAATTTGCACAAAGCATAAGCCTGAGCTATAAAAATGAAGTTAAATGCTTCAGCACTCAATGATTTGCCATTCAATGTGTCGATCACTCGTCGTCCACTTCAATCTTTTTTTGCTATTTGCACTAACTGTTACAACACTTGACAATATTAATGGAACAATTTGTAGCAATGGTACGTGTGAAGAAAAAAATTAAATTTAACACTTAAATACTGAATGAAATAAATACACAAATGAGCATTGGCTAAATTATGCTTCGTAATATGCATGAATTAATTATCTACAAAAGATAATTTTAATTGTGCAAGAAAGTGTTCGGTGAGCATTATTTTCATCCATGTGAAAATCACAACTGATCAATCCGAGGATGATGAAATATTGCATTTTAACTTAAAAAGGAAATTATTTTTTTGAGGAAAAGTGAGGGATATCTTAGAATTGCTATCGTTTTTTTTTTGTTTTCCAGAAAATTGTTACAATTCACTGCAAGAAAGGCTAATCACTTCATTTCCACGCGTAAAACGTTCCATTCTTTGCAAAGATCCGCCAAAGGTTTCTTCAAACATTTACCAATAATTTTCAATTCACAATCAATTTAACTAACCACTTGCAGTACTAACTGTATGCGTGCGTAGGTATGTGTTCGTGTGTGTGTGTGTGTGTGTGTGTGTGTGTGTGTACGTACGTGAAAGTTAGAAAATGAATTTTACTTTCCAATTTAATTTTTAAGGATTTTCATTTTTGCTACTATTTTATACGTGTTATGGATGATCATTGGAAGTTAGAACGCAAGGTTGACATGAGTAATAGAGGAGTGATTGAAAATTGTATGAAAGCTAAGAATTACACGTATGGATTTACATATCACGCCAATTTATCAGAGCGAACATACATGTACGTTTCATAAACAATAAATAAATGAATTTTTAAAAATATTACAAGTTAGTAAATTAAAAATTTAAATGGAAAAATTGGTAATTTTCAACATAATCTACCGCAAAAATGAACAATTCTAAGAGTAATGTCGAATGAAAAATTTTAAATTTCAAACGATTAAATTAAAAGCAAATGCGCAGTGATGATCAAACAATGAGGGTGAAGCATTTGGTTGATATCTTCTACTACTGTTGCAAGGATTGCTCCTACACCAACGTTTGTTTATTTTTTCATTTAAATGCCTTTTTTTTCAAATTTTTTTCATTCAACAAAATTAAAAAAATGTTTAATTCGTATTTTTAACATACAGTAGAGTAAATTTGCCAATTAGTTAATATTATTCTTAAAAATTAATATTATAAATGAGTTGGGAATTGTTGTTAGAGTATGACCGATGAAGGAATTGCAAATTTTATTGCTAATTTATTTTTGCAAAATTTACCAAAAGCAAATTTTGGTACATACATTTCTGGCAAATCACCTCCATACTGTATTTTGGAAAATGGAGCACTTGCAGTATGTAACTCATCTCTTTTTTCTGCTTCCTTTTTTCCCACACTAAAATTAACATGTGAAAATTTCCATAGCTTTTTTATGAAATTAATTTTCATATAAAATTCTCACATATCTGTGCTATTAGCATTTAATGACTGGCAATAATGGAGTGAAAAAGTGCATTTTTATTAAATTCCCTTCTTTTGTTTTTCAATGTTTTTTTTCTTTGATGTTGTTTTTCCCTTTCAAATTATTTAAAAGCAAAATATTTGCAACTAAATAATGAGAAAAAGCAAAAAATTTAAAAAGCAAAATATTTTATTCAAATATTTTTGGATGAAAGTGGTTGGCGTTAATCAATGTGTTTTCCTATTGGATTCATGTTCGCCAACAAAAATTTACGTTGGGCCATTGCTTGTATCAAAATTCGATCACTTATCACAATCCACTCAACGAATAAATGTTTGTTATGATTTCAATGAATGAACAATTTTCCACTACACTAAATGAAAGTTTACGAGTAATTAAATTTATAGAATTGAAAGTTTTTGTGTTGAAAATTTCTACACATGATTTAAATGAATGAGCAATTTTCCACTACACTAAATGAAAGTTTACGAATAATTAAATTTATAGAATTGAAAGTTTTTGTGTTGAAAATATTTACACTCATTTAATAATTACGCATTCACTAAATGCATTTGCAAAAATTTTGCCCTTTTTATTCTTCAAACAATAATTAATTAATTTAAGAAATCGTTAGTGGATATTATTTCAACGAATTTCACGGAAATATGTTCTAAATCAGAATGCATCTATTACCTATCACCATTGGAATTTTTTTTCTACTGCTGTTGCAATGCGAATTTTGAATTTTGTGCATATACAAATGATGAAAAATTACTCTCATATGCGAGGGTAAATGCGGAAAGTTGGATGAGTGATCCAAGCATACGGTCATTTCAAGAAGTACTTTTATACAATATTCGAACTGACCAGTTTAGAAGAATATCGGGTAGGCCATGGACCTATCGAAAATACATCTATAGCATGCCAAGAGGTAGGCAACTGGACTTATCTATCACAAATGCATCTATAGACTGTTAGCTAATAGCAACAATTAGAATGATAGAATTGTTAAAAATGAATTATTTTGCAGCAATGAATGGTGGTGGATGACGGAAGTGTTTCACTCCGTGAAATACGTGAAAAAAAAAATGAGAAAAAAGAGAAACCGACAACCAATTGACACTTTTACTAACTGTTACTTTCATTTCATGCTTTTTCACATTGCAGTCAATGAACTCACAGGTAATGTGACACCGACAAAGGACAACATACCTTTACATTTTTGTGCAATTGGTGCTTATAATGTGACCATTGGAAGTTGGAGCAATGATGAATTTGCAATGAAAACTGGAAAACGTGAAGTGCTAGGAGAGCCACAAAAATATTGCTATTTTATAGCTTCGTTGCAATTTCAGGAAACCGATCGAAAACCACCAACATCGTTCGTTTCATCTCTTTCAATTATCATTTCAAATGGTGGATAAATTCTAGCAGCATTTTAAGTGCTAAATGAATTTTCAATCATACATAGCTGTTACCGTATTGTTCTTTTATGCAAAAATACATTGATATCTAAGAGTAGCACCATAGAATGAAATTATTCATTAAATTTATCATTCAATTCACGCACCGCAACGCAATCAAAATTATTATTATTGAAGATTGGCGATGAATTATGGAAGTGATAGAGAAGAAAGGTGTCAGCAAGATGGTTGCAAAATTGAGGCACCAAATTGCTTGCAAAATTTAATTTCAAAAGACAATGTAATTGCAACATTCAAGTGCTGCTGCAGTACGAACGATTTGTGCAATCATTTAGGAAATAAACACTTTGAAGTAACTCAGCAACTTACTAGCACTACGTGAGTTACGCACAAAGTTACGTTTTATTATGAGGAAATAATTGAAAGAAAATTTACGGCAAATAATGACTGTGTTCAAAAATGAAATATTTCAAAATATCATCTGTGCAACTAATCAAAAGTTAACATTACATTAAATGATGAAAACAATTTTAACTATTAAACTTAGTCTTTTCATTTTCACTTAAAGAATGATGTTTATTTTTTCAAATATTAGAAAAATTTAACAAACATAATATTACATTACAACGCTTCAAAACACAACTGTTTTTCATAAAATGATAACTTAATCAATGTAATCAATAACACTAATAAAACTGCTACATCTAAAAAATTTTCATTTAAAAAATTAAAAACAAAAAAATTTTGATTTTTTTTTAACAAACAAACTTTGTTGCAAAAAGATCTCCTAAACATTAAAAAATATTTATTAAAAAAAGAAAAAAAAAAGATTTTACAGGCGTATTTTTCCATGTGTAAGTCAATCACATTCCTACTTAATGATTTATTTCAATCGACGCTTCAATAATACGTACATTAAATGCAGTCGTTTCTTCCTGTTCGATACGTACGATGAATTAATGCTCATTGAGGATTACTCATTTTATGCACCAGAAAATTTAGCTTTAAAAAAACTTTATGATGAGGGGAAAAAATTGCATATAGCAGGGTAGGATATGAAAATTTTAATTATTTCAATTTTTTCCTTCCTCTTTGAACTTCACCTTTTCTTTTTTTTTTCTCAAATATCAAATGATAGTAGTAGTATAGCAACAATTTAGGCATATTTTCATAAAGTAAAAATTTAAGCAAAAAAAGTATTTTTTTCATTAAATTTATTAGTTAAGAAAGGTGAAATTAATTTCTTACTTTTTAGAAAAAATTACAATATGACTGTTCAACATGGCTGTACGCGTAAAATATTTCTCCCAATTCTTGATCCATTTTGTAAAGTACTCATACCAGTTCTCACCAATGTCATTCAATGTTCCTGCTTTCAAAGTCCACGTCTACATGAGGTTCCTGTTTTCAAAGTCCACTTCTACATGAGGTTCCGGTTTTCAAAGTCCACCACCTCTACATCACTGTGATAATTCCTACCGTAATTAAATTTACGCAACAAATAATTGACGTAATTCGAGAATATTCCACTAAACTAAATGAGTGCAACAATTAAATGTTTCTCTCTCATAAACATATTTATTTAATTTCACTTTTCCTCAATGCACTTCGACTATTAAATTACTGGAAGTGTGCAGTGAAGAAAATAAGAGTGTGAAAAAATCATACAAATAGCATTGAGAATAATTTCACATATAATTAATTAATCGCAGCCATGTGATAGAGACTTTGAAAAAGCCGTACGCAAGGAAGGAACAAGAATAGCAGTTCCGATGTGTTTAAAAACAAGTGAAAATTTGAATGATCTCATGGATGACAAATATAATTTTGGTTTCGTCGGTCTAGCAACATACATGAAAATGGTATGCTAAATTGTATTTGCTTGATATTACTCAATTTTTAGCTAATTTACTACACCTAAATAATAGTAGTAATAATTTATGATATGATACTGATAGCAGTTAATAATAGCAATTGACAACACAGCAATAATAATAGTAACTAATAATAATGTTACAGTACTAGCAATAATAATTAATAATGCAATAATAATAATAATAATAATAATAGTTGGTGAAAACAATACAGTAATAGTAATAATTGATGATATAATAACAGCTAAATACAGCAATAATAATTGATAATGCAATAATAATAACAGTTAATGAAACTAATACAGTAATAGTAATAATTGATGATACAATAACAGCTAAATACAGCAATAGTAATTGATAATGCAATAATAGTTAATGAAACTAATATAGTAATAGTAGCAATTGATGACATAATAATAGCTAAATACAGTAATAGTAATTGATAATGCAATAATAATTAATGATAAAAATAATAGAAAATTAATAATTAATGATAATGGCAGTTTATTTTTCTTTTTTTTTTGTAGAAAATAAAGAATTATCCATTATGCTATGATATGATAGCAATTAATCCACGCAAACATGGCATTGAGCATCGTAGTGGACCATTTGATGAAATTGTCAATTATTTGTACAACGCAATTGGTACTGTTGGAAGGATGCGACGAATAATGACTTTTGCAGTTCGTCAACCGCACAGCAATCGTTCCATAACACGCTATCTGTTTACGTGTTTTCAACGTGAAAATCATGAGCCATGCAACGGTTTCATTTCTAAAAAAAAATTTTTCAATCATACTGATGCGAATCCATCCATCTATCGTTTTTTATAACATTTTAACTTCATTTAAACCATACAAATAATTCAGCAGTTTTGCTTGTTCGTCATTTTAGCTTTTCTTTTCTAAAAATTCACTGATAGAAATTGATGTAATTTTTTGCATTTTTCAATAAATGTAATTTATGTAAGTTTTATATTGTATAAAATGGAATATTCTCAGAGCATTGGAAAAAAAATCGTTTTTATTGCAATTATTATGTGCAATTAAATTTATGAAAAATTAAATCAGTTAATTTTGTTAAATCAGGACCTATCAATATTCGTGATCGTTTGTTACCACTAATTATTCGCGAAGAAAGCATGAAGCGCAGCTCAAATGATCGATCATTATGTCATGCTAATGGTCATGCTAATCGTATTAGGTGTAAATCACGTAAAGGATGTTTCGATTTTCATACTGTTCATGGTACTCGAATGGTAAATAAGTTTTATGTTACTTCGATGCTAATTACTGTACACCTATCATACTCCTCCTATATTGTTATTACCTTTGGAAAACCACAAAAATGTGATTGTTGCAAAATTTTAACAGTTGTAATCCAAGATTTCTTCAATAATTTATTTTCAGAGAGGATGCATCGACAAAATTCCTACAATTGTCTCAATGATGCCAGAAATGCGGCTACTGTACACCTGCTACAGTCATGCGTGGATTACCAGAAATGAACGAACACGTTGTAGTGCTGTAGTTGAGAACGATTCCAACTCGTCCGTTCCGCTGGTTGACGGAATCATTTGCTGCTGCCGTTCAACGTGTAGCACGTTCAAGAGCAATTCGTATTTGGAAATGAAAAATGGCTATTATCCATTTCAAATGTAACATCATTGTACTGATATTAGCTAAAAAAATTTTTGCTAAAATTTATTTTATCCTTGTGGTTAGATATTAAATTCGATAATTTTATTATTTTACGATCCTTACAATCACGGCATTTCTTGTACATTCAAAATATAATTTTCACGCAATGCATAAAACGTAAATCGCGTGAGTCTACTTGTTTCACATGTGCTTTTCGCAACGACGTTTATTGTGCTCTTTGTGTTTGTTGAAAAACAAACAACTAAATTAATGTATTCATTGCATAAAGTGTTCAATTTACGATGTCATCAAAATATTACAGTAATGTTTTTTCCAAATTTTCAATGAATGAATACGACGACATATGAATGTTTCGTTTGACGAATTAGACAAAAGTGCTTGAAAATAATTTTGATTTAATTTTCAATTCTTCAAATCATTCTTTAAATATTTGATTTAAACAGAAGGAGTTCTCAATGAACGAAGCATTAAATAATTCATATATAATTATATAAATTTTTTGTTTTTTAAATCTCTATTGTGCTAATTAACTGCTAATGCTACAAGCATAATTGTTTCAATCCTTACCCACGAAAAAATTACTAGAGATCTTAATGATCTTTCTATCGACCATATTCTATTGCTCGTTATTATCATCCCGCTTTACCGTTTTAAATTAATTTTCCAATCGACTGATCAAGCACAAACAATTGGCAGAAATCCAAATCTCACTTTTATCAATCCTTTTCCACCACTTGTTACTACTCTCTTTCTCCTCCCGTTTAAAATGATATTTCATGCGGTAGTGGCCTGTTAATTGTACAGATATATTAGCTTTGTTTTTTTTGTTCGAATAATTTAGAGGAATGTGCTGGTTTGAAGTGAACGATGAAAACTCCTATTTATTGATCGATGCATATTAGTGGATCACTCATCAATAAAAGCTCAATTACTATTTGAATAATTTTTTGCCAACTTCACTGCCTCAATAACTTCACACATTACTACCAAGTGATGCATAAATCATTCAATTTCTCATATATTTCACAACTCAATTTCGGATAATTTAAGAAAAAAATCACTTTCTCCTAAAATTTTTGCATTATTTTAAAAAACAGTAAATTCAAAATTTTCACAGCTATTTTTTTTTATATAATCAAAAAAGATGCGTAAAAAAATTTAATTTAAAGAATTAAAAATCTTCAAATTTGAGCATTTTTTTCAATAACGGTGAAAAAATTCAGCAAAATTTCATATCATCATATAATCTATTCTTTAAATTAAATTTAAATTTGAAAACAAAAAGCAAATTACACAAAAAGCGTACCACTTTTTCGATCGTTGCAAATCGATTTGCAAAATTTGAGCACTTTTAAGTGCTCAACGATGAATACCAATTGTTTATGCATCTTTGCAACTAATTATAACTTTTTTGAATGCAACGTTTCTGCACTTAATAACTTTAATCATGCGGTGAGCTAAATTGAATGATGAAAGTTTCCCTCCAGTGATGCTGTTTTTCCGGTTTTTTGACGGATTGCATTGGGATTATCAAACACGGCATGGAATCATTCCGGAAAGCCTTCCATCGTTCAATAATTCTTGTGAATGGCTTCCATATTTTACTAGCAGTGTTGCAGTGCTACTTTTAAAAATTATTCAAATCAAACATTCCATTCCGTTCATGAGCCTTTTTGCTGTTCGGATACTGGTAATTTGCTTCTTGTTTTCACTTACTTGACCTGTTTGTAGTGAGATTTGCTATTACTACTAATGCTCGTGTACCGTACACTTTATCGGTCATTTTAATTACGTGTCAATTATCAAGTTTAATTATCAAGTTTTTTTTTTCTTTTAAAAATGATTTGCTTTGTCGCATTCTTCAACTCAGTGCTCGTAAAACAATGGCTTTGTTCGCTCCGTTTGCGCTTTGTGAAATTATTGATTGCACCTTGAGTTAAAACAAGAAGCAATCCAAATGTTATATTTGCTAGCATTTTATAAAGTGAATTTAAAAAGGAACGTTTGAATTTGCAAGACAAAAGTGGATGTACCAATTATGGAAAATTTTTAAATTTACCACAAACGTGAAGTGATCAAAGAAGAAATTTATTCGGCGTAGTGCATTTTCAAGCATATCTTTCACTATTATTTATTTTTTACTATTATTTATTATTATTCATCAATACTTATTATTATTATTATTTACTATTGTTGTTTATTAATATTCAATGAGTATTTATTATCATTTATTGCTATTATTATTGTCATTATTATTTATTAATATCCATTATTTATCAATATTTATTATTGTCTACTATTACTTCCTATTATTATTTATTATTATTAATATTGAAATAAAACAGTTATTGAAGGTGTAGCATGTATTGTTGGAGTTGTAAAACTTTTAAGCAGGGTTAATTTTAATTTCAGAAAAAGTGCTCCGTTACATCTCCATCGTAAGTAACATCAGCAAATTTCTTGAGGTGAAAAGAAATTTTGTGAAGACATTAAAAATCTTTCATTTGTGATGCGAAATGTTGCATTAAATTTCTGGCAGAGAATTTCAAAGCAATCATCCACTCTTAGGAATTATTGCCAAAGGAAAGAAAAAAGGTCAGGTACAATAGTACCTGACCTTTTTTTTTCTCACAATTACTGTCATTTACTGTCATAGTCGGTCAACAACGAAGTAATAGCAATAGCTGTCCAAGACTTTTTCATAATTAATAATTTCCCTTTCACTCCTTGTGTTTCATTTTAACATATAATAATTAATGCAAAATAGTGGTAATATTTTTTGCACAATTTTATGTCATTTTACTTTACAAATCGAAATTCAGCCGGTATTATGGGTGGGAGGAAAAAACTTATTGAATTTCCCAAGATTTACATTATTGCTTTTAGAGGAAGAAATTGCGTGAAATTAGAAAGTGGAAATGCTTAAATTATACAGGCAAAGAAATATTCCCAATCGACTCTTTTGCAGCACAACAAATTAAATGATCGAAATTTTGTCAAAATTCTATTAAAAAAAAAAAAAAAAAACGCTACTCTAAAAATTACACTTCCTTTCCAAAGTGTACACTAACATCATCCGAAATGTCAAAAAGAAATCAGCAACGATGGAAAATGTTGCTAATAGAGAATTATTGATCGATTAGTTATTCGAATTTTCAATTTTCATTCAATAAATGCCGCAATTGATAATCACATAAATTTCCACAGAGACAGGATGAAGTCAAGCCTTGTAAATTGCTTGAGAACTTTGTACTCCAGCATTCCGTATTGGACGTGTTGCTGTTTGTCGTTGTATGAGCATTTCCGTCATACGCGTCCGGTTCACTTCATTCTGCGTTTTCAAATTGAAAAAAAAAAAAATTTGAAAAATGAGGGTGCTGTGAGTGTTATTATGGTAATCTGAAAGAGAAGAGAAGATCGTTGTTGATAATCGATCGGTTCATCGAAGATATCGTTTGGATAATATCAGAATTAGCTTACAAAGTAAATAAGCATTTTGTACGAAGAAGAGATGCACGAGCAACGATGCGCTGTTTATAAATTAATAGTGAAATTGGCGGAAAGGATCAACCGAATGCGGAAGAAGGTCGGGAAGTACGTTCGGTTCCACTGTTGAGTATGTATGTGTAGATGTTTGTGTGAGAGTGGCTTAATTAATTGTTTACACTAATTAAGTGCTGCATGATGGCGACGATATTTGCATGAAATGAAAAGTTCGAAAGTTAAGATAACACGTTGAAAAGAAATGATTAATTGAACCTAATTTTAATTTATCAAATTCATTTTTCCTTTGAAACGAATCTTCAATCTCTACGGTGTAAATTCTGTGTTCTTTGATTTAATAAAGAGTTTCCAGTGGTTCGCATAAATTTACCAAAATGAAGCAGTGACTGAAATCCGATTATTGAGCACAAAGAATTAAACAGGCATTGGTGCAATTTTATTGCTAGGCTAAACTACAAACTGTTCATGAATAAGGTTTCGTGACAATCTCTGCAAATTATTTCCTGTGAATTTTATTTAATTAGTAGTATTTCGTTCATTTCCAAACAGAGAAAATAAGCATTTTAAGTTTCGTTGATATTTTAAAAGGAATAACTTGCTATATATTGTAGTTAAAATGAAAAATTCCCTTATTGCACTAACCGTAAATACGCATGCAAATGTTTTATTTTCGGTGTAAATTTGAATATTTTTCAGAATTAGGAAGAAATTCTACCAATCGATATGCGCCTCATCCACTCACTTTTGCTCTTCCTCTTTCATTCAAGCAGACATACTTCAGTAAGTTTACCAAATATTGGACATTGTAATACTTCGCGATGACTAATTTCATAAATTTTAGGAAGCACAAACGCCACAGCCAAATTCATTGAATTCATATCGGCCAGGAGGAAGTGAGGAAGAGGTGAAACTACAGAATTCACTGGCAGAGGAAGGAGATGAAGTGCGGAGAGAGCCGTCAAATTTACCCTTTCAAGGTGAGAGTGCGGAATTAGATTCACAGTTGAATCATGTTTCCGTGAAAAAATCGACGATGAGCGTGCGGTCAAAGACTTACGACAGTGAAGAGTCGTTGCGCGGAAAACTGTCCACTTCGGACAATCAGCAAAGAGTCAAGACTGTTGCAAAGCAATACAATTGTTCGCGATGTCCGAAAGTGTTCAATCATTTGCCGAACTTGAAAGTTCACATGAGAATTCACACCGGTGGGAAGGCATACAAATGTTCGGTTTGCGATAAAAGGTTCGCTAAATTGTGGACATTGACCGGTCATGAAAGAACTCACACCGGTGAGAAGCCATTCAAATGCTCGGTTTGCGATAAAAGGTTCGCTAAATTGTGGACATTGACCGATCATGAGAGAACTCACACCGGTGAAAAGCCATACAAATGTTCGGCTTGCGAGGAATGGTTCGGTCGTTTATCGCACGTTAAAATTCACATGAGAACTCACACCGGTGAAAAGCCATACAAATGTTCGGTTTGCGGAAAAACGTTTCGTCAATCATCGCACTTAAAAGTTCATGAAAAAATTCACACCGGTGAAAGACAGCATAATTGCTCGTATTGCGGGGATACGTTTCCTGCATTAAATCAAATGATAGAACATAGAAGGATTCATACAGGTGAAAAACGGTTCGGTTGTCCGGCATGTGGGAAAGGCTTTGCTCGTTCATCGTCGTTGAACCGGCACATAAGGATTCATACCGGTGAAAAGCCGTACATTTGTTCGATATGTCTTCAGAGCTTTCCTGATTCATCACATCTGAAAAGACACTCGCGTGTTCACGGTAGTTGAAAATCTGTGGAATTGTTCGAAATACTGAGCTTAGACTGAAGAGATGGATGTTTTTCAATTTCTCCTCCAATGCTGTGAATTTGATGGAAAAGTTTAATCCGCAAAACTGAAATAGCTCAAACTCATGTTGAACTTTGATCTGCGTCCTGCACCCGCTTCCATATTTCATTCATTAATAATTTGTTGCAAATCGATTATTCATCACTAATTTTTATTTTCTGTTACAAAAAGTTATCATTATTGCTCCAAATTGCTGACGGTGCGCGTAACACGGAAATCATTGCTGACGACTGATGAGCGGCAATTTGCTTTGATGTTTGGAAAAAGCGGGAAAAGCAGCTGTAGAAATAGCTGAAAAAATAGCGGAATACTTGCTGTTACACGCACCGTCAGCAATTTAGAACGAATAAGATGTGCACTAAAGTTTTGTGGAATTCATTACTTTGAAAGAAGCGATGGCTTGCTTTTTCGAAATTGTGTTAAAGTCAGATATTTGTTTCAATTTTAGCTCATATTACCTGTTTATGTGTGTTCAATTGAATTGAGCTGAACTTCCGTTCCCTACCTTCAATGAGCATTAATGTGAAACGATGAAGTCTATGTTGAAAAAATATTTGCGATAAAATTGTAAAAATTATGGTAAAAGTATTTCGTTTTAAAATATGATCCACATTTGGTATTTGCTGATGATTTATGGATAGAACAAATGGAACTTAAGATTTGAAAAAGCTGACGATGGATTTTGTTAAATGCTAAAATGGCTACACACATTCTGCCAACCAATTCACAACGTTCCCTTTATTATGAAATCCATTTATTCTTTTTTCTTTTTTATCCGTTCATTAGCTTTCCAGCTAAGATTTTATTAATTGTCTTAAAATTGAACAAAACCAACGCTGTCAATTTCAAATTAATTCTGTACAGCTTTGTCTTAACGACAGAGAGCTTCCAGGTGCACCACTCGTGTTTTGAAACGCCGCTAGAGCTTTTTCACTCTCAGTCTTCATCGACAGATGACTTGGATAGTCTGGATTTACTCATGAAAACGGCCTTTATAGGTTATCATAAAATAATTTTCCCTTAATCTATTTCACCTTCTACGGCTCCTTCCAACTGCGCTTGCTCTTTAAAGTGCGCTCACTGCCAACTCGCAATCCATATTAATTGCTAATGCTAAAAATTTTAAAATTTAGCTAATTGTCTTCACTAGTTGCAGTCATTTGCTAACACGATCAGCGTCTACGACACGGAAATTTTTCGTTACGATAATTAGTTGCGTAAATTGAACCACATATTCTTGAATCATCTCGTTCCGCTGTTGCCGTGTCATTCAATGGAATGCTGCACGCTTGACTCGCTTGAAATGCCGCATGGTGGAAGCTATGCGTGCTGTTTAAACAAAAAATTTTCATACTGAACTAAAAACGACTGCTTTTTTTTTCCTTTATGTTATTGGTAAATTTGAATATTTTGCAATTGGCAAGCGAATTGTGAATTGAAATTGTAAATTCACCGCCAAGAAGTGTAATAATTACTCAGTGCATATAAACGTTTGACTGCAAGAGTTTTTATTCATTGAAACGTGAAAAAATTGGTAAATTAACAGTGAAAAAAAAAACGATTGAAATGCTGTCAGTTTCCTTTTTGGTTTTTTCAAACGCATTTCGAACATTTCAAGTGCTGTGAACACGCATGTGTCTTTTCAAATGTAACCAAAGAGAAAATTTTTCATGGCATACCGAACAAATGTACGGTTTTTCATTTGTATGAAACCTTATGTGTCGATTCAATGAAAACGGATGAGAAAAATTTTGCTCGCATGTCGGACAACTGTAAGGCTTCTCACCGGTGTGAGTTCTCTCATGACCGGTCAATGTCCACAATTTAGCGAACCTTTTATCGCAAACCGAACATTTGTATGGCTTTTCTCCGGTGTGAGTTCTTACGTGAAATTTCAAGTTCGACAAACGATGGAACACTTTCGGACATCGCGAACAATTGTATTGCTTTGCAACAGTCTTGACTCTTTGCTGATTGTCCGAAGTGGACAGTTTTCCGCGCAACGACTCTTCACTGTCGTAAGCCTTTGACCGCACGCTCATCGTCGATTTTTTCACGGAAACATGATTCAACTGTGAGTCTAATTCCGCACTCTCACCTTGAAAGGGTAAATTTGACGGCTCTCTCCGCACTTCATCCCTTTCCTCTGCCAGTGAATTCTGTAGTTTCACCTCTTCCTCACTTCCTCCTGGCCGATATGAATTCAATGAATTTGGCTGTGGCGTTTGTGCTTCCTAAAATTTATGAAATTAGTCATCGCGAAGTATTACAATGTCCAATATTCGGTAAACTTACTGAAGTATGTCTGCTTGAATGAAAGAGGAAGAGCAAAAGTGAGTGGATGAGGCGCATATCGATTAGTAGAATTTCTTCCTAATTCTGAAAAATATTCAAATTTACACCGAAAACGACGAGTGATGGAAGAAGAAATGTCGCGGATGAAACGACCAAGCAAATTTTCATTGTTGCTGAATTTTCATTCAGTGACGAATTTTTCATTTAACGAGAATGAATGACAGCGTATTTTTATTGAACTTTATTCAGGAACTGTCAAAATGTTCCTTCCCCCAACTGCACACGTCGTTGTGTGAACAATCCACGCCTAACAGTAAAACTTCAGTGACTGTAATTTAATTTTTCATTTTAAATCAAATAATTTGATTTAATTATTCCGTTGTATTGAAAGATAATTTAAACAAAACATTCACTGGAAGCACTTTTCTCAGACGTTTCCTTTATTATTGGATAACATTTGAGGTTTGTTACTAATTTTATAATAAATCTTTTAACAAGTAGTTTTTTTTCTCACTTTTCATAAACACTTCATTGCTTGTTCATATTTTTCTATATAATAAATTTTTACCAAAATTTAGATTTTACTGTTTAATGAATTGATTAGACTAATTATTGTTAAAAGCGTTGTTTAAGTGAAACAAAATTTGGTTCGTCGTACGTGAGAGGAAGCACTTAAGTGAATGCATCTAACATTGCAATGATAATTTATAAAAATGCTTTTTATTGCTATCACATAAATTTTGATTGCAATTATCATCATACATATGAAATAATTGTGAGAAATTCTTTTTGCACATAAAATAACCAACTAGTGAAGTAGCACAGCGTAAGTGCGTCAAAAGAATTAGCAAGAAGTGATATGTATGCGTGCATCACGTCATTTGTGACCTCAACTCAGTCGTGATTACACGCTGAATTTAAGAAGCATATAGCTAGAAGGAGAAAGTGAAGCTAACGAGGATTTTCCGAGTGAAAAGCGCAATAGACAAGCAACCACGTGCACTATATGGAAATGTAGTAGCGTATATAGGTAGGTATAATTAATTAATTGTAACATACTTTCACAACCAAAATCCCTTTGAGCGGAGCTACAATCCATAGCAAGTGGCTAGCCTTGTACGGTTGAGAGAGAGAGAGGGAGAGAGAGAGTTACGATAGATGATACCTTCCAACCACACTTTTGTTAATAATATGCAAAATTGGCTTAAATGCACACGATTGATCGTGTTGCTGGCGGTATCTGGAAAGAGGAAAATTCAATAATTTGTAAGAGAGCGTTAGATGAAAAGAACTGTGATGTCACAGAGCTATTCGATTAATTGCCTCTTAAGTTTGATTTCAGCACACAAACAATTGCTTCATTTTAATCTCATTTCATCCACTTATTTATTTCTCATCATTCTTCATCGCACTCTTTCATTCAACTTCTCTTTCTTTTTCTGTTTCCCTCCCTCTCTCTCTCTCTCTCCCTCGCCCTCTTACACACACCATCATCTCATTCCTTTTTCATTATACTTCGCTTCGCCTGTATTATCGCATTAGTTAAGACAATTTCAAAAGATATCAGTGTGATTAAAATCCGATAGGTTATCCAATCTCTTTCACGCTCGTCATCCTGTGGTCACTTCATGGATGCGAGAAATTAAGGTGATTCATTTAGAAACAGCGACGCTTACATTACGTCACTAATTTTAAAATGCAAATTATAAATGTCTTTTCATGCGACATTTGAAGTAAGCATACAAATTATTGATGAAATGTGTGAATGAATTGAATTGCCTTGCTACATGCGTTTCTTCCTCGAGCATGGAAACTTCGCCAATTGAGGAGCTGCTCATATTCTCATGATTATTCATACGAAATACGGCTTTATTCCCGAGATTTCCCAGTGATGTTTGTTAACAGATGAATTTTTAATTCTTCCAAAAATTTCTGTCAACTGCGCTCCGCTCCAATAGTGTGTAGCGAATCGAGTTTTTCCGCTATACGCTTTTTTCCCACCACAATTTTATTTTATTTTATTTTTTTTAAATAATCGTTAACATGCAATCTGCTATCCTCACCGATCGAGTGGCCTATTAGGAGTGTAGCTTATGTTGCCCTTAAGTCTAAGCTGATATTTGATATTTGTTCGTCGCCTAAAACGAGTCTAAACTGATATTTGATGTTTGATCATCTCCAAAAACGATCATTGGCTAATGCTAATGTAAGGAAAAAAAATGAGACGAAATTTCGTTGTTATTGCAAAAAAAACGAATGAATTTTCCACCTCCAACAATAAGCACTGAGCTATTATCACTCATCATAAATGTGCGCCATCGGTACGCCTGCAAAAGAAAAACGGAATAAGACACGTACGTGTCCTGTCATTATCCTCTTCGACCTATTTTCCTCCACTTACTTCACAATTTCATCTCTCTGTTCAAAGTGATAAATTGCATGCACTAACAACAAGCATCTAGACTGAAATCATTTCGAAGCCTGTCTAGCTTAGTGCAGCAATCGAATGATAAAGAACATGAGAATTCTGTTTGTCCTACAATCAATCGATCGATGCCAATTTTCAAAAAAAGCTTTCAGCTTAGTTATTGACGAAAATTTTTTAATGAAATACAACAAATGGTTGATGTTGCATGCGTACGTGTAAAAATGCCTGCTTACACTTTTCCTCACTTCCACTCTCAAAATGCTTCCACCTGTTTGCTTGATTGATAATAATAGCTTAGCACATTGAAATGTATGCTTACATCATTCCTGCTAACAATTTTCCATTCAATCATGCAAAAATTTGCATATGAAATTCTTCTATCACACAAAATTTACATATGAAATTCTTCTATCATACAAAATTTACATATGAAATTCTTCTATCATACAAAATTTACATATGAAATTCTTCTATCATACAAAATTTACATATGAAATTTTTCCGCGTAGGATATATTTGACTATTTTTTTTTCTTCAAATATTACCTTTTTACGATGGCTAACTCATTTTAGCAATGTCAAATTTTTATGATAAATGAAAGAGGTGAGATATTTTGCACGAAATGTTTACTTACTTTATAAGTAAGTGTTGCTAGAAGTGGTTCAACTATGATGATGTAAGTTACTTTTTGGCCATCACACACAACAACTCAGTAATTAATCTTACACTAAATGATTAATTAGTGCTCCTCAATCATCTTCCACTCTGTTATTTATTTTAGCTGTGTAAAAATTACCCCTTTTTTTGCGTTTTTTTTTCTTTTTGATTTGAGCAAAAAAAATAAACAAAGAAATAAATAAACATATTTGCATATTACATATATGTATGTGTGATGAGATTGCTCATTCATTCATTTAGCAAAATTTTACACTCTAAAATATTTCGATCCAACTTGCTAGCCATGCAAGGGATTAGCCAGTGATTGTGAGTGCTTAAAGTGAATGCAAATCATCCCGACGATTTGCATTCACTCTTTTTGAGTGAAATTTTCATTTCATATTACTTACTAATTGCGATGTTGCATTAATTTTTAACTTTATAAAATAAAAATATTAAAAAAAGATGCAAAAATATTGCAAAAGCTAGAGTGCTATATTAGCATATGCTAACTGCTAATGCCTATATGCTATGCGAACCTGAAATAAACTTCTTATCGTTCATTCATTCACTTTTCCCTCCTGCTAATTGATAATAATTAATAACATATTAGTAATGATATAGTGATGATAGTAACATTAATAGAATAATCATGATGATAACAATAGTAATTATTGTGATTAATAAAGTAATGAAACAAATAATTAATGAAATAAATGAATGAATAGGTAATGAAAGAAAGTGATGAATGAGGAAAATTTTCACCTCAATTATTTCCTTCATTCATTTTTTTTTCACACTTTCTATTTTACCTCATAATGCTCGATCCAACAATACTTTGCATTAAGCGAATAACTGTTATTTTTCACAAAAAAAAAATTAAATTTCAATTTCATTTTGCAAAATGAAATTGCTGATGACACATCAGTTAGAGCGGAATTAAATTCCACACTTCCAAGGCTCTTTGCCTTTTCACTTCGCTTGTTTTTACGAAGCATTTTGTCCCTCTCATCTCTTCCAAGTTGACAGTTGCAAGGAAATTAGAGCTTTTCAGCAGTGAAATGCAGAAATGTTAGAAGTATGTATTGTGTTTGTGTGCTTCCGCATTTGTGTATTATGTATGTACGTGTGTGCATGCGTACGTGTGTGTATGCGTACGTGTGTGTGTGCGTGTGTGTGTGTGCGTATGTGTGTGCTGATGTTTCACTCTAGCATTGTGCATCCGTTGATGCGATTTGTAACTGATTTCTTTTTCATTCTTTTGAAATAATTTTATGAAATATGAATTGTCCAACTGTTAAAATGTTTGCATGATCGTTAATCTCGACAAATAATTTTAAACTTTTTGAATTGAATAGTAACTATTAATAATTATGCAAAAATTTGCTCGCATCCCTATATGGAAATGTTGTTACTTTTTTAGCAATTTATCATTTTAGAATAATTTTTAAAATTTCAAGTATGCGAAAGAAAAATGGGAGAGAAAAAAAAAACATTTTTTTTTTCACTTTGCTATTCAAGAAGCAAAAATGGGTTGCAAAAAAAAAAGGAAAAAGGAAAAAGCCTTTTTCGTTTACATTTCAGAAGAAAGGAAAGCAAAACTGTAAAATTCCTCCATTTATAAAGTGATAATATGGCAAGCATTCATCATTGACATTTGTGATTTATTTTGTTGAAATTAAATTTGTGCAAAATTAATTTATCCATCAATCACATCTTTCAGTGAGAATTGTGGCAAATCATAGTGCTGTCATTTATTACTTATCTTGTTTGTGTTAATCGGCTACGTGCTATTCACTTTCAACAGTTCGATGAAACAGAGCAACTAATTATGCATATGTCGCATCGATCGTTTTTTCTTTTTTATCTTACCGATAATGTTGGGAAAAATTTCCCGTTAACAATTCTTTTTTTGGGCATCGAAAATGTAACGATCAAACAATCAATTTCATTCAAACTTCTTGTTATAACAAAGTGTCTGCTCGCGTAGGTTGGTCACGTGGACCATGTAAATTAATATTTGCGGAAAAAGAAATCTATAATCTTAGTTTATACGGAGGAAGCTTACTGAACTATAAGGTGTTTTTGTAGTAGTGATATCTTTACTACTACTACTACTACTACCCTAACCTGTAGATGCAACAAGGTTGTATGACATCTGCACTACCACTACTACCGCTACCAATGAACCTACAGGTGCAACAAGGTTACGCAACACCTGTGCTACCGCTACTACCGCTATCACTTAATCTACAGGTGTAACAGGGTTGCGAACACCTGTGCTACCACTACTGCCGCTACCACTTGACCTATAGGTGCAATAAAGCTATGCAAACACCTGTACCACCACTACTACCGCTATCACCTAACCTATAGGTGCAACCTTTTCTGGACCAACAACTGACCAAAAAACACAGTTTCAGTCGTGCATGAATTTTGCTCAAAAGTTTGTTTGTTTGTTTCTTTCTTACGTCTTATTTCAGAAAGACACAACGAGGCGAATTTTTTTGATCAGAAATGGTGAACCTGCTGACTTCGGTGGTTTGCGTAACAACGGTGCATTCCTGAGTTATAATAAGCTTGCAAAGGTTTGACTCACTTATCACCTATCACTAAATGAGCATCATCGATAAAGGTGATGAGATAAAACGAGTGAAACTTACGTCATACGCTGTAGATGGACACACGTCAAGCAATAGTAGCAGTTAAACGATCCGGTGGTTTCGAGAGCTCCATCGATGACCCACCACTGACACAGATTGGACGTGCTAGTGCGGAACTTGTTGGTCGTTCGTTGTCCGAACGAAGCTTCCACATTCACACTATTTATACTTCACCTTCACTTCGATGCTTACAGGTTTCATTCACAGCAGTGGTGTATCATTTCTTTTTAAGCTCAAATTCCTCGGAGGATTGTAAATTTTGTGCATTTAATGAATTTAATAATATTTGGTGAAATTTTGATATAAATAATTAAATTGGTGAAATTAAATTATATCTTTTGCACTCTTTTTTTTTTTTTAATTTATAATATTCAACATTAGGAGAAATTTATTTACAGACAGCAATTGCCATCATATCGACATTGAATTGTCGTGAAGCACTTAAATTACGTATCGAACCTGCTCTTTACGAACCACTTAGTTTCATTGGCAAGGTTCCTAAAAAAAAAATGTTTTTTTTTCTCTCTCTCTCTCCCTCTCTCTCTCTCTCTTTTCTTCAACAATTTCACTATTACATTGTTAATGCATTTGACGTTGTCATTTCTAGGACTGATTAGTGTTAGACGTTAGCAACAAACTTACCTGTCGATTGTTTGATGCAAAATATCACTGATAACTTCACATTTAGGTTCCACAATTTCTCAGCGAACAAGATCTTCAAACAAATGGATACGTTTGTGACGAGTATTACGTACCAGTTGTGTCAGTTAACGATCTGAAATCTTCACTTCAATGGGTATGTAATTGATTAATTGATGCTTAGTTCACTAATTAATTAATTGATGCTTAGTTCACTTCATTATTGTTATTGTATAACGATTGCTTATTGCAAAAGTTCATTGATATTTAGGAGCTAAGACCAAGTGATGTACAAATAAGGGTGGAAAAAGTGGTGCAAAGGATTTTGTCCGGAAAAAGGAAAGAAGGAGGTATACTGATCATATCTCATGCAGCAATGCTTGATGCCTTATACAGGTCGACCGTTTCCGTCCTTTTTTTTTCTCTCTCTCTCCCAAAAATTTTTTAGCTGTTGATCATTTCTGCAAAATGAAATGGTTAAATGAATGTATTTTAGAGCTTCAGCGAATAATTTTACAACCTAAACGTACTATTTCGTGTCACCTCTCATTGATTTACAATGAGTGAAATTTTTTCCCGTACACTTAAATAATAGGAAAATTGAAATCTGTTGAATTATCATTTGTTATTAAATAATTGGCAATAAATTTGCATCGTCACAAGTAGGAGTGAAACAATGAAAGAATAAGTGTGGGAAATAAAGTATAGGTATAGTAGTGATAGTAATTTGGATGAAAAATAGTAAATTTTTATTACTTTCGTAGTACGATAAATTATATTTGTAATTAAATTATCAACGTTGCATATTTTTATTGAATTTTAAAGTATTTATTGTTTTGATCGGACACTATTGATAGTTAATTTAATGTAAATGGACTGAACTGTTTAATTATTTTATGCTAATATTTAATTGTTGCTAATACAATTTAGGATAATGACAAATCGACGTGATTGGCCACGAACAATGGGTGACATGCAACGTATGATACATTGCTATCCACGTTGCTCTGTGACAATTTTGCAGTACAATCCATTGCAAAAAATATGGGAAAATCGACAGGATATTTTTCCACCGTTCACATATTGGCATGATAATTGCATAGTTAATGTACCAAATTTTGATTAAATTTTTCCAAATAGACCTTTCTATTTCACATTTTATACAATAAAAGTTTTAATGATTAGCAGAAAATATTTCCTTTTTTTTTTAAAAAAAAACGACAAACAAACTCATCATAAAAAATGTTTGCAATGAAAAGTTTCATCTTAAATAAGTGGTAATTAGAGCTGGAATGTGACGACGATTCACTGACTTTTGTTAGTTTTAAGTTGTGCTTGAGCCTGCCTTCAACAATGTTTTTTTTTTATTCATTTTCATTTGTAGATGTTTTTTGTTTCTCAGTGAATTGAAGAAGTGTGTAATGTGTAGAAATGAATGCAACACTTTGCAAAATATTTATTGCACTATTCTGTCGGACTTTTTAATAATTTAAAAATTGAGAAAGTATTTGGTTTGAAATAAGTTGATTGATATATGTCATCACGCTACGATATTCTTCGTGAAATATATTATTTTGTTATTAAGCGCTTTTTTTTTTCCTTCTCGTTTCATAATCAGCCTGCTTCTTCTTTTATGCTGAAAAAAAATTTGACTTAAATTTCAAAGTTATTTGTTGGAAAGTTGTAGATTTACTTCACGGTTCATCAAATAAATTATTGTACCGATACGATGGATACGATTTTTTCCTTGTACGATTGTTGCTTAAATTATAGCATCAAATATGTCGAACGAACACTTTAGGAAAGTGCTGTGCAAAATCGGATGTACAAATAATTTTGATTAATTTGAAGGCATTAGTCTCGAAATAATTCGGAAATAAATTTTAAAAACCCAATTCGAAACGTAGGCAACGGAAATAAATACAGACATAATCATTCAAATGCACAATACATTTAAGAATGTACAAGCACATTTTTATATATGCAAAACATCAATTGCTTTATTGTATGGCAAATGAATTCTCAAATATACCGATCGTTTAATTTTATAAACAAATCAAATTTCATCCTTTTAATATTTCTTACGTATGTTTTTTCGATTTATAAATTGATAATTAGTATCATTTCATATTATTGCGTTTATTGTGATTTGCTTGTTCACTTATTCATCTATTATCTTTCATTATTTTGTTATTATTATTGATTATAGTAATTAAAAACGCATTAATTATTTAAATATTCGAATGAACAGAATGCATTCGATTATTTTTTACAGTGTTAGCAGTGAGGTCATCTAAGAATGATGATTTTGAAATATCCCCCTTTTTTTTATTAAATTTAATTTTGATTTTCAATTGGATGTGTAAATGAAGTGATCATTTTGCAGAAAGCTAACTGATTAGCCAAATGAAAATTTCGATCATAACCTATTTGCAATTTCATAAACAAATTTTGTACTCAAGTGCTATTGCTGAGAAACTTTTAATCTTATTACTTTTCCTCTCTCAGTTTATAATCAAATTGTACTATTAATGGAAAACTGTGGGATATGTGCATGGTCTATTGCGAAATTAAATTTTTTGCAGAAAAATATAATGCTGCTACAATTCACCATCTTTTTCTCAATAAAACATTAGATTAAAAGAATAAAATTAAAATTTAAAAAAAAAATAAAAAGAATTAAAAGCAATCATTTCGTGCCAATTATCTATCAAATGTTTTTTTTTTTGTTTCGCTTTTCACATTTATCATTTCATTCTTTCTTGCAAACTTTTTCATTTTCATTTATTGATTTTATAAATTTACACAAAGTTTGCTTAAGCTTATTTGAATTCCAGGAAAAAGCAAACTCACTCTGCTACCTCTTACGCTTGTTATCCTGGAAAAATTGACGTTTTCCGATTGCAACAGCTTCTTGACATTACTTTGCTTGTAGCAGCACCTTATCATTCATTCATGCTTTTCCTACGCATCGTGCAATGCCAAAAGAATTAATTACAGTTTCAGTCTATTCAGGCATCTTTCACTCACACATCTTAAATTTCTCATTTAAATTTTAAAAATTCTTCAAGTGTTTTATAAATTGGACACATTCAGCACCTCCATGAATAGCTGAGTAGATGCAATTAGAATAATTGAAATTAATATTTCCATACAGATATAATTGAATTTACTCTATTCAATGTTACCATAGAATAATTTTCCCACTTTAAAAACTCACTCGTTAATTTTTTTTTTTCATCTGCGAAACATTTTTAACACTCAGTCAGATGCATGTGACTCATTAGCTTGATTATTAATTACAGTGATAATTCATTGCAATCGCTATCATTATTCCTGTGCTGCTACTGGTTAATAATTTAATTTTACTGCTAGCATTTCGCTTCATTACGTACGTAAGCTATTTTCTTCAATTGTTAAACTCTTTCTTCCACTAATTAATTAATTAAAATGAAAGGAGCCAGTCAGTACTATTGGTGTGGAAAATTTGAAGTGATTTTTAGCTGTTTGTTCAGATTGTTATGGAACACATTTGTTTTCTGTGTGCTTTTTACGAATTCAATCGAAATGAACTAATTTTTTTTTTTAATTTGAAATAAATTTTTTTCTCCACGATCATGTGTGGTTCTTCTATTATTGCTTTTTTTTTTCTTCTCCAATTACATTGCTGCAAATACGACTTCTCTTATTTCTCTTTCATCTTTTCCTTTTCAATTTCATCTCATACACTGTCCTCCTGTATTGTGCACAATTTTGAATTGAAATTTTTCATTGAGTGAATTTTAATCATTTCGCTGTATCGTATACCTATCGTAGCTTATATTATTATTAGCCGAATTAGTTAACAATCTTTACAACTTCACTAACATTTCAAAAAGATTGAATTAAATTTTTAGCATTAATTTTTCTAATTAAATTGTCCGTCTTTTTTTCTTTTTTGAAGTGAATATATCTTAGCCGATTTTTCGCTAGTAAATTAGTAAATTCCAAAAATCCATCGGTAATGAAATTCATCACACCGTTGGCATACATGGCTTCCACAAATGATAGAGCCGATAATTGATGACTCACTCATTCGCCGCATTCATCCCTCTTTCCTCCCTCCGATGATTGATTCATCTCGTCCCGCTCCCTCCACCCTCTCATCCTCCCTCACACAAACATTCGGCAGTGTGAAGGTCAAAGTTCTCTTATTGATTTAAAGCCTGGACATATGCAAATTTCCGAGTGTGAAGAAACTCAAAAATGAATTTGTCTAAAATTTTATGTCTGAAACGCTCCTTCCGTCTCTTCTCTCTTTACTAATCTCTCTCTTTCCTTTCTTTACCTTTACCAAACACCTCGCTGCTCACAAAATATTTTGACAAATTAATAACATTTTATTAAATGAGGTAAGAGTGTAACATTCATTGTTACTGTGAAGTCTGTGTGTGTGTGTGTGTATGTGTGTGTGTATGTGTGTGTGTGTGTGTGTGTGTGTGTGTGTGTAAATGTTATGATAATTTGTATTTTTTGCAAAAAAAAAAACAGTCGCACCCTCACACAGTATGGCTTGTTTTTGCCGTTATGCTAACAATGTTACTTTAACAGTAAACATCGGAATCGATGAAAAAAAAATCTAAATCTTTCAATTTCATTTACATAAAAGTAAAAGAGTAAGCATTTCGCGTTTTCTTTTAAAACGAATTGAAGAGAGATTATTTTTAATAATTTAAAAGTGAAAGAAAGCTCTTCCTTAACGTACAGAAATGTATTCGATTAAAAGAAAAAGTAGCATTCATCATTTCATTTTACCAATTGCTACTTATTCTTTCAATAAATGTAATTATTTATTTAGAAAATAATTAAAATAACCTATTTAGTTTAACATAGCCTATTTAAATGATCTAATTAAAATAACCTGTTTGAAAAATAACCTATTTAATTCATTAAAAAAAGCACTAAATGCTTGCTGTTTCACTTTGGTAGAAATGAAAATGAAAGAATCCTTCCATGTGGAAAATGTACAAATCTCATCACACACATACACACACACACACACACACACACACACACACACACACACTATATATATATATATATATATATTTACACACACACACACTATATATATATATATATATTTACACACATGCACACACATACAGACACACACACACACACACACACACACACACACACTATATATATATATATATATTTACACACATGCACACACATACAGACACACACACACACACACATACAGACACACACACACACACACACACACACACACACACACACACACACACACACACACACACACACACACACACGCATACATCATTGTTTTTACTATATCATATGCAATATATTTGTAGAACATGCAAATTATTACACTATCACACACACACGCGCACACGCGCACGTCTACCTATAATTAATTAATGAGTGATAAATGTTGCACTATCCACGCACAGAGGTGAGGTGAAGTGATAAGGCTAATCTGATAATCTGATAATTGCAATTTCCCATTGAAAACACTTGCTTACTTCATTTGCTATTTCAGTTATTTTGAGCCAAGTAGATGTTAGCATTATTTTTCATTATTTTTTTAAAAAATTCTTTTAGCATTATGAGATTGCCACAAATGGCATGCATACACTTACTGAAACTAAAATGTTTCATTTGTTTTTTTTTTGTTTTCATTCTCGCCCTCTCTTCATTTCTCTCACTCTTTAACCAAAAACACAATCTTTCCTATTGCATTTTATATTTGAAAATGTAACAAAATAACGCTAAGTATTCGTTTTAAATTCCTCCTTCATTTCCAATAATATAAATGGTATTTTAACTCTTTGGTTAGTTATCAATGAATTTTAGCTACTAATATAACATATAGAAGAATTGAGTGAAATTTGATAACGATTAAACGATAAATTTAAATGATATTTCAAAATTGTTGCTGTGTATTTTGAAATTTTTTTTTTTTGTACAAAAATTGTCGTCACTTTTTTTCATGTAAAATCTCTCTCTACTCTGCATTCCTGCAATACTTTTTCACACTCTTCAATTATTCTTTTTTCGATTTCCATGCAATCTTTTTCTTTGTAAGATTTCTCCTCTCTCTCTCTCTCTCTCTCTCTCCCTCTCTCTTTTCGCGATTAACAATTAACCCGTACATCCTCATGTTTATGCTATCTTCTAATTGATGCTATTCGCTTGCATACATTCATTAAATTTCCCTTCTTTCTTCCACCTTCTTCTCTTTTTGGTTAAAAGGATCAAAAAAAGCTTCATTTTTTCTTGAATAAAATATTTTCGATTTTGAATTTAATTTTTGTATTAGAATGAGAAAGAGAACAGAAACGAAATGCTTTTTTTTTCTTGAATTTTTTCAATTCATTTGTATTTGATTAGCTTTTATTTTATGCACTGATGTAGACAGATAATCCTTCTTTGCTCTATTAGTGCAATAATCTCTCGCATTTCAATATTCAAGTCGGTTCATTGCAAAGTATTAATTTGGAATAAAAATGACATTGATGTGTGATAGCTTTCCTCAAATATTACTCATTAAATTTTATTCCAAAATAATTTCTCAAAAAAAAACTCACTAAAGTTTCATTCAGAAAATAGTTAGCTTACGTGCTGCGAGCTCTTTTCAACGTACGAGTTTACGTGTAAATAAATTGGAAATTATCGTAATTGTTATTGGATAAAGTGAAAAAAAATATGCATGTGATTTCATATGATACATATATATACATATTATTACTACAAAGATACTCGTAATTAATTGTAATGATTTGGAATTTCATATATTACAACTATAATGATTGTAATTATAACTATAATGATGATGATTATTTGTATATTAATGACCATTTATGTGTTGTAATTATTTTCATATTATGACCTATATTGTAATTTAATTCTTATAAGGATTTTTATAATTTAATTTTAGCTTTTATACGTCATCTTTTGCTTCTTCACTTGTACACGGAAAAAAAATTGCATTTTTCACAACTGTATGCGAAGAAGGAATTAAAAGGATTGCCGCTTGATGATCACTGAACTGAATGAGGCAACAACAACAGCAAAAAAATATTCTTAAATATTTTTCCCAAACACACTTTATTAAAAATATTCTGGAAATTTTAGGGAAAAAAAAAGGCATTTGTAAAATACTTTTTTTTGCACATTTCATTTGTTTGATTGAATTGAACCATTGAGATTATCTTACTAAAAGCAAAAAAGCAGGCGAATTTTCTTTTTGCTCTTTTTTCTTCCTAGCAATCTACAAGTTTCAAACTACTAGTTGGAACGATTACACTAAGTAAGGTGTAGGAAGATTGAGCGCGAAATGGAAAATTTTATGAAATATTTTTGAGGTTAAGAAAAAAAAATTGTTTATTGATGGATAGGAATGAGTGATTTTAGTCATAAACAATAAGTTACTTAAATGTATGTAAAATTGTCATTTTAAAATTACTAATGCATCATTCATCTATCGTGTGGTGGCACTACAGTGTGGTAACATTTGCATTTGATCATTTGATCAGTGATCAATAATAATAGCCATTGATTGAAGTCATTTAACGATTGCAATCGATAATCAATGACACGTTGATTTGTTTTTTCGCGTGAAACAATAATGGAGTGGGAGAGTTTGCGCCAAAACGAATTTACCAACTAATCTCTCTTTCTCCAAATCAATGAACGAATAATTGAATTTTCAAAAATGTTAACAATAACACTGTCATTTCCACTTCCATTCCATCTTCACGCAGTTTTCATGTGATAGTGAAATTTGAAAAGTGCAATAGAATGACCAGAAGAAACAATCCAGTAAATATACCCAATGGACGTTATCAACATGTGACCACTACTACACCTCCTGAATTGCACGTTTATGAGTGTGATATATATATGTGCTTGTATGAATGAGTGTGTGCGTACGTGTGCAACGTATCTGTGCTTGGTATGTGTGTGTGTGTGTGTGTATGTGTGTGTGTATGTGTATGTGTGTGTGTATGTGTGTGTATGTGTGTATGTGTGTGTGTATGTGTGTATGTGTGTGTATGTGTGTGTGTATGTGTGTGTGTGTATGTGTGTGTGTGTGTATGTGTGTATATTTGAAAGAAACTCCGGTTTAAGTGGAACAAAAGTAGATAATAAAAGAATGAGAAATTTTAGATGCAATTGAAAGAAATGACAATTTTAAATGAAGGCGGAGAAGGTGAGAAGGGACAGGAATGCATGAAGTGAAATTAAATTAAAGTAATGAAGTGAAATTGTTGTGCACCAGGTAGATATGAATAGGTGTGGGATAAGTGAGGCGGAGAAACAATGATAGAACTAGGCAGACATTTCTTCTTTCCCTCCTTATTATTTTGATATTTTATAAAAAATTATTCATAATTTAAATAAAGCATTAAAATATTCCACCATTTTTCGATCGTTTGTTCACATCAGTGAACAGTTCATTCATTCGAAAAATACGAATAAATTTGAAATTGGTTAATTGTAAATATTATTGAAGCCTAAAATTTCTTTTTTTTTTTAAAAAATTCTTTTAAGTATACAAGTACTTTTAACTTTTAACTAAAAGCATATTTCGTTTAAAATTCATTATGCAATGAAATACCACCACTTTCATACCTGATTTTAATATCAATGTAAAGAATGAAGAAACAAAATGCCTTTCAGTCATTTTCATTCTCTTACATTTTATTTTCTTCTCATCTCTATCCACTTACCTACCTGACAATCTAACCACCTGCTTACCTACTTTCACCACCTATGTGTAATTTCATTTCATTCTCTCGTACACCTCCCTTTCACTCTTTCTTTCCCTCTCTCCTTTCTCTGTGCTGTTTACTTAAAATTGTCATTTCTGCAATTTGCTCCCTACTTATTGCTCCAAAATTTGCTCTTTTAATGTTCGATTACACTTGTCTGCAATCGGTACGGAATGTATCGAAAGCTTCTTCTTGTAATTTTCAAAAATTTCCCACCTTCTTTATCAAAATTTCTTTCTCTGAACTCTTTCTCTCTCTCTCTCTCTCTCCTTCCTCTCTGTCTCTCTCTTCCCGTTGCTTATGCTTCTTATTTGACATCAATCAATGGCTAGGTAATTAATTTTGCAGAGTGTTCACAACTGCATTGTAAGTGCAGGCACGGCTTACTCCTCCTATCATGCTTAGGTCAGTAATTTGTGAATTTTATGCGGAAATAATGATGTGTGTGTGTGTGCCCTTTGCTCATCGATTTTCCCATCTGAGGTCAAGCTGTAAGCTAACCTCACCCTTACAGCGTGACCTCATTTAGCTCACATCACATCCACACTTCCACATCATTCACGTAAGTCAGCTAAACATCATATATCACAAATCAATCATTCAATTTTCAACAGCAATCACTCGTCCCTCCCATTTCGCTGCTGAAATTTGCAACAATTAAATCTCAATCGTCGTTGCATTGAAATTACAAACTAATTAATACGATCATTTTGACGTGAAATTGACTGGTTTGCTTCATCAGCTCTAAAATAAATTATGCTAATTTGTAATGAATGAATGAATGATTTTGCATGAGAAGTGGGAATGTGGTAAACAGTGAGAGTTTGTTGTATGAAATTAGCTAACCTGCTGCTTTCTACGTCATCATTTATTTTTCATTAATTTTGATGTTAGCAATTTCTTCTGAAATTCCTTTGTGAGTTAACGAATTGCTAGCACTTTTCGAAATATTCATTGTTGAATTTTTAAATGTAAAAGAAAAGAAAAGAAGAGAAGGAATTTTTGTTTTTCTATTGCATTACCATTGAATTGAACTTTAATTGCATTTTCACTCTTTCTCTCTCCCTTTTTTCCTCTAATTTCTTCAAAAGGTTTATAGAATAGAGAAATATTCCTCATAACATGAGAAACTGTACGGTTTATTTTCACTTTGTAATTTTAATTTTGATTTCAAAATTTCTTTTTCCTTGCGGCTATTTTTTGCTACTTGGAATTTATTTGTGATGGAATGAAAAGCAAGCGCAAGTGATAAACGCGATAATTTCTGATAATGATCGAATGTATTCATTTGTGGTGTTTTCTGTTTTTTTTTAATTTGAAAAGAAGAATTGAACTAACGATCGTATCACTAGTAGCAATGATGGCAGTAGTTAAAATAGATAAGATCGATCAAACTGGAATGCAAATGATAAACTAAACAAATTTGAAAAATTCATCATCAACTATCAAACTGGAAGATTTTTGGAATGAAGTGATTTTCTTTTCCTTTTTGTTTTATTTGAAATTTGAAATAAATTATAAATCATAAAATTAACACTCGACTTCTTCAACTGAAAATTCATATATTACAACAGGAGTGAAGGAAGTGTGATAGCTGAAACTTCTATGTTAGCTTAAAATGATGATATTTTGAAATAAATGTAGCAAGTATTCTTAGGCTTATAACCGATTAGTTTTTCTTTTTTTTTTTAAGTTAGAAAGGTTATCCATCGACAACTGTATGTACATCTGTGTAGCAATCAAATTATAGACAAATTTTTTCCTTTCACTAAAATTTAACATTTGAAGGATGGAATGGAAAATGGAATGGAAAACACACACACACACACACACACGCACACACACATACACACACACACACACACACACACATTGTAGATTTTGTATGTGATGTTTTATTTCATCCTAAAATAACATTTTAGTTTCTCTTCATTATTTGATATGTGTATTAGAGGAGTAGTCCATCATAGGTACATTTAAATTTGTTTAATTATACAAAAAAAGAAAATTTACATAAATTTTCTTGTAAAAAAGTTTGATTTATCACTTCCGTGCTACAGTGCCTAACTTTTTAAAATATTTAACAAATGGTGTAGCAAGTTAGTTCCAGTGACTATAAGCATATTTTAATCTTTCATCTGTAAAATTACACACAGAGCATACACACGTATATGTACACGTATACACAGTGTATGCACTTTGAACCTATTCCATATTTTACCTTTCATCTGCAAAGCTGCATATATGCGCATATCGTATCCATTACGGATAAACGTACACGTACAAGCACGTGCGTATACAAACGAGGCGCACATACACGTACAAGCACGTGCGTATACAAACGAGACGCATACACATATGAATTGTATATATATAAATGCAAATATAAACTAATACATACACACGTAGACCCATGCGTACACAACAGCAATAGCAACAACAATGCTATTGTCGTAATGGCAAACATTTCCATTATGTGGCAGAGCTATTTCAGGTTGCTTCAGGTTGTTTTGATTTCTAAACTAAGCCGCCGCTGATTGGTTGTGGAGCCATTTGCATTGATTTTTTCCAGTTAAAATATTTAATTTTGACAATTTGACAGATTAAATTTTGACAATTTGACAGATCATAGCATCAAATTCTCATACGTTTTTGCAAAAATTGGTTTTTTTTTTCAATTTCTTTGTTTTTTTTCAGTTTACTTTTTTTTCCTTATTGCTAAACTAATTTCAAGCGTTAATTATAGGATTTCAATGCATCGCTAATGCATTTGAGCTATACTATCAATTTAGGTAGTTCAAATTAGTGGCGCAAATGAAACTGAACACATTTTACACTTTTACATGGGAATGAAATTTGAGTGTAAATGTTGATGTTTCTTTAAGTGCTTAAAACAAAATTTGTAGCTTTCAAAAATTCAGATTGGAAATTTCATTTCTAATTTTTACTCTTGAATTCTGTGGCAAAGCATTGATTAATGCAAAATTCACTCGAATTTATCACTCAATGTACACTCTTGTTAATCATCTAATTCTTGGGAAAATGTTCTAGCGAAAACAGAAGCAGAAAATTACATCATATTTTTTAATTTTAAAATTTAACTTTTCCTCATTTCTATCACTCATTATGCTTCCTTAAGTCTTACTTACCTGTGCTAGTACACCTTATAAATTTGAGTTATTAAAAGCTATTGTGAGTTAATTTCATGGAAAAAAAGTTTACACATTGAATCAATTAGTTATTTGATAATACCGTTGCGTCATTTCAATCGTTACTACTCTTTGCTCTTTTCCACTACGATAAATTCTTGGTATTAAATTAAATTTTTTTTTTCAAAGATTTTTAATCATTTCAGACATAAAAATTTCTTTTATGTTCCTCTCTTTCTTTTTTGTTGCCCATTTCTCCAATTTTATTATTCCATACATTCGCTTACAATTTGCTAATTTCTTTTTTAAAAAATGAAACGAATGCTTTTTTTTTTTGCTTTTGCTTTTCAAAAATACACGAGTATTGTTGTTGCTCAACGATTTTTTTTTGTTCTCCCTCTTCATATCACATATTTCAAAATTGAAAGTGATAGAATTATTTTAAAATTTAATAAATCATTCCGGTCGATATGTTCGATTATGGTGTAAATTGGTGTACCTGTGAATTGGTGTACGTTTTTAATTTGATACATGACATATACTTGTAACGTTATTGGAAGTCGAGAGAGGACAAGGAGGAGGAGGAGGAGGAGGAGAGAGAGAGAGAGAGAAGAGGAAACGGAGGGAAGAGGGAGGATTTTTTCTTTCTTATATGTATATTCATATGCTATTCGATGTTTCATATTTAAATATATAACGGTTATGTTTACTGCTACACTTACTTTTGTCCTATCACAGAAGAATCATCCCTATTCTAATACAATTCATCTGATATTTCAAAAAAATTTTTTTGAATATTTTAAAAAAATTTTTGATATTTCAAAAATCTGATATTTCAAAAAATTAAAAAAAAATTTTTTTCCACCATTTCTTTTTATTATTTTTTTTCGTTTTTATTTAAATTTTATTTATACATATATATATATATATATATATATATATATCCGGTGCAGTAGCTTGTTTATTAGCATTTCATTCATCTTTCTTTTGAAAGTTTTTGTTTTTAATTCCCGTCATATTATGCTACGTACGTAATTTAGCAATGAAATTATCGCTCTTATAATTTTTTAAAAAGTTCAATTTGATATTAGCTGTACGTGTACAATATCGAATTGTACATTCAAATTATTTTTCACGATCACATATGCTAAGCATGCAACGATTTATTTTCTTAACAGCTAGCTAACATTTATTCATACAGTTGGCGCTCTTGCACTGTGATCCTTTATGGGTAACATTTTGCGCCTCATATTCAATTTATGGCTGCTTTTTTCATAAGCATTTGGATAAGTTATATTGCTGGTATAAATTGTTCAATTGTATTTCTAGCATTTTTTTGTTACAATTAATTGTTGTTAAAATTTTAAATTATTCATGCATTATGTTTATATGTTGTAATTTCTCTAAAGCATATGAATGCTTTTATTTCTCATCCACAACATTTCTTGTTTATTTTTCAGTTAAACTTACTCGCAACAGTCTATTTCACTTCGTCGACAAACGTTATCTATCAATTTCCCACTAACTATATAGTCTGTTGACATCTCTGGTCGCATCGATTTTAGAAAATTTCACTCGAATTTCATTAAATCGATTCTCTCGTTAATTTCATAATTGATAATGTTGTATGATATATTCATCTTTTCAACGATATTTGAGGTTTTTCCATCCTCATGAATTTCTTCTAATAATACTTTTTAATTATTAATATTGAGTATGTAAGCATTTTTTCTTTATTATTTTATGAAAATCATCTTTCTCTCTCTCTCTCTCTCTCTTTCTCCTTGAAACTTTATGCTAAACACTTTTCAGTGGACCCAAATTCACTATCTGCATTTTTAGCAACACGTATGTGAACGTGATCATTAAGCGTTTGAATGACGAAGTCCATACACCCTTTTGTAGTTCAACAATCACTTTACTTATTGTGTATTTGCTCAAATGGTTCACAAAAGTCTTCTAATACAGCTAGAAATTTTAAGCATTTTTTAAATTTGTTTTAACCATAAATTTTCAAATAATAACTTGGTATTTAAGCGATCAACCTAACTCATTTTGCAACTTTTTTTTAACAAGTTTTGTAATCCATTAGTTACTAGCCTGTTTTTTTTCGGTTTTTTTTTGCTTTAACTTATCATGGAGTGCATTGAAACTTAATTGCTTAAGCGATTACGGTAGTTGAGGGATCGCGATGAAGTTCAACCATTTTTTCAAAACTCAACTGCCCTTTTTGTGCCTTCGCTCCTCACTTATTTAATGATGGCTTTTTCATCGTTCATCGCCATCCCATCACCAAACTGTTTTCAAAAATCACTTCGCCTTTTTAATCTGATCTAGTCACATCTTAGCATTCCTCTTCTTCTTCACAATTAATTGAAATTAATTTTCAAAATGACGCATTCATCATTTCAGGGTTTCAGTGTTGGTTTTAAAACCTACTTGGTATTATTAGCTGCTGGGAAAGTCAAATAACAGCACTTGCTAATTATTTCGAATGGATTTATTTTGCTATTTCACACACAATTTTAATCTTTAACTTTCATCTATTGCTACTGTCATTTTCATTTCAGTATCCTTTTGCAATGATTTCGATTATCATTTGTGAGGTAAAGAATGCTTTTAGGCCAAAATTTTTACTATTCCTCTTTTATTTTTCTAACACCTTTAGTTAGACTCGCTCTCCCCTTCTCTCTCTCTCTCTTTCTCTCTCTCCCTCGAAAAATGTTTCGTGTAAATTAAAGCGGCTTGCCTATATGTCGATTATCAGTTATGTAATTGCTATTTGAATTATTCATTATTGCTACTCTTTTTCTATTTGATAAAAAAAACATTAAAAAAAGCTGTACTTAATCAAATGTACTGTTTACTATTATATGTATCTATTGGTAACATTGTTATTTATTTATTTATTATTATTATTATTATTATTATTATTATTATTATTATTATTATTATTATTATTATTATTATTATTATTATTATTATTATTATTATTATTATTATTATTATTATTATTATTATTATTATTATTATTATTATTATTATTATTATTATTATTATTATTATTATTATTATTATTATTATTATTATTATTATTATTATTATTATTATTATTATTATTATTATTATTATTATTATTATTATTATTATTATTATTATTATTATTATTATTATTATTATTATTATTATTATTATTATTATTATTATTATTATTATTATTATTATTATTATTATTATTATTATTATTATTATTATTATTATTATTATTATTATTATTATTATTATTATTATTATTATTATTATTATTATTATTATTATTATTATTATTATTATTATTATTATTATTATTATTATTATTATTATTATTATTATTATTATTATTATTATTATTATTATTATTATTATTATTATTATTATTATTATTATTATTATTATTATTATTATTATTATTATTATTATTATTATTATTATTATTATTATTATTATTATTATTATTATTATTATTATTATTATTATTATTATTATTATTATTATTATTATTATTATTATTATTATTATTATTATTATTATTATTATTATTATTATTATTATTATTATTATTATTATTATTATTATTATTATTATTATTATTATTATTATTATTATTATTATTATTATTATTATTATTATTATTATTATTATTATTATTATTATTATTATTATTATTATTATTATTATTATTATTATTATTATTATTATTATTATTATTATTATTATTATTATTATTATTATTATTATTATTATTATTATTATTATTATTATTATTATTATTATTATTATTATTATTATTATTATTATTATTATTATTATTATTATTATTATTATTATTATTATTACTGTTATTAATTATTATTAGTAGTGTTATTATTATGTTATTACTTTTTATGATTATCATTAATGTTATTATTACTTTGCTTGTAACGAATATATGCTGCAAAAAGTATTTCAAATGCGAATATTGCCTGAATTTGTTGCGAGTTGAACTCGTTGTCATTGAGTATTGTTGGATCATTTCACTCTTTTTCATCACATTAGCTTTGACTGATCTAAGCATAATTTTGGTAGTAAAAAAAAAGAAAAATTCGTCACAAATGATCAGTAGATGGATCGCATCGTTTTGATAGCAATAATTTGTACTTTATTCGTGCTGCTCCCTCACGTGAGTTTCGCTTCCTCACGTTGTTTTTTCCCCCTGTTTACTTCAGGTACTTTCATTCACTCACTTACTCACTCTCTCACTCACTCACTCCTCTCTGTGCTCCTTTCACTCTCACAGGTTCCAGATCTTCTAATTTCGATCATCATGTTATATGGCAGTAGTGCTTAAATTGATGCTTAAATGAATAATGATATAAAGCACAGTTAATCCAAACATTAATCTTAATTAACATTAGTTTGAAATTCCTCTTCTCACTAACTTCTCTCTCCCTCCTTCCTTCCTCTCTTCACTCCATCATTCCCTCTTTGTTGTCATAATAGCTAATATTTGAATTAAATGTTTTTAGAATGAATTATAATACTCCTATCATTGATAACAGTTGTCTACATTTGCCATTCCTTTCCCTTCCCTATTTTTTTTTGTTTTAATTAAAGTGAAATTTAGAAAGTGAAACTTATGTTTACGATTACGATTAAATACATAAATCACTACCTGTTTACTCACACATCTCTTCATTCCTTCACCAATCTACTATCACTGATTGTGATTTAAAATTGGTTTTATTTTTCAATTAAAATATATTAGCCTTTTTAGCAGCTATTGTTGTTAATGCAACGAAATTTAAGCATCAACCATATGCTAATGCTTATTAAGTGTGCTAGAAAGAATTTAACGAATAACGTAGGAAACTTTTTTTGCTAGAAAAAAAGCAACAGAAACTTTTTTTGCTAGAAAAAAAGCAACAGTTAAATTTGTTATCGAAAGTGTGAATTTTAGCTGATCAAATAAATGGAAAATGTTATCTAAAAATTATTATCGATTGTATTTAATGATGTGAAAATTCATGCAATTAACATTACACGTTACGTGCACGGTTAATGTGATCGTAATTTTTTTTGCATAATGAAGATGATAATATACAATACATTTTAACTGCGAATATTTTTACACAAATTTATTACCTCTCTTTTATCACACACACACACACACACACACACACACACACACACACACACACACACACACACACACACACACACACACACACCTAAATGTCACTTTGTTGATTATGAGAATTGCTATAAATTTTATTAAAATTTTGCTCTAAAAGTTATTCTAAATTAATGTAAATGCTTGATAGATTTGAAATTGATTAAATGTTGAGGAATGCATGCAAAGTGATTATCATTTAAGCATTTCAAATGAATGTTGCAAATGATAGATTTGGGTAGAGAAGTGAAAAATAAATCAACAATAATCATTAACTGTGGTGCTACGTTCATTTACTATCATTCACTGAATTTATGCGTTATGCAAGATGTGTGAAACTTTCAGTTACAGTAATATAGCTGAGAAACACTGCAGCTATTGGCTCTTTCCGGTGATTAATCCGGAAAAAGAAACGGAAAGCAAACAACAGCATAGTATTTTTTAGCTGCCTGCGAATGTATGCGTCTTCTAGTGCGTTTCGCACTAGCAACACTCTTTTTCGTCTTATTCATTGCTGCTTTTAAATATGTGAACATACGGCAACGTTTTATTTCACGTATTGATCCAAAAACAGGTTTTTTTGCACAACGTTTTAATGTTTTAATTTTAACTGATTAGATGGAAAATATTGATGAAAGAGAAAAAAAGAAGCAAAAAGATTGATTATAGAGGAAATTTAAGTGGCATTTGCTGAGCAGTAAATTGGATGGATGGTAGGCAGTGAGTGGTAGCAACGAATTGCTGTTCAAATTATTCAAGTTTTTACTGAAATTTCAAAGTTTAATTTATTGTAGTTGTAGATGGAGATGAAGTAGTGCGCATATTGCTTATGTCAGATGATTCGGCATCAAACTTAGAAATTAATGCAAATGTTACGTTGAACGTGGTCGTCGTGCTAATTATTTCATTGCTCAGTATTGTCTTGCTTATTACGGGTGAGATTACTGTAATTTTTCTTTTTTTTTTAGCTTAACGATTTATATAAAAATTTTCACGCTCAACTTTTCCGCCATTCATTCATCTCATCCTTCTTCATACCGAAAAGGTAAACGCATTTTCTCTAATGCACAATGCTAGAATTGCCAGCTAGCAGCAGTCAGTGGTAGTCGAGAGTTGCATTTAATGAATGAAATTTACAATTTAAAACTTTAGGTATAATTGTGGTTGCACTAACATTGGATTCATCGGTTATCGATAGTGAAAGTGGTGATTTGGATGTGACAGCCGCAGCTACTATGGGAGAGGATCAAACGGTAAATTGAAATTGACCACGAAATCAAATTTGCTAAATGACGAGAAAGAATGTATATGAGTGATTGTGTCGGAATGCTTTTCATCTTTTACCTTTACTCCATAGTAACATTTTGGTATCTTTCATTCATAACATTTATCAATTCTATCAATTTCAAAATTGAAAAAAAAAGGGAAAAATTTTCGAAAGAAATTTTTAGACTTGGAAGTCACAACTTTTGTCCTCCACGGAGGATCGTTTGCTGCCAGAAATACGTATCATCGCAAATGTGAACAAGTATTCCGTGTCTTCGATCAGTGAAATATAAATTGTAAAATTTCATCCGAACCAAAACTCATGGTCTTTTCCTCTTTTTTTCTTCTTTTTCTTTGCTGCAACTATTAGTTGCGTTTTTTTTCCTTTTTTTCTCTCATACGATATGTACATATTACTACATTGTTTGCTGTAATTCCGTTAATATCCATGACATGTTTAAAATAAAAATTTTACTATAGTCAATGGTGTCGTTTTACATTTTTCATTATCAAATTTCAAAATTTCTCAGCGTGCCAACAATTTATGGCATGCACAGGTTTGACATTGTCAAATCTTTTCACGTTTCTTTTCACGTTCCTTAACACATACCCCAAATGAGTTGTGCAGCAAATTGCGTCACTGAATTTGATAATTTTTAGATGAACTAAGCAGGATGGGTTAGACTCTATCGTTGCATGTAAAAATTAACAATTTTAGATAAATTTTCGCAACAAAACAGTAAAATCACTGAACTGCTTTTAGCACTGCTTTTAATTCACTAGGAAAACGTGTCAATTTTTTTTTCTTTTTTTTTTGCAAATAAGTCTTTGCTTTGCTTTTCTAAGTGAAAATTCTTGCAAAATCTACTTGGAACAACACATTTATAAATTATTAGTTTTAGCTTAAATTATTACATAAATTATTTTGCTATTTATAAACGTTTCAATTACAAATGGTTGTGCATTTCAATTAGTGTAGCATCTAAGTGACAGCTTCGAAATTCATGCTGCCAAACAATTATGAATCCTCCAATACAACAGGATGAGAAGTGAGGCAAAAGTTTCTCGTATGCAATATGCAAAGAAAGAAATGAAAAATAAAATGAAACATCTTTTTTTCTTTTATTCAATTAAAATTTCATCATTTTATGAGCGAAAAAAATCATTGAAAATTTGACAGCTATTCAATAATACCATTTTGATGTAATACAATGATAAAAAAAATTCAAAAATGAAGTTTGACGAGCGGCGCAGACAGATTGATTTCTTTCATAATTCATTCCATTAAGATATATATTATATATATATATGTAATTGGATATGTGAATTTCTGATTCTTTTCTTAATCAAATAATATTATTCGAGAAAGAGTGATCTTTTTTCAAAACAGATGCTAATATTTAAAATATTTATTTAAGATTTAAAATATATTAGATATTTAATGTTATTTATTTAAGATATAAATATTTGAGATATATATTAGATATTTAATGTTGCATCTTCAGAAATCGTTGCTGACCAAAAAAAACAAAAAAAAATCATCGAAATAAAAAAAATAACTTTGATATGCTACAACTATTACTAATCGCTAATGAAACTGTAATGCAATATAGCATTAGCACTCGGTTAAGATATATGTATAGTTTAGCAAATAACTCGAAAAAAAATTTTTTTTTTTCTGCACATTCCTAAATGTTGGAGGAAAAAGAATGAACCTAACGCTTCCGACGAAAATCAATACTCCGGAAGATCGCCACGTTTTGCAACACTTTCCATGTCTAAAAATTACGAAAAAATATAAACTTTTATGTTCAATAATTGATTGAAAAAAATTTTCAATTTATTAATTATTTAAAAATTACGTGGATTATTTAGAAAAATAACTTAGAAATTATTTATTTAGCTTATTTAGAAATTATTTTTTAAAAAAAAAATTATTTTAGAAATTTATTAATTATTTCGAAAGAGTAAAAATTTGAAAAGAGTTACATGCGCTTACCAAATTGTTCCTGCTGGCATGTTGCACCAAGATATCCTGGAGCACAGGTACACTGACCGATGACCCTATCACACGTTGCACCATTGTAACATTCGCATCGATGTTCACAATTTCTCCCATATCGTCCCGGTCGACATGCTACAGCGGTAAATCTTACGTAGCAAAATGAAACAGTTATAGCATTAGTGCATTTATACTGTAATTTATGTGATAACAGTAACAGTAGAGTGTAGTATACTGTAGAAGTGAAAAGTAGATTGAAAAACGGTAGAGGCTTAAATAAATTTTTACACTATACCAGTTGAAACTACATGTTCGATCAGCATTTATACTGTAATTTACGTGATAACAGTAACAGTAGAGTGTAGTATACTGTAGAAGTGAAAAGTAGATTGAAAAACGGTAGTGGCTTAAATAAATTTTTACACTATACCAGTTGAAACTACATGTTCGATCAGAAATCTTCTTTTTGAACTGTCTAAATTTTAAATGTTTAAAGGCTGTTAACTGATCAGAATGATGATTGATGGTTAGTTTAGTTGTTGATGTGCTAGGGTAGAATTAAATTAGGTAAAGTAGTTGCGTACATCGGTAGAATATTTTTTTTAGCAATATCTACCTTGTTTACATTTAGCACCGTGCAATCCTAATGGACAGTCGCATTTTCCGGTTTCCGGATCACATTGAAATTCATCACAATCACAAAAGAGTTGACAATTTGGACCGTAAGTATTATTTGTGCATGAACGTTCACACTAAAAAATTTCCAATTAACAGAATTGAAAATTGTACAGCGAATTTCTAATTATCAAAAACAAGCTTACAGTACCATATAAACCTCGGAAAATCACGCAACAACGGACTAACCACTCATTTCTTGAAAAGCAAAAGAATAAAACTGTCGCCGTAATAAAATTACGGATTTTACAAAAAGATCTCTGACCACAAAAGCAATTGCTGCCCATTCTCTTTTGATTAAACTTTTACACTTTTCATCACTAAAATGCTATTGTTGTTGTTGCTGTTGTGAAGAGTTTACAACAAAGAATTGCTAGCAATACCCGCTTGCCATAATAGCCTGCCGGACATAGACAATGACCATCACTGGGATCGCATTTTGCACCATTCTGGCAGTCACAGCTTTGACTGCAATACCAACCGTAGAAACCAGCTGGACATGCTGCAAACTTTCACCATTTGAAACAATTTTCCAGGATTCGAAATACTATTTAGATTGGTGTGCTTTAAGCTTAAAAATTCATCACAAAATTCCGTCTATTCGATTCTGTCGATGAATAAGCAGCTTTTTTTGATAAGCTAACCTTTGTTAGGAATTTCCATCGCAGTTTTTAGGCTACCCTATTTCAAGTGGTCAATAATCAAAAAGGTTGACTGTTTGCTTTAAATATCAGTGGCTTAATTTAACAAAAATAAAAAGTATGAAAAACCGTACTATACTGGCAACGAGTACCATAGCGACCTGCTGGACAGTCGCAGCAACCTTGCACTGGATCGCACTTGGCGTTACCTTCACATTCGCAATCCAACGTGCAATTCAGTCCATATTTCCCATCTGGACAAGGTTGATCACAGGTTGCTCCGGTAAATCCCAGTGAGCATCTGCAATAATAAACTTATCATTGACGTTTCCAAGGAAAAGAAACTATTGTCAACCAACAATGAAAAGGTTATGTAATTTAATTTACGATTACAATTTGTTCGTGGGAAAAGGTTGCGTGTTTTTACGTCCGTTTAGGATCGTAAAATAATTTTTAGCACCAACTGGTATACCTACTTGCAAGCGCCAGTTGTTGGATCACAATGCGCCTGATTAGCGCATCGGCATTTTTCACGACATCCAGGTCCGAAACGTCCCTCAGAGCATATTTGCTGACATTGCAAACCGGTGAAACCGGCTGCACAACGGCACTGACCTGTGACTGGATCACATGTACCTCCATTTTCACAATGGCAGAATTTTTCACATTTCTCGCCAAACCGATTTATGGGACAGGATACGTCGCACTTGGTACCGATAAAACCTGATGGACAAATGCACTGTCCAGTTGCTCTATCACAAGTACCACCATTCATGCACTGACAAACACCATCACAATTCACGCCATACTGTCCTTGGATACATCCTGAATTAAAATTACACACGGTGGCTGTCCAATGCTCAAAACGGGAAAAAAAATACTTTTAATTTTTGTCTAAATTGATATTTGCAAAATTTGAGCTTATGCAATACCGTCACTTCTCATATGGCAGCGAATTGATTTTCAATTTGTTTTAAAACAACAAAAAAATTTGGATAACAGGCTGATTTAAAAGTAAATAATTAAAAAATTCGATATCTATTCCAGGAAGGAAAAAGCATTACAGAACTTGCCTTGAGCGCAATCGACACCAGAATATCCCGGCTTACAAAAGCATTTTCCGGTAATAGGATCACAGTTAGCATTTGGTGCACAGTCGCATTGCTGTGCACAATTTTCACCGAATGTTCCAGGAGGACAAAGCTCGGTGCAAGAATGACCGGTGTAACCGTTAGGACAATGACAGCGACCGGTAACATGATTACACGGCTTCTGATTTAGACATCGACATGCTGAGGCACAGTGCTGCCCATAATAGCCTTTTAGGCATGCTAAAAACACTTCTGTTAGTTCACTCTCAATTACAAGAGTAAAACTTTTCACTACCGTCATGTTTGAAAAGTAAATTTTTAAAAATTTCAACTAAAAATTTAAAATGTTTTCAAAAAAAAAAAAATTTATTCACGTCGATTGCACTTACGACCCCGCCAACCAGGAGCACAATGACAATGACCACTGATTGGATCACAGCTTGCACCATTTTCGCACAAGCACAATTCTTCACAACCTTCACCAAATAAACCATGAGGACAAATGCGCTCGCATCTAAATTAAGCTTCACAAATGAATACTTTGAAGACGTATCCTATTAGCATTAATTTAAACTGTACGTGCAAAACACCTGATTTCAGGCTAAAAAATTTTTCCACAATAATATTCCGACAAATATACTAATTGCAATTTGAATAAAGGTGAACGAAGCCTGGCGCATGATGCCGCTTTACCTTTCACCAATGGAACCTGGCAAACACTGACAGCTACCATTCGTACGATTACAATTTGCGCCTCGCATACAATTGCACTCTTGCTCACAGTTTATGCCGTATCGTTGAAATGGACACAATGAAAAAGGATGATATGAAGTGATGATATGTTTGAAATAATTCTGTAATTCTCTCGCACTAGGTAGGACGCTATATGGGAGAATAATTCGGAGGTAAACAATTCAACCATTCATAGCCAAACAAAATAGGTCATTAAAATTATGGAAAATGAAAAAATAAAAATAAAATTTGAAAAGTGATATGTTTCATGCTTGCTAGCTTGAACGATATTTATTCGATGATGTTTTATCACATAGTAATATTCTCTTTTTTTTTCTCCTTGTCAGTAGAAATAAAAACTTACTGAATTCACATGCAGGACCGGTCCATCCAGGTGCACACGTGCAGCTACCAGTTTTAGAATTGCAAGTTCCATTATGCATGCAAACACAATGGCTATTACAATTCGGTCCATAATGATCAGGTGGACATTCTGTTTTTTTAAAAAAAAAAAAACAACAACAATATTAATTATTTTGCTAATAGCTAGCTATGAGAGGAAGTACTGTAACTGGTAAGCAATGTAAACAAGTTACCTTTTTCGCAATACGATCCCATAAATCCTGCTGCACAATCACAACTTCCAGTAATTTGATCGCAAATTCCACCGTTCATGCATCGACACTCTTCGGTGCAACCAATACCCCACCTAGAAGAAATGCACAAATTTCAGGGGAAAAAGAAATCGGCTATAAATCGGCAAATATCAAATTTGTTTCGTTTTTAAAATTTCAAGATACTTTTCATTTTAGTTGAGTTAAAATTTCCTCAGTAGCTGCTCGTTCTTAAATTATGGAATCAATTAGCGTAACAGGTTGATTGATTGATTGATTGATATCTTACGAAAGTGCTTAAATTGTATGGTTAATGGAAATTTTGTCGATGCAATTTTGTCTAAAGAAAGAAAACGAATTTCCTCAGTAATAATAAATTGGCTATGAATATAATAAAATTTAGCAATCTGAAATTTATTATGCATATTGTTCATTAATTTTACATCAAGGATGAAAATACCGGTTTGAAGGACATGGTGTTTGGCAATTAGCACCAGTCCAACCCTCATTGCACTGGCATTTTCCGGTTACAGGATGACATTTCGAGGCAACAACTGCAATCATTCCGATTCCACTTCCGATGCCATCTGAGAATGATGAATGTTCAATTATCTGATGAAATGTTTGAGAATAAAAAAAGAGATAAGGAATTACAAATAGTTTGCTAATGAAAAGCGCAAACCAAGTGAGGTGGTGCAGTTGCAAATGCTCTTGCAACCATCACCGTATCGTCCATCCGGACACGGTCGATCACAGTGCTGACCACGCCAACCAGGCTTACATTTGCATGCACCATTGATCGGATTGCATGTAGCATTATTTCGACAAGTGCAAATACCTTTGCAACGATTACCAAAGTAACCGTCCTCGCACACTAAAATGTTCACCAGGTGATAGACGATGAAATAAGAAGATAGAAAGTGTGAAGGAAATGAATTCAGAAGCCATCTGGAAAAGCTCAAACTTTCCCGTAAAAAGTTCACGAACTGAGACTGTAATTAATGATCGCCTCGCTTTGCCTTGCCTTCATTTTTTGCAAATAAAAATTAAGATAAATGGTAATGAAATGAGGAGCTCCTCACTGAGATTACACTTCCTTCCGTGATATCCCGCTGGACATATGCATTCTCCGTCACCTGGATCACACCTCACTTCCTCATCACAGCTACAACGTTCGCTGCAGTTGACACCGAAATAGCCATCTGCACATGGTGTGTCGCATTTTTCACCACTCCAACCGGTCAAACATTTGCATGAGCCATTTGAAGGATTACAGTGCGCACCATTATGACACTCACAAAGTTGCATGCAATTTAGTCCATAACGATTGCTTGGACAAACTACAATTTTAATTGAAATCATTAAATTTAAATCAAATTTTATTCCTACTAAATTTGTAATGCTAATGACTGAAACGAAAAAGCACAGTTACTTACTTTGCTCTCAAAAAGAACGGCTCTTCAAGTCCACTTCTGCTTAACTTTACCGTACCATAAATGATTTTGAGGCGAGGATATCAAAGGATGGTAGTTTTGCTTATCAGTGATCAAATCACAAGTGACGTCCGAATGGTCAATTTTACATCCACCCATCCACCCTTTTAACTTCCTGATCAGTCAGTCGTCTATGATGCGAAATATTTTCTCAAAAATAACTACGCCACGCAACATTTCACTCTTTGCCTTTTGTTTTTCTTAAAATTTCAAATCACATTAGTTTTTGTTTTGCTAACCTAAAGAAGATATTAAGATGCTAACGCTGTACTGCTTTAAAATATTATTTAATAAAATTTCACAGACACCATTCGTTAGCCTAGCGCACGAAACTTGGAACAAAACTTGAAGAGAATAAAATACCTTCACTACAGGTAGCACCATAATATCCAGCTGTGCAAATACACGAACCATCTTTACTGTCACAAGTACCATTATTTTTACAGTTACATTCATGCTGACAATTGGGACCGTACAAACCAGTAGGGCACACTGAAATGATCCCTACTGCATATCTCATAATTAAAAAAAAAAAAAAGAAAGAGTTAAAAATAGCTAAAAATAATTTGAAAGTAATTGCTGAAAAGTGATTTCTACCTGTTCATTTGGATCAGTGATGAAATCACCACGAGTTTAAAAAAAAAAAGCCTTAGCTTAGCTAAACTACACTAACCTCATAAAATATCTAGCTTAATTATGTCTCTAAATAATTTAGAATAAGTAAGGATCAGTTCCATAAATGCTATCATAGAGATAATTCATCGCTTGTTTTGTAATTGTAACTTTTCACTTTCTACCAATCATATCGTATCATACAGTTCAGGCAAATGCATGGATCGAATAAGTTTATTGTTTCAAACTTGCAACGCTGCTACCTCACTTCACTTTCCCTACACCTCTTTACATGCAATCAAATTGTGTCATGCAATTTTTACGTGCATTTTACTACATTTGTAAAAAATACAAAAAAAGTAAAAAGTGAAAATTGAGCAGCTCACTCTTTTCACACAATGCACCGTAATAACCAGGTCGGCATGTGCATGTTCCAGTTACATGATGGCATATTTGAGATGCACCTGATTTGCATGCACATTTTTCGCTACAATTATATCCGTACATACCAATAGGGCAAGCTGAAATTACAAAACGAAACTGTTAAAACGAATTCACGAAATTTGTTTTGCATGCTTATTGCACGTTGATTGGTTGTGCTTACTTCATGGTTACGCCTATTGTACGCTTAAAAGCACATGTTTAGTAGTACGAAAAAAAAGTCATAGAATTTAAAAATTAAAATCAGAGAAAAAAAATTCAATAAACAACAGCTGTGGGATACGTGCAAAAAAAAAATCAATTAGCATATTTAGGTGAAAAGTGCTAACTGAATGGCAACACTATAGATTAATGATACAAATTTACAAATGTCCACTCAACAATCAACATCGGTACATTCTCGTAGACATTTCATACTAAAAAAAAAAAGAGTAGCAACTTAGTTCGAAATTATAAACTTACAAGTTTCGCACCGATCACCGGTATATCCCGGAGGACATTTCCTACTACAACTACCACTAATAGAATCACATTCCTCATTTCGAGCGCAGTTACATTTGCTGCTACATGACTGCCCATAGAAACCAACTGGACAGTGTCGTTTACAGAATGGACCATAGAAACCATTCTTACAAATGCATTTTCCACTCTGTAAAACAACAACGTCCTAATATTTCAATCAATATTTCCTGATTAATATTTCAATCAATATTTCCTGATTATCTTACAACATCTATTTATCAATTTACGTAAAAATTGGCGTAAAAAAAAAAGGAGAAAAGTTTCTCTCTATTTCTTCATGCATAAATTACATTAGTATAGTTTGTATCCGTTTGTGCTATTTAGCTGCAAGAATTGATTTACACGTGTTAACTTTCACGTACGCGTACTCATCTCATCATACCTTTGGTTCACAACCTTCCGAGTATTCTTTCTCGCAATTGCACACATAGCGACAGTTACGACCGTACCTAAATCGTGGACAAATTTCATCACATTTTTCACCGTAATAGCCAAGTGGACAAGTGCAATATCCATACTTCCTGTCACATCGTCCACTACTACAGATCATTTGACATGGCAAATTGCACGATGGTCCATAGAAGCCTGCATTATTGCTAAATTAGCAACAAAAATTTTAATAATTTAAATAAGGAATTTAAATAAATGAGAAAGTGGAAAATGATAGATAATGTATGATTAAAATTAATGTTTTGAATCTAGCTAATATCATTGTTTAAAGTATAAAAAAAAGGAAAAGAATGATGCCTTCGTCACTAAAATAAATCTTTAAATTAAAATTTTTTTTTTAAAAAAAAAGTAAGAAAAGGAAATCATTTAAAAATAAACCAGCCGGACAGCTATCATCACATTCCGCACCATCCGGACAATCACATTCACCGGTAATATGATTGCAAATTTGTCCATTACATTCACATGCTTTTTTGCAACCCAATCCCCATGTACCTTCAGGACACAGATCCTCGCAAATTACACCAGAGTAACCGGAAGCACACTCACAACCACTCTTGTCGAAGCGACATTTTCCTACAAAAAAATTCATTAATTCATACAGAAGTTAAATTTCTTAACTTATTAAAAGAAATTTTCCTAGGAAATAAAATGAATAGATGTAAAAATTAGAAAATTTAACATAGAGGAGTAAAATTTTTAAATTTACTGAAAAAAAAAGAGTTAAAAATGAAATGAATGAATGAAAACAGCAAAATTTAACATTCACAGATAATTTCCAAAGAGATTTTTTTTTTTTAATGCCTAACTCTTTCTAACATTCCATGAGAATTTCTTTAATTATTTTGAAAAGCGCAACTAAACCAGTCTACCTCCATTTCTACAATCGCTACATCTGTAGCGACAATCTGCTCCAAATCGACCATATTCACAAGCTGTAAAATTAAAAAAAAAAATTAAAATAAAATAAAATAAAAAAATAAAACAACAATAATAACATGTAACAGTCTTCTTAATTCAACGAAAATCGATTAATATAGCTTTTTTGACTACAACAATGCAAATAATGAGAAGCGTCAATGACGTAAATGACGCTGTATCACTAATAATGTGTGTATTAAAGCAAAAAAAAAAAGTTGACATTTGCGCTTCTCTTCACAATTCCATCTTTAGCTAGCTATCTTCACACAATTAGTTTAACTGTAGGCTGTGATGCAATTGTCAGTTGCGACGTTACTGTAAGACGTCTAATACTCTTCTAAATTCTATGAGATACACACGATGGACCAAAATGTACTGATTTGTTTTTGAAATTTTTTTTTATATTTAAAATTTTGCTAAACATTTTTGTACTTTTGAGATGCTAGTGTTGTTTTGTTTTTGCTTTCTTTCTCTTTTTTTTTTCATGAAATATTTCCCCTATAAGAGATATACTATTATGAATTAGTTGACACTAATTTCTTATATTAGTTATTATCGTCATTATCTTTTTTTTTCAAATAAATAAAATTTATTAAAATCAGGAAGAGAGGTGTTGACCAGTTGGAAGACTGTGTAGCATGCGTATGGTATCAAAATTTGAGGAAATTTTGGATGATATGCTTTCATCTTGTGCCGCAACATCAAAATGTCCCCGTTGCAGCAGCTCGTCATCTGCCTCTACCGCATCAGCTTGCAATGCTATCCGTCCTGAATGCTCTGAAATTTGAAACAATCACGTGGCAAACCTGAATTTACCTTCTTCTTTCACTGCTAAATTTTACAACAATTACCACACACACACACACACACACACACACACACACACACACACACACACACACACACACACACACACACACACACACACACACACACACACACTCATCTTGCACAAAAAATACGATGTAAATTTTTTGGTGAAAAGTAAATTTACGTATAAAGTTAATTCGTTTCTTTGTTCTTAAAATTTTTTCCAAAAATTTTTTCAATCAATTAACGATAGTTTATATTTGAGTGAAATGTATGAGAATGTTTAATGAAATTGAAATTGTTGACGCAAACGTTTCTTTTTTTTTCCCCATCAATTGACAGAAGGAAAATGCATGCTTGATAATCAGAAGTTATGCATGCATGCAAAGGTGATAACTCACTACAAATATAATAATACAACATAGAGGTACTGTGTGAGAGATTACGGTAAAGTTACACGTTCGATTTTTATATTACATACGTGTGATGTTACGAGGAGTTGAAGTAGTTGTGAAGTATAGAAATAATGAATCAGATAGTAGAAGTGAAGCTGAAATGAATGAAAATTCTAAATGAATGAATTAAAATTTTAAAAATATATAAAAATTAGGATAATTTAGAGAGAGAAAATATTACCAATGCATGTTTTACCATCGTTTGCAAGCATGAAACCACGAAAGCACTCACAATGATAGCTACCATCGTCATTTTTGCATAATTGACTGCATTCACCGTTGTTCATCAAGCATTCATTAATGTCTTCAATGAAAATTAACATTTCAATTGTGCTCATGCAAAATGCATGTTGCATGCAAAACAACAAGCATTGCTAGTGAAAAGTGATGTGAAAAATTTTTCGCCTAATTCATCACACATATCACAATTTCATTGCGTTTACAACAACCTTTCACTCATCCTAATTAATTAGATGGAGGAAAAATGTTGCTAGATAAGATTGGATAAAGGCGCCGCCATCCTTCCTGCCACCCACTTACCCTTTCATTTGCTATAAGATAGGAAGGTTGCAGATTGTTTTTTGTAAAGTGTAAAAAACAATAAAGAAAATGTGCTAGAAATGAATGAATGGTATTACATTAATGTAACTTTTGCATGCAACTTTTCCTCCTACTGCAATCCGTTTACATTGCAATAAATTTTACGCTATTTCAATTTTTAAAAAAAAAATGAAATGAAGTGAACCGTGACAGGAGTGATTATCAGATGCTAAATTGTAGCCAATTTTGCACGAACACATATATCCACCTTCTCTGTTGCTACAGTAATGCTCACAACCGGCATTATTTGCAATGCACTCATTAATATCTGCAAATCAATTTCATTAATCGATTATTATTTTAGCAGTTAGATAGGATAACGATGATGATGATATACTTAACAAAGAATGATGATGATGATGATAGCAGTTAGATATAGGATGATGATGATGATACAAAGGATGACGATGATGATATACCTAACAATGATGATGATGATGACAGCAGTTAGATAGAATGATGATCATGATAATGATGATATACTTAACAATGATGATGATGATGACAGCAGTTAGACAGGATGATGATCATTATAATGACGATGGTGATGATATACTTAACAATGATGATGATGATGATAGCAGTTAGACAGGATGATGATCATGATGATGATGATGATGATTATACAAAGGATGATGATGATGATGATAGCAGTTAGACATAGGATGATGATGATGATGATATATTTGATGTGATATAGTTAACAAAGAATGATCACGACGATATATACTTCACACCAAAGATGATGAAAGGTGACAGATATCACGTACTCCATAGTGTAAGTGTTACCTTCACAAGTTTTACCATCATAGATGAGTAAGAAGCCTGCTCTGCAGGAGCACTGATAGCTACCGGGTAAATTAATGCAAAGTTGCTTGCAACTACCGTTATCATCAAAGCATTCATCAATGTCTGCAAAATTAATAACTCACATATTTGCAATTTTAGCAACAAAAAAAATTGCTTCACAAAATAATTTAGCTAGCAGATTCTTCCTTATCATCATTTTCATTACTACATTATTTATTACTATTATCATTATTAGTATTAGTATTATTAATTAGTAACTATTATTATTACTATTACCATTATTATTATTAGTATTATTATTATTAATTAGTAACTATTATTATTACTATTATCATTATTAGTATTATTATTATTAATAACTATCATTATTACTATTACCATTATTAGTTTTAGTATTATTATTATTAATTGTTATTAAAGAGATTATCATTAGCATGGTGAAGGTTTTTTAAAGTTTACCGGAGCATGATCTACCATCATTGTTAAGTTGATAACCAGGTTTACACGAGCATTTTACGCCACCATCATTATCATTTTCACATATATGCTCACAGTATCCGTTTTCGTTCTGCAAATTCCGGCATACTGTAACGTTGATAATCTGATACAATTCTCATTTACTTATGCACGAAAAAATATCTATTTCTATTTAAGAAATTTTTAACCTAAAATTTTGATTAATTTCTCATCCTTTTTTTTTTTAAAAAAACACATACAGTAGTTATTATAAAAGTTATTATAAAAGTTAACCTGACACGGATTAATTAACGGTTTACATTTGTGCCCATCTGATAGTAGCTGATATCCAGTGCGACAGCGACATCTTCAAGCTTTTTTTTTTGTTTTATAAATAGATCATTTTATACGATTTATAACTAATCTGCTTGTAAGTTATATCAAAATTTCGATCGAAGTATAACATTATCATAACTTAAATTTTAATTGATCATATCTAAAATTTGCAATTTTTTTTTGGATAAATGAAGAATGAAAAGAAAGTGTAAATGATAATTTGATTCCACAAAGCATCTCAATTCAATCTCACTTCAAAGGGCTTTTGAATTTATCACAGTTTGCAAACATCAACTGTGTTGTACTTCAAAATGATCAAAAAATTAGTAGGATAATTGCCTGATTTGTTCAGCTGTTAAATATAATTATTGGTTGCGTTTTGAGCAACTCACTGAATTAACTAGAAATAAGAATTCTCTTTTTGCATTTCTTTATTAATTTCATATTTCGGTAAAAAAGAGAAATTAAATTTGCAATACCTGTATGTTCCATAAACATTAATACATTCGTGATCGCATGTTAAACCTTTCGTTGTTGCACACTCATCGATATCTGACAAAAAATTTTCCTACACTTTCATATTTAATTTAAACTCTTTCTTCATGCCGCTTATTACGGCAATAATGATGATAGCGATGATGACAGTGTTAATGATAAGTTAGAAAGGACTGAATTTAAAATGGGAAAAAAAAGAGCTAGCTAATATCATTTTGAAACATTGGAAAATTTTCCATACTAATATACTACCAACTTAGAAACCTCGAACGCTTAATGTTTTTATTTCACTTTGACTGACCAATGCATGACTTCTGGTCCGATCCAAGTCTGAGGCCATAGTAGCACTGACACACCGCTCTTCCATTATCATTTACGCAGTGCTGCTCGCAACCACCACGATTTATCAAACACGGATCGGTTGCTGAACAGTTCCGTTGTAGAAGTAACATTTCGGTACTCATCAAAGTACCGTCCTGTCTCTCTCAATGACTGTTCAGCTTACAGATGAAGCATAATTGCAGCAAACAGTTAGATGATGGAATTAAATAAATAATAGGAAGTGAGACGCTACAAATTGCCCTCACAATAAACAATCTTCAAACATTCATGATTTGTGAAATCAGTCATTTCACTCTTTTCCCATTGCTAAAATTGGAAAATACGATTTGCTCGATGAAGCTCTATCTAACCCTTCCTAGTGTTGCTCGACGCCATCGATTGGTGAATTTAGGGAGAGAGAGAGAGAGAGGACAATTGTGTTAAGAAGCAGTCTAAGTTTAACTTCAATTTTCAGTAAATTATGCAAAAAAAAAAATTGCTGACCATTTTCTCATCTGCTCTCTTCCTTCAATCATTTAACAAATCTTTAATCTAATAAATTTCAATCAAAATCACTAATGATTCATTGGATAACTTCTGCAAGCGACAATTTACGAATTATCCAATTCAAGTTATCCCATTTTTTATTTAGAAAAATTTGCCGCAAAATTTTTTTCCAAAATACTAAATTCAATAATTTTAGAAGGGAAAAAGAACTTTCCAAATCAATAAAAGTGATTATTTTTTTCCCCTCAAGCATTAACTTACGATGACAACGGCGCTTATCGGAAGCTAATTTAAATCCTTGCCGACATTTGCAACGATGAAATCGTCCGTGTCTTTCTTCGCAGACATGCTCACAACCACCGTTGTTTGTTGCGCAAATATTTCGACCTGTCACAAAAGATTAAAGATTTCTACGAAAAAAAACAAAAAAAAAATATTTTAAAAATTGAAAATAGGCGTATCAATGCATAATTACATAATTGAGAGCTTAATTTATACAACGCTAGACGACTTTGTCAAATAGTTTACCGATCAAAATATGATACATCATGCATGTAAAAAGTTAGCTATGAAGATGAAATTCTTACGAACACATCGACGACCATTTGAATGTAGTTGCATTCGTGGTGGACACTCACATCGATATCCACCGTCCGTGTTCCGACATCGAAACTCACAACCACCATTTTCAAACTGACATTCGTCAACATCCGAAATATTACATACATACATATTTCAGTAGATTGTTGAATCAAGCATTGTTAGGTCAAGTAAAAATGCGTCTAAAATTGCCCGTAACAAATTTGATTTGACAAAAAAATGCTCAATTGGTCAGCTTTTGCTAATTCTTTTATCACTTAATCTTTCAGTGATAAAAAAAGAAAAAGAAAAATGAAAGTACCAATGCATTTGTGCTGATCGTTGTCCAGCTGATAGCCCGCAAAGCAACGACAGTAGAATGTGCCAATGGTATTAACACACTCATGTGGACATCCACCATTTTTTACAAGACATTCGTTTCGATCTAAATTAGCCTCATCAAAATGCTATCATTATAATTTCCAGTACACAGCGTGGAATTTGTGTCAGGAAAAACGAAAAAGTAGGAGTTTGATGCTAAACGATTAAGCTATCACCGACACCACTAATGAATGGCATTGCAAGCTAACCAATCATTTAATGGTGTCTTTTAAATTTTAGGAAAAAAAAACATTGCTTAGTTGAAGCAATTTTTAGAAATTAGATGACAAATTTAGCATTAACATCTCAAATTTATTTGCATAAGAAGTTGCACTTTCTAGTTTACAGCTAAAATTTGCTATCACCGACACCACTAATGAATGCATTGCAAGCATTTCAAGCTAAATCAACCAACCAACCATTTAATGGTGTTTTTTAAATTTTAGAAAAAAATCAAATTTATTTGCATAAAAAGTTGCACTTTCTAGTTTACAGCTAAAATTTGCTAGTTGTACGATACTACGGCGCTTTCATAAATACGGAACTATCTTTCTTGTGATGAGCTAGTAAGCAAGCTAGTGTACAGTAATTTATACCAAAAAAAAAAGAGACAAAACAGAAATTTTGCTAGAAACAGATAAAAATACAAAAAAAAAAAATAGCATTTTCCAAAAATAAAATAAAAGAAAAAAAAGGCGAATTAGCATGTCACAATGATTGAAATGTAGAAAATGAACTTCTAAAACTCCTACCATATTGACATCGAGAACCTTGAAATCCAGGTGGACAGCGACAAATCTCTTCAGTTTTATCCAATGCTGGTGTTGGTTGACAGGTACCACCGTTATGACACAGGTCAGGTGTGCAACTTGCTGCAGAAAGGAAAATTGTTAAACTGCACCGGAAGACAGACGACAGTATTTTAGCTAATAGCCTTGTTGTCGTCAGCTAATAATCTTGCTGTGGTCATTGTTGTCATTTATCATTTTAAAATGAAATTTGAAAACGTAGTATTAGAATAGAAGTTTGAGTTTTCTGTTTTTTTTCCTTTCATTGTTTGCTTTTGAAATAATAATTCCTATGAAATGAGTAAAATTAATGGAAAATAATTTCCAACAAAATATTGAAGGATATTTAAACGATAGGAAGAGAAGAGCTAAAACCTCGCTGACAGCCTTCTTTGCCTGGAACCTGAATCCAACCAGCGCAACACTGTGCTGTTGTATGCCTTCTCGTACGTGTAACATTTTTATACGTATGGTAATATACTGTCCTAAAATTTTTTTCCTTTTTTCTCTCTCAATTATAATTGAAATTATTTAGGATGAGTTTACAGTGGGAAAACTGATAAATATGGCTAAGTATTATTTCTTTTTCTTTTAAAAAAAAAAATCCTCAAAAAATTTAATTTATCATTTAACAACATTTTCTTTTCACATGAAGTTGAGATTGACCGATTGATTTGTGAAGAAATTGACTAATTTAATTGTCTAAACCTATCAATTTGCAATGTTTTTTTTTTTTGAAAAGTTAATCCCTAAGAAATTTGATCCATTCTTCGTTACAAAATTATCGGTCAATTTACCATGGTCATATAATTAATTACACTAATTATAGTTTAGCAAAGGTCATTCACAGTCTCGGCATCTGTACTTCCTACATTGTACACTGCAAAAATGATCAATCAAAAAGGCACCTCCTGAAAGACATCGTACCTGACGATTGCAAGGCCAGAAGTGTTAAAACAAAATACAATTATTATTGTTGCTGAATTACCACTTGTTGCTAATTTGTATTTCTCGTTTTTTATTTATAAAAAAAAAATTTGCGGTATTCTCATCGAAATTTACTTTAAATTTTTAAAATTACTCATTGAATAAATTATTTACTCAAAACATTTCATCATTTTATATTTTATACAAATTTTAAAAAATAAGTAAGTACGAAAAAAATGTTTTTTTTTTCAAAATTCCACTTATAGTAGTAGAGTGATTTTGCAATAATTAGATTTGTAATTAGAGATGACAAAAGTTGGTCTAACAATGACGTGAAAATTGACGAGAGAGACGGGGAAGGAAGAGAGGAATGAAAGGATGGAATAATTAGGCGAATGAATGAATGGGTGCAATCAAAATTTATATGAAATGAAAATGATGGAGGAGGACGTTAATGGAGGAGCGAACGAATGTTGTAAACTCAATTTCCTAGTACAAATTGCGCAGTTTTTTTTTTGTTTTTAATATCAGAAAACAGCTGTAGAAATATGGTCAGTTCTATTCCTAAAAAATTTTACTTCACATTAATTTAAAAGTAAATTGAATTGAATTAGCAACAGAATTAATTTTTATTAAAAAAAAAAAAGTGACAAGAGAAAGAGGTAAACAAACTTTGGTTTACGAACTGAACAGGAACGGAATTGTCCATTGCAGCCGGGTTTTCGACTTCGAATATATTTGGTGTACGTTTGAATGCACGGCTCACGTATTGTTATTGTTTCAATTTCCTCATGTGGGCAAACATTTAACCTAAATGAGTTGATGTACACCAATAAGATACGAGGAAACTTTTTTTTTTTTTATAAAATAATTTCAATTATATGGATGTGTTATTATTATCATTGTTTTATCACTTGTTATCAGTTAGCATTTCATATCATGACGGAATTATCATTCTTCATCGATATGTTATCAGTTGCATCGCTACGAACTACTCGAACCCAATGACAATTAATTACAGCTATTTGTGAATTAGAATATCATAAATAACACGTGTAATTTAGGATAAGTAAAAAGAGTGAAAATTTGATTATTTAAATTCTTTTACTCATTCATTTACTATTTCAATAATGATAATTTCGTATATGTTTCGACTTTATGTTTAACTTTTTTTTTTGATAGAATAACTGTATAGCAATCAGATAGTACTGATAATTAGAAGGCTTTTATGATCGGAGCTTGTGATGCCTGGAAAAAATTTGAATTGATCGCATCGAACAATTGCTTCTTCTCATTTAAAATGGCATTGTGAGCAATAATGTGTGTAGTATTGCAAACAGTACACAAATTCATTTTAATATAATTAATTAAATAATTTAATGAAGTAAATAATTTGCTAGCGTAACTCGTTAATATACTTAATTGTTGAAGTGGGAAAAAAAATTATGAGGAGGAGAAGTGGTAATGTCAATTATTACTGCATCATAGTGGACAACATCGATATTCAGACATCCTTTTATGATCGCAACAAATTTTATAAAATTATTGGTATATTTTATCTAATTACACTTCAACTATCTATGTTTCTTTTCTTTTTCCAATTCGCAATTTTGCGTAAATTATTTCCTTTTGATTTTTGTAATTTTAGACTGACTAAACTCTCTCTCTCTCTCTCTCTCTCTCCTTTGTAATCGTTCCATTTGAAGAGAAAAAGAAGGAAAAGGTTTTTGAACCGTATAATCATTCATTGATTGATTGATTATTACGATAATTGTTAATGATTAAAATGCAGGAGAGGAGGAATTAGAGCGAGAGCATTTATTTTAAGAAATCACGCTGAAATTTGGCTTTAATTGATAGTCGTAGTGTAGTTCCTCCATCCGCGGACAATTTTGCTCATTGAAGCACAAAAAAACAAAATTTGAATTTCAATTTTTATTACTGACTAATCACTTTGATGTTTATTGTTTAGCAACGAGTAACTTTGCAATTGCTTTAGAGTAAGTATACCTATTGTTTGTGGATGGCAACAACTATCAGCTACATATGATCATTATTGTTGAATTGTGGAAAGAGAATTGAGGAAATATTTCAGTGATTATCCAAATTTCAAATTATTTTAATTGCTAAAAATTTGTTGGAAAATTTCATTATCAGAAATGTAATGAGCAAAAAATGCAGTGAATGGCACTCTTACTCATCTAATATTAACTTATTTTTTGCTACTATTAAAGTGCAGTAGCTCTAATTAAAACATTGTTATGCTTGTTATATTTATAACTCTCTTCCTCTCATCGATTGTTTCGAAATTTCTTTTTTTTTTTTTTGCTATCATTTTTTCACTGTTACGATTGAAGTGAGGAAAGAGAGGGAATAAGTGAACGGAACGGTTCAAACAAATTTTTTCAATTTTTTTAAAAAAAAAAAAAAGGTAGAAAGGCAGTGAGTGATATGGTGGTGTGGTGTGATAACACAGTGATAATAGTAGCATTAATTATGGTAAATGCTAGGCGCAATCTGAATAGCAGGAAAGATGATGACGTAGGATGCGACGAATTCTAAAATACAATCCACTTCCACGTGAGCAAACTGTGTAGTATTTGCGCAATGAAGCACATAAAATTGTCAATCGTTTCTTGCCATCTGTCCTTTCACTTCTGACGGATGGAAATTTGAAATTCAACAAAATGGATTTTTCTAGGATTTTAAATAGGATGAATGTGTAAACATTATTGGTTACATAGATGAAAGACACTGTCCGTCATTCGATTCGCGAAAAATAGAGATGAAGAGAAGGATGAAATCATTTGAGAATTCCCAGCAGAAAATATCAAATAAAAAATTCAAATAGTTGCATTTTTTTTTGCATTATTTAACTGTCTTAAATTTTTTTTTAACTATTTTAACTGTCTAAGAAAATGCTCAATGAATTCTCAGTGCTTTGGAGGATTCAACAGTGTATTTATGGTTGATAAGCGACTAGTTCTCTGCACTATTGCAGTACGGTCTGCACAATATCAGATTGACTTTTGCATGAATTCATCTTTATTAATTGAATTTAAGAATTTTAATGGGTGATGTATTTTTGAGAAGATAAATTTTCATGAGAACTCGTAGTAGTGTGTTTATAATTCAGTGGCAAAGTAAGTATTTGGACAGGAGATGAGCGGTGCTGTATCAAAATATAAAACAAAGTAAATAATTCGTACTTTAATTTTCTAATTCATACTAATTCAATTCCAATTTTCATCTCTTCCACCATTCCAACTTTCTCATTACTTTTCCCATCTGTTTTTTTTTGTTTGTTTTATAATTTGACAAATTAAAGTAGAAAAAAAAAGAAAAAACTGCTGCGAAAGGATTTCAGAGCGAAGTTAAGCAAGCGGTGCGGGAGGAGAATGAAATTCACTGCTAGCAATGCAATATCTCTAACTCATTAAAAAATGAAAATTAAAACTTCAACAATTCCATGCGTTTTTTTCATCTTGCATTTATCGGTGGAAAAAAGGTTCAGGGTTAAACTGTTGCAAAATCAGTGAGCAATTGATGTTAGACAGGTGAACATTTGTCACCAAAAAGTGCTAAGTGCTAAGAAACTGAGGTCAGATTCACTCTGAGATAACAATTTCACCTATTCATCATATGAGCAAAGGAGGGAAAAAGCAAGAAAGGAAGGAAGGGAGAGAGAGAGGGAGAGAGAGAGAGAGAAGGAAAAGTGCGATAAAACTTTATTCTTTTTGTTTTGGAGTATTTTAGATGATGGTGACGATGATGATAGCTGTGATAAAACCTTTGACCTCAAATCAAATGCATGAATTGCCAGTGAAGCGGATATTCCAGGAATTGTGAGTGTACAATGAAACTATTGAACGAGTGAAGTAACCTGAAGTGCTCCTGGATCTAATGCACCTGAACTATTATCACATTCTTCAATCATATGAAATTACAACATTAAAATGAATGTATGTTGAAATGTTTTAGTGTAAGTTAAAAAACATTCCGGTCAATTTATATGAAAATTTCAATTATCACATGAAAATAGAATGAAAGCAATCCATTCCTTCCTCAATCTTTCTGACCTTCAACATTTCATACATCAATCATTTGACGGATGTTCCCGTGAGAGATAGCTCTGTTTGACCGCAATTTAATTTTTTTTTTTCCCCCAACAAAATCAATTACAACTTTGCAAGCAATTGCAAAACGTAGACGACCACTTAAAAGAACAAATTCTCATTCCTCCAAGGTTTCAAATAATAATTTATTGTCGTAACAAGGAGAGAGAGAGGAAGAGAAGCAATCAGTTTTTGACTAAATTATGAAATCAAACGAAACATTGAATTATTTTTAAGTGCAAATTCCTACTCCGCGGACTACGGTAAAAGTTGTGCAGTAAATTCTCCGATCCATCGTGTGACAGAAATTTTGTGAGACCTAATTGTAATTATTTCCTATCAAATAATGATATTTCAGTGCGTTGAAGGAAAAAAAAAGAGGAATGCTCTATTATGTTATCGTTTAAATTATATTACCAGTAAAAATTACAGTAAAAATTCCAATTAGGTTGAAATTTCTCTCAAACAATCGGGGAATTTAAGTCTGAGCTGTCAAATTAATTTTCATATATCTTCTGCTATCACTCATTCCTTTCCTTTCTATCAGCTCAGTCTTGCTCTCATCGCAAGATTTCACAAACATCCTTCTTCCTATCTCTGGAATATTAAATTATAAAATTGTTGCTTCACGAAATTTTGAAATACATGCATATTTCAATTAATTAAATTTCAGATTTTTAGAATTTGTCATGCTTAATTTCTCTATGGATTCATTCCAGAAATATTTCCTTTTGATCATTTTTCTCATTTGGAAGAGAGAGAGAGAGAGAGAGAGGATGAAGTGACCGAGGAGGAAATGGTTAAAATCTTTCAAATATGCCATACAAATAAAATGAATGCAACTTTTGTACATTACACACTCATGCACACACACACAAATTTTGTTAATTTAATTTCATTGTTACAATTTGAATTGAACGTTTGATGATATCTTTTTAGAATGAATTTCTTTTTTTTCCACTCATTCATTTTTCGGTCAAAAAAAAGAAGTTAGCGTATTCAATTCAATTCAATTATGCAAATTTTTTTGCTAAATAAGAACGAAATTTTTGCTGTCGAATGAGTTCATTGGCATTGAGAATGGGAAAAAATAAACATTAGCAAATGAAAATTTGCATTTTGATGAGCATTTTTTAACGGCCACAAGGCACAATTTAAAAATTGCATTGAGAAAGAGCAAGAAGGAGAATACGAAGCGGAAAAGTTATACAAAAGAAATGAAATTGCTCAATGATACAGGTGATGAAGAACGATAGCGATAGCGATAGCGACAATGATAATGATAATGATAATGATAATGATAATTATAATGATAATGATAATTAAGGAGGAAGATCAGATACTGATAAATGGCATGTGAAAGTTTCACTTCTTATACAACAAAAAACAGGATCTATGCTTTAGCAGTAACACTGATAAGAGTAGTAATGGTGATAAATGCAATTATCTTTCATGAAAATTTTCAATTGTAATTATCACTAAAATCTCGGTGACGATATTTGCATAAATATATTTTCGATGATTAGGAGGAAGTTTGTGAGAGTGTAAAAAAAGGAGTGATAGCATTTGAATTACTCGTGCATTTTAATATCAACGACAAAAATAGTGTCGTCTTGAACAAAAGAGGAAAAAAAAATTTTTTTTATGAAATGCAAATTAACGTACTGTCCGAGGCGTAGTTCATGCAATTGAAGATGAACACTGTCGTCATCACCGGCAGCATCAATCACTCCTTGTACAGCAAATAGCACTAGCAGAGCAGCTGTGAATCCATCAACAATCATACTTCCTTCCTTTCCACATGCAAATTTCAGCAATTCATTGATTGATTTTCAATTATCTTCAAATTTATGTGATGATAAAATTATGTTTACAATTGCAGTTTACGCTTTCATTTTTATTGCACATTTTCTAAAACACATTAATCGTAGTTCATTTATTGTATATCAAAAAAATTTCGTTTTCCCTTCTTTTTTTTTTTAAAAAAAAATATCTTTGTCTAATGAAATTTTGAAATTCGGCTTATGAGAAATGCGCGACCAAAAAAGACGTCAAGCTGTGAGCAGTTGTAGTAATAGAAACGTCGTAATGGTGCAGAGACCGTGTTACTACTAACGGCAGTAATAGCAGTAGCAGTAGCAGTAGCAGTAGCAGTAGCAGTAGCAGTAGCAGTAGCAGTAGCAGTAGCAGTAGCAGTAGCAGTAGCAGTGGCAGTAGCAGTAGCAGTAGCAGTAGTAGTAGTAGTAGTAGTAGTAGTAGTAGTAGTAGTAGTAGTAGTAGTAGTAGTAGTAGTAGTAGTAGTAGTAGTAGTAGTAGTAGTAGTAGTAGTAGTAGTAGTAGTAGTAGTAGTAGTAGTAGTAGTAGTAGTAGTAGTAGTAGTAGTAGTAGTAGTAGTAGTAGTAGTAGTAGTAGTAGTAGTAGTAGTAGTAGTAGTAGTAGTAGTAGTAGTAGTAGTAGTAGTAGTAGTAGTAGTAGTAGTAGTAGTAGTAGTAGTAGTAGTAGTAGTAGTAGTAGTAGTAGTAGTAGTAGTAGTAGTAGTAGTAGTAGTAGTAGTAGTAGTAGTAGTAGTAGTAGTAGTAGTAGTAGTAGTAGTAGTAGTAGTAGTAGTAGTAGTAGTAGTAGTAGTAGTAGTAGTAGTAGTGATGGTGGTGGTGGTGGTGGTGGTGAACGTAGCCTTTTCGATGTCTAATATCGTCTTAACTGACGACAAAGCAACACGGAAGCATTTGATGGACAGGAAGGACGATAATCTACAATGGATTGTGCCCCTTTCAGAAAACTAAAATTCAAAAAAAGAATTTCGTGGATAATTACAGCAAGAAAACACTAATTGAGGTTAGTTATATCAAAAATGGCCATTTATTTCTAATACTTAATAATTCAAATGTGGAAAAAACCATTATATATATATATTAGAAACTTTTCAGCATGGTACGTTGTAATTAGTAGTGAAATAAAATGACGGACATTTGAAATGACGCCATTGCGACAGTATGAAACGTGAAATTGTACAAGCTATAAAGGTAATATATTTGGTATTTTTGGATAATTACACATTTTTATTTTTAAGTGTGAAATTAGTTTAGAAGTTGCACTAATGCATAAATTCGGTGAGAATTTATTTTCTACTTAGTCTTGTAAAAAAAAATACACTTAAATTGATATGTATCCATAAAGTTTCTTTTTAGGAATTTCTCTCATCCATTTCATTCCGGCACTTCACGATTAGAAATGCAGAAACGATGTTAAAAATCAGTCAAATTAAATCTTCCAAATCAAACTGACATCAAAAAAGAAAACTCATTGATTGATATAAAATTTGAATTTCCTTCGATCTCTTTTCTCTCACAAATTCTCTTTCATATCAATCATCGTATCATTTTGCTAATTAACATTAAAATAGTCAATCAAAATTTCAAATGTATAAATTAATTAAATTTATGCATCCGATCGACAAGCACTATTTTCAATAAATCGATAACTATTTGCAACTTCAAATTAGCAATTATTCGAAGAAATCAAAGATGAAGGAAGAGGAGAAGCCACAGCCACTAACTATCAACCATCAAAAAAATGGCGAGAGCTTGTCGGCACGGTAACACGCCATTCATTACTGATGAGGCGCCTCACCTGTTGCAGGTAGGAGTGGAAAAGTTAAATAAGAAATGGAAGCAAAGTGCTCTTCCTGTTCGTTATAAGGCACTACTAATTTGCATATTTATACATATCAAGTATGAAGGAAACAAAAGTTGAATTTAATCAGTGCGCATTAAGGCATTTTTTTGTCAAAGACAAAAAAAAATATAATAATAAATCTATCAGTAATTCATTTCCAGACGTGATATTGGCCAAACAAAGGTTAGTTAAATAAGTTTTTTATTTGGATAACAATAGTATGATTTTGTTATCGATACACATGTAATGATATATAACATTAGGTACATGTATAAATATATAATAGATATCCAAGTGTTCATCAACAATAAATTTCACGTGAATAACACGTAAAGTGAACTAACGGAATGGAAAAAGTTACGCAAGGTTGTTTGAACGTTGAGTGCGTCTTGAGTGACGATTATCAACTTGAGAATTATTTCACTCCACTAGCTCCGCCCATGCGTTATCATGAAATGGACACGCCTCTGAACGTGATAGGTAGGTTGCTTCGCAGAGGACGAGGAAACGGTTGGCAATATAAATAAGTGTTCACGTCTATCTGAGCGTTCCTGTGTAACAGCGATAGTCGTGATGACGAGGTAGTAAGCACACTTCTGGATAATCTTCATCTAATGTATATTCTCTGAAATATTATTTCCAAAAATTTAATTCCTTAATTTAATTCTTAATTTAATTTTCAGATTCTTTTTTTTTTCAATTAATAATGATAGGAACTGAATAGGTCACATATAAATTCCTTCACTTGTCCCTTTTGCTAATAAGAGAGAATGTGAAGGAGAGTTGCAAGTACGATGTATGCCTAGTTATGGTGTATAAATTTCAAATTAAAATTATTCAATGCCAATTTAGGTTAGTACTTTCCTGATTACGCAAACTATTCTTCTCCAATCCTCTCTTACTGACCTTTCCTCCTCCCTCTAATGTAGCAAATAAAGTAATACTGATGCTTAACTTAACGTTTCATCATACTGTAAACAATGATCGTTGTGCATCTATTTTCATTAGTCAATATCAGATGGGTACAAGAGATGAGTGAGAGTGCGATGGTCAGTTTGCTGTCAAAATTTTTGAAAAAATTTCATTATATGCAACATTCAAAATTCAATTCAATTATTGCAATTCAGAATTTCTGAAATTTGCATTGCTTCCTGCCAGAGTGAAACATTCCATGAAATAATAGATAGGACGAACGAAAAAAAGAAAAAAAAAATTAAATATCCATAGCATTGTGTGAAAACAATCAAAATTGACAGAGTTAGGCTAGAAAGTTTAATTATCAATAAATTTTTTTCTCTTGCTATCATTGCTAGAGAAATAAATTTCAGGCAAAGTTTTGGAGAAACTTAACACTTACACCTCCTCTAACTCTGATACAAATAATTTAAATCAGTGCATTGTGTAAATTGAAATCACTACATTTGCAAAAATTTTTTTCATTTCAAATCAATTCCATCTGTTCTACATCACTAGTAGTATATTGTAATACAGTTCTCATACACTTTTCTAATATTTGAAAATAAAGAATATTTCAGGTTTGTTGTTGTTGTTGTTGTTTTGCATGGAAAATAAGGGTATAACGCTACTACTTTTTGATGTCTGAGGTAGCTCATTAATGAAAAATATCAAAATGAAATTTACAAATTGTCGTTTCGTCAGAATTAAAATAAAAAATTTCATATTCCTGTATTCCTGTTTGTTATTCTTGCTGCTCTCGTTGCTGATGTCTTTGTTGGGAAGCTCTTCTGGTAGCATCGTAGTAAGCAATAGCATTTTGTCGAAGTTGCTCGGATGCAATATCCAACGAATCCAAAAAATCTCTATCGAAAGTTTGATTAACCCTTAGCCTGTTCACTAGAACATTCAACACCCTAAACATTTTTCAGGATGAGAAAGATTAATACGTGCTAAAAAAAAAGAAGATAGTACATGTAAAGCGTTGTTGATCGCTGAGATTTTACATTTAATGAATATTTAAATTCACTGAATAAGAAAGAAATGTAAAATAAAATGAGCTATACCTTCCCAATGCTATTGTTGATTCTATCATGTAATCAGGGCCTATGTTTTCACGTAGTGTTACGCCTAGACGAAGAAGCGCATGATAGTCTCGAACCCAACTGCAATGCTTCATCATGAACAACATTTTATAGCACACTACACTGGTAGCTTATTCAGGCTTACATTTTAAAAAATTTACACCTAAATGTGGATATATCTACTACTACTATTATTATTATTATTATTATTATTATTATTATTATTATTATTATTATTATTATTATTATTATTATTATTATTATTATTATTATTATTATTATTATTATTATTATTATTATTATTATTATTATTATTATTATTATTATTATTATTATTATTATTATTATTATTATTATTATTATTATTATTATTATTATTATTATTATTATTATTATTATTATTATTATTATTATTATTATTATTATTATTATTATTATTATTATTATTATTATTATTATTATTATTATTATTATTATTATTATTATTATTATTATTATTATTATTATTATTATTATTATTATTATTATTATTATTATTATTATTATTATTATTATTATTATTATTATTATTATTATTATTATTATTATTATTATTATTATTATTATTATTATTATTATTATTATTATTATTATTATTATTATTATTATTATTAATTGGGTTAATGATAAAAATAATTAATTAATGATAAAAATTTAACTTCATAAATGACCACAAACATTTTGCCGAGCAATATCGCATCAAACTTTCTCGTACTTTCGATGCTATGAATGCTTCAAAAATTAGAGTTCAATTTTGGAACTGATTATGAGTAGTGAATAATTGCTTAGGAGAGGATAATTTTAGCACTGAGCTATTTGATTATTACCCATTATCAGGTCGAGATAAATCGACGACCATATTGATGTATCGATACAGGGGATGCTCTCCAGCAGCAACTGGCCTTGGACCGCGTGGAAAGTAACCGAACGGTAAAAATGATACTTGTGGTAGTGGAACTAGTTCATCACCATCATCCTGGTCTATAGCACTACCACTGGAAAGGATAATGTTAGCTGGGGTAACACCACCAAAAGTTTGCGAAGTTCGCGAAGCAGGACGGATTGAAGGTGAGGGTGAGAAAATTTGTGAGGTGGATAATAGTTGTGGTGAAAAAGCGCTGTTTGATGATGTGACCAATATTGTTCTCATTCTGGTCACCTGCGGACGAATTATATTTGATAGAGGTGGTGGTGGTGGTGGTCCAGCACCAACTAATGGTGATGATGATTCAGGTTCATCTCGAGTTAAGATAAGAGGTATGGAGCGAAATGCAAGAGCAGTGGTAGGCGCTCTTCTTCTCAACATTCTCGGTTGCAAGCCTTCAGCGGCATTTTCCTCCTCACTTGAACCAGTGCGAATCAAACTAGGCTGTTCAGAAGGTGAACCACTATGTGGTAAATTTTTACTAGGTGAACTCTTCCTCGACATCCGATAATCCTAAAGTAAATCAATCTGTAGAGTAATTTCAGGAGAAATTACCGGTACGAGATTCGCGATGTACTGCCTTCCCAAATGAAGTTGAGTGAAATTGTTTCAAATTTGTTTTAACCTAACCTCAGTAAAGATATTTCGATAATAATTAATGGGGAAAATTATTGATGAAACAATTTCAGTCAACCATTGTTAGAATAGCAACAATGTTAATATCATTTTAGAGACTGATATCACCTGATGACAAATCCCAAAAATTAATCATGATGCTATTTTGAATGGGAAACTAATTCTTCCATGAAATAAATAGAAAAAAAAAATTAGAATGAGAATTTAGAGTTATGAGGAACTGAAGCACTCTACGTTTAGGCATAACGATTTCAGCTGTAGCGCACTAACCGTATATTTTTTAAAATAAAATTAATCAGAAGGAACAGGCCAAGCAAGAAATAATCGTTCTTGCAGTGTCGTACAGATTCCTAGTTGTGGTACTTCTTTATTTGGTTTTGTCGAAACATCAACCGCTCACGGACCAGTTAGAAAAAAGCGTCTAAACTTACGCCAAATTATGATCTCTAATTGAGCAAAGGGCACAACTCAAGACCCAATTTCAAGTGCGAAATGATCAAAATTTCTTTCTTGCATACATCACAATTCATTATTGTAAAATGAAATAGGAAATCGATAAGAAATAATCAAATCAAGATTTTGGCATCCTCAAACAAAATTGACCAGGTGAAATGGATCCCTTCATCGTAATCCCGCTACTTTTGTACGATCAGAAAGGTTCTAGAAATCGCCCATTAATGTATAAAATTAAGAACCTCTTTTTCTGTCAGCAAGAGCATGTCTTTCTTCATCCCAATTATTTTAAGTAAGATTGTAACGGTGACGACGAAGGGTTTCGATTCAAATTTTGTTAAAGCATATCTCAAAAAATGTTCTCCGCACTGCATGTCTTGTCATCTTGAAATCAATGTTTTAATTATTTCTTTTAAATAATTTATTTCAATTAATCCACATTTTATAAGATATTTTTTACGTGTCTTGCAGTCAATGTAAAAGTAAAAGATCACAAATACAAAAGACAACCAAGATAGGATGAAATAGTTGAAATAACCTAACAATATTTCTTTTCATCTTTCAAATATTTAGATAAATTTATAACCTATAGCTTTTGATCAGTAATCACTTGAAGATGGAGAATTCTGATCGCCGTCAGTACTCGTTGATTCGTTGCCTTCAACACTAGCTACGGTATCCTCATGCCAATCAGACAGTGCGTCTGGCGTTCTGTAGAGCTTCAGAATTCAGTTAAAATTTCTCAAACAAATTTATAGAGAATTTTTCCTGATTTACTCCACAACCAACTGCGATGTTTCGAAGGTTCCAATCTTTGATCGAATATGGAATAAGGATGTTTCATAAAGTATTTGACTTGTGTAACTTATGCGACCTTCATTCTTCGTCAACCATAAGTTGACGATTCTATTTGTCACTGAGAATAATTCCCCTAATGTTCAGGTAAGTATGAATTCGTAGCAATATCAATGATAGTAGTTTGTACTTAAAATTTCACTTTCCATGGAAAAAAACCTCTGTATACTATGGATAGAAACTTCGGAATCAGACATTCCCCTTCTTAGCTATTTTAGTGTAACTTTTCTAGAGTAGCAAAAAGCGTCCCTAACAATTAAAATAATTGGATTACATGGAATGGAAAAGGTTCAATCCCAAAAAAACTGAAAATTATACATACTGGAGAAGTGCTGTATCGATTCCCTGACTCGCCATTTTTTGCTTCACCGCACATTCAGGCACTCCCTGAATTGTGAAACAACGATGGAAAAGAAAAAGAATGGAATACACTTAAAACCGCAGCCATTTAACTTAACGAACTAGAGTTTTTTTTGTTTTTTATATACTTTAGTTATAAATATATATATATATAAATATATATAAATATATATAAATATATATAAATATATATAAATATATATAAATATATATAAATATATATAAATATATATATATATATAAATATATATAAATATAAATATAAATATAAATATAAATATAAATATAAATATAAATATAAATATAAATATAAATATAAATATAAATATAAATATAAATATAAATATATATATATATATATATATATATATATATATATATATATATATATATATATATATATATATATATATATATATATATATAAGACCTTTCACCCCTTGTAAACAAACAGGAAAAAAACGAACCATTTTACGCATTTTAAAATATATAGCATAGCGAGGATCATCTCGAATACAAAGATTTTGTTTCGTAGAAGAAGCTTTCAAGACCACAGATTCATGTGGTTTTTTAACAGCGGAAACAGCAGAAGATTCTGAATCAACTGCCTCAGCATTCTCAACTGCTTCGCTCTGAAAAGTAATCCACACATTGCCAGCAGATTACATTTCAAAAAACAGTTAAGCATACGATAATTCTCTTTAAACTTGTTAATCTGATTTTACAAAATGAAAAGAAGAAAGTAAGTAAAACCGTTCAATACCATCAGCCTATCGAACCATACTAACATTAACTCATAATTCTTCTGAGGTAAAAAATTAACCTCCATATTATTTTCGCTCGTAATTGTGTTCAGCAATGAACCATCATTTCGCACTTCCGCAGATGACTCACCGCCTTCCGGAATCACGACCTGTAGACCCGGCACGCTGTCTAGCTGAAAGCAAATCTCAACCAAATTCTTTTATTATCAACATCAAAAATAGACATAAACCCGCTCCATACTTTTTAAAGAAACTTTTAACAACTACACTAGCTGTTTAGAAATAAACGAGCTCAAGCTTATGTCCACTTCAGCAATGGTACTAACGAAAAATCGTTAACTGATTACTTTATGCTCCAAAAGTTTCAGCTCCACTTCCACTCGACTCAAACGCCTCTCCATGTCGACAATTCTTCTTTCAACATCACACACGAAACTTTCCAGCAATTGCATATTTTTTACCATGAAATAATTAACAAATGCAACAATTTGTTTCGTCCCAAGCGACTTTGCCTGAAGTTCCATTTTTTCCTTCCATGAATAGCACATCTCCCACCACTTCTATCAATTAGCTAAACTCGCAGCTTATTTGTAAATATAAGGCCATACAACCAGATCAATGATATCAACTGGAACACACCAATAGATTGCACGGAACTCACCTGAGATATATCAACATCCATATGAACGAAGCTCATATTGGATCGTTCATTGCTCGGCACCTAATTATCATTAATGTTTGACTGAAGTTCTCAACTTCCGTATTTGAGAAGCGCCCACTGCTGAAAAAGCTGAAGAACTTTCACATTGTCATATCAAATGCGAAACAAACATCGATCATGTTTCTCACCTCCTACCTTTATTATGACAAACTACCTTTACGATACCTTCACTCTTTGCAGAATAAGCAAACATGAAAGATGAAAAAGGTCATCCTGATTTGATACATTACAAAGGCAACAGAACCAAATCAATTTCATTATATTTTACACTTCAATAACATAAATAAATATGATTCGATTCATTGCCAACATAATTGATAAATTAACCGCTTTCGAAATAAACACGCGGTACTCTTCAGATCCACGAAAACTGCACGAATGTTAAAATTAATGAATAAATAAGTCAAAGACACTACATTAATAGGGATGAGAAAGAGTAAAATAAGTGAACAATCATAAATAAGTGTACTGAATAGCAATATTAGCTCACATCAAGAACGATGTTAAGCTGAGAATGTAATTATGAAATGATGTGAAAATGACTTTGTGTAATTATGTGAAAATCACTTTGTCAGAAAATGCTTCTGAATAAATGGCACAAATTTGATTAATGAAAAGACAAAGCGCTCCAAGAGGTTGCAAATTCTTAATAATAGACAATCGCCTCAAGATTTCATACTTCAATTTTACTACATCTTTTCAAAGGTTCAAGATCTTGCCACGAAAAAATTTTACAGTAATCTAAAATATGATACAACTGTGCATATGACCACTTTTATAAAAAAGAAGCGATAGTGACACAGTTTAAATCAGCGAATTAAGCATTATTTTTGTCAACCACTGCTACCTCATCAATAGGCCCAATATGCAAATCTTGATTATTGTTTACTGGATAGGTATTACTTTCAGTTTCCCGAATAATTCCGTTATGTTTGCTGTCTAACGAACTTGTTGTAGCATTTACAAGACGATCGATATCGAGCACTGGCAATCGCTTTTGTTCCGGTAGAACTTCATTTAGGGTTTCAACTGCTGATATTAAACCTTGGAAAAGAAGCTGAAAACAAAAGTACATTAAATTAATTCCAAAAAGTCATTTTACAACTTTTGCTATCCTTTAGAACATCAAAAGATTGCAAAAACTCCCAATTTGCGGCATTCAGCAGATTCATCCAGATAGTACAACTGCTAAAAGTCTGGTTAAAAGATTATTCTTATGTACTAGCATCTCGAAACAAAATATGCATGCAAAATCCTAACTGAAAAAATAGTACTTACTCGCAAATTTGAAATATGCGCTTGTAAATCACCGATTTTTTCTAAACAATTCTGAAAACGATCTATCGATCTCTTTCGGTCATTAAACTGCACTAGTATAAGTGCAATGTCGCGATCCACCTGTAAAACCGTATATGATCTTCCCAAATTTGAAACTCTAAGAGTCGTGAGACAGAGAACTTAAAAATGACTTTAAGCGATCTTCTGCTGTAACATCATAATATCTTTGATTGGTGTTGTTGGTTCGAGTCTTTGCCGTAGACAAGAAAAAAACAATTAATGGATGCTAACATTTCTCATCGAATTTCCCAGCGATTCCTGTTCCATAACCACAATATTAGTACATTGTGACAAATGCTCTTGTAATCGGTAGGCAAATTTCAACACCGGACGATCACTTATTTTGAATATTGACTCCTCCTGCCCACGTAAACTTGTCTGATTCAAAGACCTTTTCAAAATCGGATAAAATTTCGGAATTTCCTGGAAAACAAATAACAAACCGTATATTAAATGAAAGTTACCATGTTTGCTTTCATAACATACAACACGAGAGGATTAGGAATTGCTTACCAGAAAGCGCTTTATCGTGTCATCACTTTTGGAACATGAGGGGCCAGTTGTGTTTATTCGTTGTTTTACAACAATTACGTTGCCTTTCGTTTTCGTACTTGATCTTTTATTCGACAAAAACGAATGTGATGACGGAACGTTAGTATAATTGCTGCTCTGCCCATTACCCATATCTGAGATTTATACAGAAATAATTACGGTATTCAACTACGTGGTGGCCTTGGACAGTTTAAATAAATGCGATCAATTCCTGTATCGGTCCAACGCTTTTCCAATTCTGCCGTTGACTCCTGGAATGAAGCAGCGTTTAAAAGGAGTGTAAGAGTGAGAGAAGCAACGCAGAAAAGTGAGCTGGTACTACACGGAGATCTAACAGATGAACTAATGAAAACATACTTGACGAAAACTGACGCTCGACGGAAGATTTTCAGTTTCTGGATCGGGTAGATGTTCACGGGGTATTTCAATGCTCTCCTTAAATAGCAGAATGTTCTAATTAATATATCACATAACCTAAACGAAATTCATGCAGCGGTTCTAACAATTCCGAATAAGACAGAGGAACTTCATTGAACTTCACTTTATTCATGTAAGTGGATAAGTTAACTATGTGATAAATTGACCAATGCTTCTTCACAGTTTCTTTCATGCACTAGAAATGAATTCCTAAATAAACTTACCACTGCAGTGAATGTTTGAAAAATTTACATATCGCCAACACTGTACTGCTAACAAATAAATTCTTAATTCAAGCTATGACATACGTATTTCAACAACTGCATAATAACCGCTACCTTTGGCAGCTGATGAGAAATCCAATCCTTATCACGTTTATTTAAATTGTAATCAAGAGAAGCGAGGAATGGCACACGCGACATTTCATGGATTGATCTTCAATCTGCAACAATGTAGAGCTAATATACTCTACCACCTACTGTCCTGCTGCAGACGAATTTATTACAGAATTAGCGAACCAAATAAAATACCAATTTCCTACTGGTTTTCACTTGTAATTTCATTTTTAGCTGTAATGATCAGCCAAAGTGCATTTACAAATATGAAGGAAACTATTAGCCCGCTATATCACGTACAGAAATCAGCTATAACAAGGCAAAACAATAGCGCCTCTCCACAAATACTTGATTTACCTGAGAAATACATCCCTCAAGAACATGTCAAAAACATATTTTTCATTTAATTGCAATCAAATCTTTCTGTAAAATCACCATCGGATTTTTCGACCTGTAATGAGCGATAACGCAATGCGATAGTAATAAAAACTTCTTTATTACAAGTGATGCTCCTATTAGCAATAAAGAAAGCTTAAGCGCTCAACAATAATCAAATTTTATTACATAAAATTGCATTTTACTCCACAAATCTTTCTTCACAACTCCCAGAAATCAAACTTGTATGACTAAAATTCGAATTCTGCAACAATCAGGAGAGAAACAAAATGATTTGCTACATCAAAAATATATACCGTGTCATGAACAACAAAGTTAAATTAGTTTATAAATTGCCACATCATAAATGAATACTGTTCATTAAAACATGATAGATTAAATATGCCTTACCTATTGTGAGGAATAAAGAGCCTTCCTCACAGAATATGTCACATAAAAGTCTAACGTAACATCATAACGCCTAAGAAAACGACGAGGTGGGAGATAGCACTTGAATACCACAAACGTTATATATTACAACAATCATTTTTGACTATTATTTCCTTTTTCTTCTACAGTACATTCCTCTTTTCCAGTTCTATTGGCATAAGTATGTACACTCTAGGAAAGGAAGGTAGCAAGACTACAAGAAACAAGAAGACAAATGTAAGCATTACAAATTCAAAGCAGATCGAGCTGAACTTGAATTTGAATCTAATTCTCATCCATAACTATTTCAGCCAATTCGAATTAAACTCAAAATTTTTGAACCAAAAAATTATTTTCCTCATCTTTTTTAAAACCAAACTGTTCGTAGAAGGATATCAATTCATTCTTGCATTCTAATGATAATTTATAAACACCAATGTATCGTGCCAGCGCTACCAAATGTTGGATAAGTAACATCCCGAAATGCTGCCCGCGAACGCTTTTATCAACAACAACATCTTCAATACGACCTCGACATCCAGCATCATGGATAAATTTCCATTCCAAAACAAGTGTTGCTGACGCCACTACATGTCTCATTCTAAAAAGGTCTATTCGTTAATCTAATATAACCCGAACGCAGAATGAACCTCTTTTCCCACTTTTTTTCATTTTTAATCAGCAATAGGTAGAAAAGCTTCCTGTAATCGTTGCAGCATTAATTCTTTCCTTCTTCATACAACACATTTATAGTTCTTATTCCGTTTAGATCTCTGAACTCCAAACGACACGTGCGTCTTACTACGAGTCTTTTTAAAGCTACTAGGAAACATTGGATATCATCACTTTGGAAATAGAATGCATTCCAAAATGTCTCAGTCAGACTCCTCAGAAAATATGGCGAAAATTTACAAAATTTACTTCACAGAGAATAAAAATTCCTTATGTCCCCCGACTAGAAAGATTTTTTTGTTAATTACCTGTTTTTAGAAACTTACTCTTTATGCTCAATGACAAGAACATAGTACGCGGGAGGTGACGTATTACGCATCAAACTAAATCTGCAATTTAAACTGTAATTACAGTAAACAGATAGAAATTGATGCTATAAAACACACCGGCAGCTAAGGCGATTCACGAACAAAAGTTAATTTATGGTAAGTTCACAAACAGCACAAAATCAAAACAAAATTAAGTTTGACAAGAACATCATCCGTCACTCACCGGTGAAGGAACATCTCCTCAGTAACCTCTCCAACGACGGTAAGTTGTCCTAATAATTCTAAGTAACCGCGATTATAGTCAGTTGACATCAACGGCCGCAAACAATAACCTTCTGGTACCTCTGGTAGTCCTTGCAAATGAATGAAATGCAAAAAACTTTCGGCAAATATTGTCTTGCAATCTGAAAAAAAACCTACAGAATCAGAAAGATACTTCAACTCCATTGGTACAGAACTCTTAATTTGAACTCATTCATCGTTTCATTTCAAAGAACCTCATTCTTTTTTTTTTAAACCCTAACAAAACATTCGCAAATCCTATAGCTTCAAAACACAACGACAGATATCATTTATGATGATATTTACAATGTTAAGAAGAAAGCAAAACAAAATGGATGACCTTTTGTGCTTGATAAACGCTTCCTATGGTCAGCTTCTCTCATGTTATTCGATACCAAATTTTTCAAATCCATTATACCACACAATACGCAGGCGTAAATTCTTAACCTGTAATGAACAACATAACAATAACAGTAATAATTAATAATAACTAAAAATAATAATAACTAAAAATAATAACAGTAACCTTTCAGATGCAACTTTAACCGACCCGCCAAGAACACAACTGACCACATACTGATACATGGATCGGCAGCTACACTGTTTTCTCCTATCAGTCTCTGCCGTTTCAATAACAAATCTTTTCTTCTATTTTTTTTTTCCATCACTTCCCTGATTACAACACAAACTGTTTTTCACATTTCTCAACGTCTTCCTCCCTCCAAAACATCTTCACACCACCATCGCCAAGCTTCACAACAACCATTACGATTCCGCCTGCCACTGTCATTTTGCATTTTCTGCGAAATGAAGTTGTTGCATGCAACTGTTCGTTTCACACTTTATTGCACAATAAAATTTGAAACACTATGCGGGAGATTTGTTCTTTAACGTTTTTTTCCGGATTCGATAGCAGGACGGATTACCGATTGCCGCAATGAAATTCAGTTGACGTTAGAACTGGTGAAGTGTTTCGCAAAAAAAAACCTTTCACTGTTTTTTTTTTCAAAGTTCATCCGAATTTCTTAACGCTGACAGTTTTTAATTGTTTCATTGCTAATTATTATTAGTGTTTAATTATTTAGGGTCTTATTTACAGTATTTATCATATGCTACTATATTATTGTGTTTGCAGAAGATGTGGCCATCAACAAGTACAGAAAAGTTACCAGAATATGTTGTTGTGACATATCCAGGAGTTGTGAGAAATGCTGAGAAGGCGATTGAAACTTTGGGAGGTGCTCAAACTCTTAGTATGGTAGGTGAAAAAAAAAACTCAGTTGAAACTTTTGTTCTTGTGATTTACATTAAAATTTGAGAATGTGAGATTTAATGCTTCTTATATTTAGGACAGATGAGGGTATGCTAAATGTATATAACATTAGAGTGTACTAATTCTACCATTCATTACTATTGTATTTTGTTCTACTGCAACTCGCTATCGACATATGCATGAAAAAGTCCTGCAGTACCTATTCAAGTATTCTACAGAAGGCACTACGTTTAGTTCATTCATAATCATAGCACACTCATTGGTATTTTTGCAGAACCACTTTGCTGGTCGTCCAATCGAATTACGACATCACCCGAAAAATCTCTATGCAAATGCTTTGGTATCAGAGCGAGGATCTGCCGAAAAATCGTTCGGTGGTACTGGTACAGTGTTATGTGTCGCAACTGTACGTCGCAAAAAGTCTGACCCGAACTGTGTACAAGCAAAAGTGATTGGAATGGTACCTTCAAACTTCTGTTTTTAGACTTAGTTCTTCCTTACTGGGGCCAGAAGGTTAGAATCAGAGTGGGATAAAGAATCCAGGTAATCTATAAAAATTTTTAAAAAAAGTTATAGGTTTCAACAGTGTACACGTTCAAATCCATGTGCGACTTCCATTATTTGCCAATTCGTCAGAGTGAAACATTTCAAGGGTGTTTTGAAGATTTAGTAAGCTTATATTTACGACTTTTTACAATATGTGTTATTCTTCTTTGACAATAAATAATGCGCCAAAATTTACATTACATTAGGCGATAACCCCTTTAACACAAAACCTGTGAAATCTACAGTGTCATTTGATGACAAGAAAAACGCAGCAACGAATAAGTAATCGAGCTTCACATGCCTCTTTATTATATCTAAAAGAAATTAATAGCGTTAATAATAAATTTGTCCGATCTTAAATTGTAAACTTAATTAATTTGCAGGTACCAAAATTGATACCATTGGATCTTCAAGGTGCTCTGTCATGGTGGAACCAACCTGAAGACGAGCATCCTACATCCTTGCATCTTCCCCCTTACCAGTTCTCAAGGTAGAACTTGTTTCTTCGTAACTACATATTTACATGAATATAATTTCAATTATATGAAAATATAGTATCAATACCTTCATGACTAAGAATTATATACGTACATTATATATATATATATATATATATATATATATATATATATATATATATATATATATATATATATATAATGCTCATAAGCTTACATTTTAGTATAATTTTTGATTTATTTATTTGCAGATACTCAATACCATCATCAAAGTTGTTATGCAAAGAAACTGATTTCTCGCCGGAGAAAGTGAAGCGGAAAAGCGCTGGACACGGGCAAAGTCTGTTTTTTTTAGTTCGTAGATTTTCAGAACTCGCCGATGTCTTATTGAAGTTATGTAGTGGCAAAAAGATGGGTTTAGCTTGCATTGTAAGACAAATTTGGTGTGGCAGAAATCATTTGGCATCTTACAAAGCACTGCTCTATGCTGTAAATTCTACCAAGAGGAAATGATTGACTAAATTAAATGCTTCAAATTAATAATTTTCCAGGTTTACGATCAGAAAGGAAAGCATTGTCTGTAACGGTGCATTCTACCGCTGAGTTCCCTAAACAGCCTACTGAAGAGGCAGTCAATGATGCGAACATTAGGTGTAGTACTTCAATAATTTAAAGAAAATGAACGGGATAAATCTCCCTAGGATTTCTTAAGTGATTAAAAATTGTTGTTACTTTCACTGAAAAAATATCTTGTTTTTTTGATATACCAAGCATTCTTGCTATTAATATTGTCAACTAAATGGTGCAGTGGCTTAGAGAATGACCGGGAAATGATCTGATCAATTCTTGTAAAAGAGTAAATGAAAGCTGTTAAATCTGACAAACTCTCATAAAAGGTCTTAGTAATAAATTACTGTATTCAGTTTAAGATTGCGTTCATTAACGTTATAGGAAAATTTTGGGAGAAATTATTTTGCAAAAGTACTTATAGATGTAAAAACAGCGAGCCCCATCGTTTGCTACAGGAATTGTTCAAAGAGCGACCAATGTGGACCAGAGTGGGTATTATTAAGAAAACGGGACTGGACGATGGTTTAATAAAGTAAGATTCGAATGTAGCTGTTGTAAAACAAAAGATGCCAATAATGAGGCGTTTTTTTTGTGTAACTATAATCATAAAAGCATTGTTCTGAGAAATATTTTGTGTAGAGATACTGAATAACTTATTATAATTTATGATTTTCATTTGCAGAACACTGTTACAAAAATTTGCGTTTTATATTTTAAATGGACCATGGGGACGTCTGTGGTGTCGCTTCGGTTATGATCCAAGAACTGACCCAAATGTATGCTTTTATATTAATATTATGTCGCACCGCTCGATATACATCTAATCATTACAGGCAAAACTATACCAGTCAGTTATGGTGACATTTCGACAACACGCTAAAATACCCGAAAGGCAGCGTTTAAAGATCGTAACTGTAAGCACGAATTCTTCTTACTTTAATCAGTCTGAAAGAATCTATAAAGCCGTTTTCTACCGCGTATATTTTTTGCACAAATCCATGTCCCTTTTACTAATCCATTATATATTTATATTATGTTTAGCAAATAAATTATGTTTAGCAAAAAAGTAAATAAATGAATATATACATATATCATATAAGAACTGGCTGCACTTGCTTCATTTTCGAAATTTATAGAAAAATAGTGAAAGACCAGGTCACGTTTCCGTTACAAGTGCTTCATCGTTAGCACCAGCAGTCCCGTCAACATACGGTTCCCTTACAGATGAGCATATCGATTATATATATACACCTGGTAATTTATGACAAATTCTCTGATGTTAATGATTTTTATCTTATCATTTCAGCAATTTTGCACAGACGTGGAATCCGCCTCATCATTTAAGTCTTTATGCATAATGAATAAAGTTTAGTTATCAAGGGCAAGTTGGTGAAGCTTCTATTCAAAGCTTTCAGTATGTCCTATGACTCAATTTCAACGTATTTTTCTGCTTATAGGAGAGCTTCCTCGTGTTCGACAAATGTGGTATTGCATATGTGATGTAAAACTTCCAGTTGCTGAAGAAATTGTACGAAAGGAATTTTTTGCACACAGCGAAAGAGCTGATCCGCAGAACGGATGGTTGCCATCGGTAGGTGATTCGCCTTGGTCTCCTGAACTGCGCAATAGAATAACCAAAGGCTGAAGTCCGATAACAGAGATTTCTCATTTTGATTGAGGGGAAAGATGACTGCTAAAATAATCTCTTTTGCATATAAAATTTTGTAATTTCAATCAGCTTTTCAGAAAGCTATTGACAGGATTCGTGACGCTATCAAAGAAGATGTCAAGAAACTGAGCAATCAAATCGAGGAAGAGGAGGGGATGCCAGATGAAATCGAAGAGGACTGGTGGACGGAACAAAGCACTGATCAGCAAAACCATCCATGATAGAATGAGCGCCGTGTTGACTTTGTAAAAATTGAAGAAAATTGTTTCTCTAATTTTTCTAAATTATATAAAAAATTGGGAATAAAAAAAAGTTCATAAAAATGTATTTGGCAGCACTATCAAATGGCACAGGACAGTTTGGGGACTTGCTTCATTGCACATAAATAAGGAATTTCAATTTATCTCCTAAATTAATATCTCAAAATATCAAAAACTTCCCTTAAGATGTAAAAACGAGAAAACTTGGGTGGTGGTTTGTAATTCTATTCTAGGCCATGATCTTGACAGGACTACCATAATCTTGTCGCAAATCTGCTGTACATATCTCCGAAATTGAAAACGAACATACACACACACACACACACATATGCTAGAAATAAACCAGTAGCAAAATAGAGTTCAAGTGTCAACCTCTCGCTTCTAGTTCCTCGCACGTGACATGACTGTCTAGGACATTCATGATTTATGGCGATATGACCTCCACACATTTTAATTATGACGAAAATTTAGTGCAAGATAGCAGCTGACGCAGTACCAGTCTTCGACGTAGTCCTACCAACTTGCGGCCCTGACGCCACTTGCTGAGCCTCAGTGCGGAGACACGCATTTCAACGAGAAACGAGAAAGAGCGTGTAGAGATAATAGACAGTAGGAAGTGAGGGGTAGCGTTGCATCTGCGTGTAATGTCAACGAACACATGAGTTGTGTGGTGCGAGCAAGTAGAAGAGATCTGTTGTGAAGTGCTTCCTCACTTAGTGATACGAGGACCTCGCCTAGGCTTACTTTTTTTTCATCCAAATACATGTGCATCGTAAGTCCCCTATATCGGGTTTAGCGAAAAAACTGTCATTGGTTACGGTCTTACATTGCTCGTACAAACTTGATTGTTTTGTTCGAAGAAACAGTCATTGGTTACAGTCTTCACATTGCTCGTGCAGGCTTATTGTACCGTTCAATTTGTAAGTTTATTCCAGACGTAGCACCCATTTTCAGACATTTAAAAATGGTTGAACAAACAACTGCTTCAACAGCTGAAGATGAAAAATCGCGTGCGCTAGGAGCATACCGTCGTAAGCTTGTGGAATATCGTGAAGTGGAGGAACGTTTGAAACAGCTAAGAAAAAGAGTAGGTTTTCAGATGTTTTAAAAGAAATGTGGAGTATATGATACCAGTTAATTGAGGGTGGTGGTCTTCTGGTAAAACTGTCTTTGTTAAACAAAAAGTTGAGATGTCTTTTTTTTTTGTTTAGGAAGTAGAAGTTCAGAAAGAGCACGACAAGTCGGAAAACGACATAAAGTCGTTGCAGTCAGTTGGACAAATAGTTGGTGAAGTACTGAAGCAGTTAACGGAAGAGAAATTCATTGTGAAAGCTACAAATGGTCCTCGATATGTAGTTGGTTGCCGACGTTCAGTTAACAAGGAAGCTTTGAAGCAGGTGCCTCTTTACTTGGTACAGTGATGAGCTTGAGATATTAGCTCTTGACTATTAGGGTTATCGTAAATTATTAATTTTCCCGTTTTCTTCTTGCTTTTTGCATCATTTCATCGGAAATTGATTTCAAATTTCAATAGCTAAAGTTTAAAACGACTGCCGATCGAAATTCTTCATGTTTTGCTAATGTTATTTTTTTAGTCATTAATGGTTTTATATTATTGATCTTGTGTTTTGTATAGCATTTGTGCCATTAGCCTACAATTTAAGTGCAAAACAATAAATAAGCATGCACAGGAAAGTTACTATTTATCTTTGTATCTGTATCATTTGCAGAATTTTCATGAAAAAAATTTTTAAGGGTACTCGCGTTGCACTAGATATGACAACACTTACAATAATGCGACAGTTACCTCGAGAAGTGGATCCATTAGTCTACAAAATGAGCCATGAAGACCCAGGAAATATATCGTATTCCGAAGTTGGCGGGTTGAGCGAACAAATACGTGAACTGCGTGAGGTGGGTAAACTTTCAGTGGTCATCTTTTAAATCATCAAAAGTGTTAGTTAATATGAGATTATCTTCAGTTATCTTTATAATTAGAAGTCTGAGCGCTCCACATATTTGTTTTTCTGTATTATAACTTTTGTGCTTCAACTTAAGGTCGTTGAACTACCCTTAATTAACCCCGACTTGTTCCGGCGCGTCGGTATTACTCCACCTAAAGGATGTCTTTTATACGGCCCTCCAGGTACTGGAAAAACTCTGCTGGCAAGGTAATTCTTTTATTCCTTGATTTCTGTATGTTATGATTGTAAACATTGTCTGGAAGTCTTATTTTCATTCAAATGATCAGATGTTCAAAACTTCGAGAGTGAAAGCGCAGACTAAGGAACGCATATTCAGGCTTTTATAGTCATTAATGTTTTCTGTGTTCCAGAGCTGTGGCTTCTCAGTTGGATTGTAATTTCCTTAAAGTTGTATCTTCTGCCATAGTTGACAAGTACATTGGTGAGTCGGCAAGAATGATTCGTGAGATGTTCAACTACGCCCGTGATCATCAGCCATGCATCGTATTCATGGATGAAATCGATGCTATAGGTAGATTTTATAAAAATTCAATTTTCGTCAACTTTCTAGGGGAGAGGAGAGAAGATTGATTATTGCATGTATCGTTTGTTAAAAGTTAAGTACACAATTTATGGTTTTCACTTTTTGAAGTGGATATTATGCCTTCCGCTTAATCCTTGCCCTTCTTCAGGTGGTCGTCGATTTTCGGAGGGAACATCAGCTGACCGTGAGATACAGCGTACTCTGATGGAGCTGTTAAATCAAATGGATGGGTTTGATTCACTCGGAAGAGTTAAGATAATCATGGCGACGAATCGACCAGATACGTTGGATCCAGCATTGCTTAGACCTGGTCGTTTGGATAGGAAAATTGAAATTGGTTTGCCGAATGAGCAAAGCAGACTTGAGGTTCAGTTTCTCTTTCATTTTTGCTGCCATGCATGTTTAACATGTATTAAATTTCAAGAAATATATTAGATCGATGGATATGAGGAAAAATGCAAGTACTGTGAAGGTAACAGTCTGTCATTTCCAGTGAGTGCGATAACAAAAATGAATGAAGGCTCTTATAACTGAACAGAATGAAAAAAGAAGATTACGTTGTTAATTCTATTATTTCTCTTTACTTTGTGTTCATTTTGGACCACATTCCTCTGCTCAACTCTGTTTGCATACATCTTGGATTGCACTTACTTGAGATGTGCAGAGAAGTAAGCTCAGTAGCATTGTATTCTTATCTAACTGCTCTGCGTAATGTACTTGCTTCATATTTTTCAGGTGCTGAAAATTCATGCTAGCAAAATAACCAAACATGGCGATATCGATTACGAGGCTGTCGTTAAGTTATCAGATGGCTTTTCTGGTGCGGACCTCCGAAATGTCTGCACAGAAGCAGGTATGCTCCATTTTCGATACTTACAGCATTATAAAAGCATAAATCTGTATGAGGATTTGGATTACTGAAGTACTGGGCTTCGCAGTCATATATCAATTTCTGAAAGGAGCTGTCAGCTTGGGCCTATGTTCTGTTTTTTTATCCGCTTATTTTACTTTCCTAGGTCTATCATTGTATTTTTTGTATTGAAAGTAGCTATACTCCGCAGTTAGCATAATAAGCTCGTCCTTCTGAAGAAGGATAGCAACCGTTTGGAAATTTCTCCTTGATTAGACTTTGGACCACTGATTGGTAAAGTCGTAATGCTGCAGGTTTATTTGCAATTCGTGCCGAACGTGAATACGTTATCGATGAAGATTTTATGAAGGCAGTGCGTAAGGTGGGCGACGCAAAGAAGTTAGAAACGAAACTTGATTACAAGCCCGTATAATATTAGCTGATATTGTTCGTTTATGTTATAAACGGTGTAATGTGAGTAAAAACTGCATATTTCAAAAGAAATATTTCAATTACAGCTGGAGATAAACATTTATTGACAAATTTAGTTCTATAATTTTTCGATTTTTTCAGAAAGAAATTAACTCATTTGTGGTTCAAAAAAAAATGTATTAAAAACAGTCCACTACTTGATGACAAAGTTATCTCATGGCGAGTTGTGTGGTGTTGCATAATTTCATTCATCTTAGTAAAAAGATACATTTGACGCAAACACCTCCTTTCCCTACTTGCCTTTCCAAAAAAAAAATTCTTTTTTACATCTTGTTATCACAGTTTAAGCTATACAGTATGAAGCGGAATAAGACTTTTCCTCTTTTGCAAGCTCATTTCTGATTTGATACAAAGTGGAGTTTTTTTTTTTTTTTTTTAATATAACCGTTTTTCGCGTTCTGAATATTTTCTTAACTATATTGTTAAATCTTTTTTCGATGATCTTCGCAGTTTTTTTTCGATGATCTTTGCAGTTACAGACTTATCTGATACATTTTGTAGGTAAATTGGTAGACGATTTTGGTTAAGAGAAAAGTTACAACTTTCACTGATGGCTTTTTATTTTATTTATTTTTACTTTACTTATTTTTGTTTTACTTTACATTTTGCTTTAATTTTTAACTTTATAACTGATGGCTCGATAAGCATTCACATCCAGAAGTGTTCTGTCAAACTAAAAATTAAAAACCTGTATATTAAGGTGAGAGCTAAAAAAATGCCACTGAAGAGTTTTGTTGATTTTAAAAACCAGTTCCGCTCAGTGTTTAAACAATGTTATTGCTTCCATACTGTACAAAGCATGTGATCATAAACTTCTTTCTAATATCACATGTTGTTCAGTTCGCTTATGTCGTCGAATTTAAAGCTCCGAAGGTCAGTTCCCGAATTACAAATGGAATATGTGGACAGTGATGGAAATGCAGTGGACTTGTCTGAGGCGATGTGGATGGTTAAAGTGGCCTTGCCATATATAAACATTCAGGAAATTTATCAGAAGATTCAAGATGAGGTCATGTTTCATCCTTGCTTTGTCCGCACTATCAGTATTGTAGGTGTATTTTCGTTTGGGTAAACAGTCGAAATATTTCAGGTTGTCCTAAGTGTTTTGCCACGTGGTACCAAAAGCCTTTTAAGGGTCAATTGCGCTAATGCCTTGCAGTGAGAAAGAACTATTTCTCGTAAATATCACTGTACTGTCAAGTCTTGTCCAGATAAATGCAATTTCCACTTTCTGTAATTCTGAAAAGAGATTTGTACTCTACTGCGGAAAAAAAATAAAAGTCTATGAACAACTATGGATTGCTATTTGTATGTAAAATATCTTGAGCTACATAGATCATTAGGGACTACCTCTTATGTGAATGTTGTGGAAGAATTTGTTTCAGTTTTCACAAAATGTTTCCATTATAAATGATGTGAGTGTTCATCGCTCGAGCGTTATGTAGTCAAACCTTGAGTTGATGTAATGAACCATTTATGGCAAGGGATCGGTGATTCGGTCAAAATTTTCTATTAGTTGCAGGCTATTCTGAGCTCAGAAGCACTCATACATGGTGCTTTGGGGTTTTTTTTTTGCATTTTCTAACATAGTTCCTTAAACATATTTCTAACATATTAGTGAAAATTTGAATTAACTACGATCTCAAGAGAAGAACCTTCTGAAGTGTGCCACCACCGTTCCCACTCAGTAGTTGCACAATTTTTCTTTGCTCATCAGGTTTTTTGATTCATAATTTTTCATCATTGTAGAATGAGAGTGTGTTATTCCAGTAATGCAATAAACTTATGCTAATTACTTAATGATTTAAATCATTGCTTGAAATGTAAAACATCAGTGCTTGCATGCTTATTAGAAACGTGGGAGAATTTGTGCACACCTAGAACTAGCCGTTCGAGCATAATATTTCGTAAAAATGAAATGACAAGTGTTACGATTTACATACTCCCAAGGGACATAGGATACATACGTTCGGTCGATATGAGCTGTGGAGAAAGGACGAACTCTACAGTCTGATAAAAACTATGAGTCTTTGTGCTAAACGAATATAATGTAGGAATTGCAGTGAGCCGGCTAAACTTCAATTGATGTTATAAGTTGTAGCACATTCACGGATCAAAACTTTTGGATTGCAGCAACATTGCCATGATAGAAAATCATCGAAACTAAAATCTCCACGAAGTGAAGAGGGACTTCAAATCCTTCCAATTTCCCTTGTCTACCACTCACTGTGAAACAAAAGCACGCGATCTAGCTGAACCACAGTTTGTGAAGTGACCATGTTAGATGGCGCCCACTATAATAAATATATAAAGATAATAGTCGTGTACTGTCCATGACGAAGGGAGGGAGAATCCATTGCACTGAATTATATAGTTTGCTCGTGGAAATAGGTAATTCATGCGCATGTTAACCAATTACCGACGTTCACAGTTTATTTATCAACATTACTCGATGAATTCTGCGACACACAGTTTAATTAAGCAGAAGTGGTGATGAGGTAATTCATGAATGATGATTAACAGTATAATTTTGCAACAGCAGTAATGAGCTTCTATTTAATATAAAGTGCATGAGTGTAAACACATTGCCGACAGGAAGTTGATTAAACTATGGCTGAATTTCGAATGTTTTAGATTGATCCTTCCCTAATATACATAACGTGTCCTCCACTAAGTTATTCAGATGGGATTCTCGCGGTAATGCACTTCATAATATTGACTTCATTTTGTTAAAATTGCTACCCGTTACAAAAGTGACAAAATAACAAAAAGCGCAAACTATTTCAAATCTGAAAAATTTTCATAGTTAACATAGAATGCTTAAATCATTCCTCATTTTGAACAGCTCTTCAACAGATATGAGTATTTGGTAAAAATTGAGCAGTATATATCGTCAGAATATCATCGGCACGGATAGTTATCGTGATGTACTACAGGCAAGTTCACCATAGTAAGCAGTTATTGCCTTTACTTTTCGATTTATTTCAGCCTGCTCAATTTCAACCATTCCTCCGGTATCCTTCGACAATCGGATTAACTGAAAAACAAGAGATGTTTAACTGTTTTCCTCTTTGAATATTTTGAGCATAAAAAAGTGAAGGTCAAAAAAACAGTTGCATTATCTCTTCTGATGGCAATAAATTAGGTATGGCGTTAACATCTTTCATGTTTCAGCATAGTTGGTAAACTAAAACAACAACAAACCTCCTTAACATCCGTCTGTCTTGGTAAAAAATAAGCAATATTATGAGTTAACTTCCTCGTAACTCGAAAAATTTTGTCTCCTTTCAGTTCCATATCCTTCAAACTGAACAACTGCAAAACGAATCACAATTTAGATAACATAGAAAAGAGTGCCACTATGATCATTAATTAAAAATAACTACTGCATAGGCATTACAAAAGGATGCATGAAGACCAGTTTTAAAAGCGAATTTGATTAACATCTCCTACAGCACCTCTAATAGGGATTTTTAATCATCTTGAATTCCTTTTTTACACTCATAAAGCTTAAACTCGCCTCTGACTTCCTTACAGAGCATTATTAACTGTCAGATTAGTTTTAAAATTTAACCATTGATTTAAGGTAAGAAGGCCCACCCCACGGTGGGCTAAGCAGAGCAGCGTCAAAAAGAGGCATGTAATTGCAATTGTCGACAGCAATCCCCAAATCATCTTCGTCATCCGTATCTGTTTCAAAATGCATAGCTTTCTTAATCTCAGGCCTTCCAGTTTTGGGCTTTCTCATTGCTCCAAATCCATCACTGTCCTTGGCCCGCTGAATTTGCTCAGGTTTACCCGAGATATTTTTCTCGATCTCTTCTTTCCACAGTTTTGCAGCATCGCATCCACGACATTGTAATGTATCACTTTGCTTCTGCCTTACTCCCATTTTCAAGTGTTTCACTTTGTCACAATGAAATTTACAAAAGTTGAAGAAATCTATGCAAATAAAATTAATGCGATCCGCCACGCCATAAATTTCAGCATTTCGCCTTGCACAACGCAATCGAACAGGGTCCATATCCAACGCAATCACTGAAAACAATGCTGCTTCACTTCTCTGTTTGAAATTGAATCACTGATATGAATAACCCCAACAATGTTTTTTTTAATTCACACTTCAGCCTTTTTATTTCAGACGGCTTCTGTTATCACTGCCGTAATAATATGTAGATGTAAAACTTTGTAAAATATGTGGAAATTCCAACATATGAGAAGACATTATGTAAAACTATCTTCAGAGGCACTCTCTATCATCCTGATTGCTTTGACATATATACAAAAATCAATAAAACTAGTCTCATGATTTAAAATACTGCAAAAAGTTCGGCTCTAATGTTGCATGAAATGCGAACTCATTTACAGTGAAGTCAATTTTTATAAGCATTTAAATGAATGCAGTTAAAAGGCATACCGTACGCTCCTTTGAGAGCAAATTGTATACAGTTACCACCAACTCCTGCAAAACCATCCAACACTATAGCATCTTTCATAATTACAACTCGATCAGCAGTGTGAGCAGCAATTCTTTCCGGCGTCACTGAGTACCATCCTTCTGCAACTCTTTTCAGTAATTTCGAACAGTAAAACATGCTACAAGTCTCTTTTACGATCATTTCATCCACCAGTTTCTTAAATTATTTCTGAGAATCAAATCAACTAAATTAAAGTGTGCTCTAATTTAAGACACCTGAAAAGCCATAAATGTGTATAAGGATTTAATGAAATTTCAAAGTATAATTCAAGGAATTCTACTGTAAAAATTGAAACAGCAACTCACCGCGGTCCATCAAAATACCTTCGTTCAATTTTGAGAAAAGGCGAAAGCGTTGGTTATAATATTTAGGCATTTCCTGCAAAACAGTTTCAATCACCAAGCTCACTGCATTTGAAATTGGTTGCTATTTGTATTTTGATGCCGCAGGGCTAAAAATTTATGCTCAAAGCATTCCTGAACAACTTATACTTTATCATCCACAAATGTTTTCAATGCATTTTTTGCCAGCAACCATCTGTCGCGCTTGTCATCATAACCAAAATCAAAATCTTTGAGCACAAAATCCGATAATTGCGAGACATTTTCTACTGCACCTACCTGGAAGAAATAAACACATCTGTTCGTTTTGTGCTGTTGCCATATTAAATATTGTAACAGCTGATAGATTTATAGCGTTTAACAGTTTTCTCAAAACACTTCACCCATGAAGTGTTGAATGACAACTCATGAATACAAACTCATGAATACCATGAATACAAATTGACTAAAAATCTGCCTTGGTAACATCCGCTAATATTATAAGACATTTCCATGCACGACCGAAGTTGCATGATAATATCTTCTTTAACTTAAGCGAACCAAATTGAAAAGCATACGTTAGTGCCGCAGCCAACCTCACTCGTATGTGGACGGATTCTTCGCTTTTTCTGGATAAATTGAGATGGTATTTGCAAGTCGTAATGAATATCGGCAATATGAAAATCTCGTTGTCTACAAAATGTAAAAATCATTAGAGAAATTGTTCACTGACTCTTGATTCCACTTCGATCGATCTATTTGTTATTTCTGTCAAGCAGATGTATGTGGAAAAATACGAGAGCATACACTAAGCAATACAGATATTAATTCCATGTTTCATTAGTCGTCAAACAACAGTTACACTATTCAAAAGATTAAAGCTTGAGGAAACAGAAAGAATGGAGCACACCGACCTTCGCAATCCAGAAACGCTCGTTTCTAAATCATCGTCATCATCGCTAGATGAACTTTTCCTTTTATATGTTAAACCAACTAAGGCCAGCTAAAGTTTAAAAAGATATTTAGAAGTGTTTAGTAGATTCATAACTGGAGTGTGCATAGATCCATTATGTAAATTAAGGGCTCAAAAATCACAGGCCTTGTCCGGAAACTCCAAACATCGTCGTTTATTTGATTCCTTCGTGTACTTCTCATAATCATCCCTAATACGACTTTCTACGACCTCCTTGTGCATTAAATAAAGTGCATTCCAATCGTAATTAGTTTTAAATAAGCTATCTGCAGTTTGTTTCCTGTCTTGACTACCAACTGAATCATCATGTTTAGCTGAGTCTCCCATCTCCTGATTTATATTATTCTCGTTTGTTTGATCTTTAATTGAAGTATCCTTCGAATGAAACCAGCATCCTGAGCATTGTTCCTCTCTGTGATCTAATTTTGAATAGGAAGCACCAAAAAATGCCTAAAATAAGCTGTGAATAACATAACTAACGAATTTTATGTTCCACAATACCGTTTAAAAAACATTTTATGATTATGTTAAAGATTCAGTATTTTCACTTGTTCTTCCTAACCTATTCTTTTTTTTATTTGCGCAAATCTCATCGGTAAATCAAAACAAGAAGCCACTGTTCTGCGCTGATCTGTCGAAAATGAAAAATAATCGAAACTGCTGATCACCTAAGTATTGGTCATTGTTAAACTGAAATATTGGTAAGCCTTTTTCACAGTATATCCCTCCAAAACGCTTTATGGCACTACTTTTAACAACAATTTTCATAGTGAAAGATGCATTACTTGCACTTAACAGATACAAACATTTGTAATTACTTCCACTAATTTGCAGGAAATGTATCAGCAAATTCATCCTTAAGCATACAAATCATATTAATATGAATACAATTCATGGCTATACGGAGATTGAAAAAGATACTAACGCTGGCCTGTTTGTGTTCTTTCAATAAAGCGTATGGTGCACAGTTCCGATCTGTATATTTGTTAAAATTTTCAGCTTCTTGAGTTGTGGAGAAAGATTCCGCTAAAATAAACCGATTTTGTCAGAAACAAACCCCAAAAGACTCATTCATAAAACCTAAATCGGTTACAACAAGAATGCTTACTGTTTCATATGCACCACTAAAAGCACAGAATACCTCAAAATAATCTATATATATATATATTCACACGTCAAGCCCTTTTTAGAAAACACGGATGAACTTCTTTCAACAAGAAAAAAAACAAATAAATGAAAAGCAATAAAGAGTAGCTTAACTTTTCAACTTACTTAAAGAAAATAGCCATTAAATTTAAAATTTTAGAGTATCTCTGCTAACCCATACCCTTTCTTCGTAATAGTAAGGAACAATAGGGTGACTATTGATTTCTTTTATTACTTTTCACTTATTTTAGTGAATGATGGACAAATCGGCGTCGTATGAATAAAAATTTTACACATATATACATGAAATGCTAAAATCATACAATACGTAATGATTCAACCAAAAAAAATTCAACCCAAAAACAAACTACTGTTGAAACAACAAAGGAATTTGATGTGTACTATAACGATACTTATGGGATATAAATAATAGATTTACGGCAATAAGGATGACGAATAGCTTTGGATATTAAATAAAAGCGTAAGGTCTACGATAACAAATAAGGTGCTGCTTACGATAGTCATGAAACCACGACTTTCGCTCCAGATACATGGCGTTGCGAAACAAATATTCTGATAAGCACTGGTGGTTCGGTGATTTGTCACGAATATAAAAATTTCTTTGTTTTCGCTTGTAGCGATAACTTCGTCCCTTACGATTTGACCCACCGAAGGACGCCGGCAAATCTAATGCAGCCATTTCTAAAATTCAAAATTGTAATGTAAAACAAAATCATCCAGTAGAGCAATGATATTTGAGTATCGAATAAAAAAATGGCACCAGCTGATGGTCAAGAATATCCCATTTAGAAATGGGATGTAAAGCCTTCAAAAAACCAGTTTAGAAGTTATTATCACACATTACCACAAGAATATGCTCTTATAATCACAGGAATAAGTGGTAAACGATTAAATGAACCAGCACAAATCAAATCCAATAACAATGCCAGCTCCGTTAATGAAAACCTATGACTTGCCATGGCAGATGAAACATCAAAGTTTTACATATTCCAATTCCAAATTAGTTAAAATAATGAAGCACACACCTTGTGCAATATCCTCATCGGTATCACAATCACCTCCGCCATCTTTCACTTCAGACTCGGAAACGTCCAAAACTGGATCTGTACTTGAACTCAACGGTGTTTGTGTCGGTGTTTCTCCACTCAGCGACAGTAAGTCAATATCACTGACATAAAATAAAAAGTTAAGGGAATAAAAGTTAACCTGGCATGATGTTATAAAGCATGATGGAGAAAAAAGCAGGAAATGAATGCCAGAGGAGAAAGAAGATGTTAATTGATTATTTCAACTTTCGTACTATAAGATCATTTCAAAGAAGCTACACAACGAGCACCAATAATAATTGATTCAAATTTCAGGTTGCAAAAAATAATAATACAACTGGTCCACAAAGCTCACAGAGCATTCAATACAAAAAGTATAATACGGCAAAAGATCCAGTTTCAAGATCTTGCATCAGTAACTCCCACACTTTGAATCCATTCTATTGCCAAGAGATACGAAAATTTTTAAGCAATCAGGAATGGTAAATTCAGTAATGGAGGGAGGGAAGAAGCCGAAAAGAAGGCATTTAGTGATAGAGTAAGCACAGACTTTCGAAATCAAATAGTAAATTAAATCTACCTCAATATTGCACGAGAAAAATAAGATAGGATGATTGGCTCGATGGATATATCCACTGATGTGTAGAAAACAGCTTCCCCAAATAATTCCCATTGAAACCGATACTCCGGAAAACCATCATTGCTATCGTATCCTGGTAGGCGATAACGATGCCATGGTTCACGAGTTACTTGTTTACTTTTCTCACACAACCTCTTCAGCATTAACTCGCTCCTCACTATAATCTTCAAATCTTTTCATTTTCACTATCTTCCAATGAATTATATTTTTCACAGCATACGTCTAACGTATTATGATGTGAAGCACGTATACAGCACACACACAATAGCCGGAGAAGTGACCTGAAATGCCAATGATTAATTGCAATGAAATAGCTTGCAATGAAAATCGCCGTCTCATTCGCCTATCGAAGATTTGCGTAAAATTTGATCACGTTAGACGATAGTGTATATTATGCATAAATCCTCAAATTAATTTCATATTTATACAGTACTGCACCGTTCTGTAAAGCATTTCTTAATTACTAGCATTACTGATAGGTATGTAAAGTAATAGAACTGTCAAGCGTCATGGTACTTCATCTCATTAGTGCAATTGTTTGCGTTTTTCAGTATTCTATTTTACTATCGTAGTCCTAGTTCGATTAAACTGTTAACCTGTGATGTTTTTTTAATGTTAAAGTGATAGGTTAAAGTTTAAAAAAGGAACGACTAGACTAGACTAAAAGTGAAAAGTTATTAGGAGACAATGCAGTGGAAAAATGCATGACATAATTCCATTTAAAGTAAATTGGATTGTTTTATTTTTAGTCTTTCATTATTTCCTTTTGCAGTTGCAATTGCCGCGTTTAATTCTAATAAATGTGAGCAAGCTGGATGACAACCAAAGTAAAAGCTGCTGCTTATCGTTTGATTGGTGGCTCGAAAACAGTCTATAGTGCCGATTATGAAGAGAAAATTTCGATTTTCAATAATTTCAAGAAACAAATTGAGAAATTGATTGGTCTCGTTGCTACACTGGTCACCGTAAGCTATTTCAGTATCTGTTTCTTGTTATTTTCCCAACGATATGCTGTTACTCATTACATTTTGTCCCTCATGCAGCAGTTCATTACGCTTTTCTGTCTGTTTGCAGTCGATCGAAAGATCGAAAAGGTACGGTTTTTGCAAACAGATAGGAATTTCTCAGCGTTAGTAGAGTAGCCCAGTTAACCGTGTCGCATAATTTGCACTTTTACAGGATAATTTGGCAACTGAATTGAAACAAAAGATCTCGAAGGATACAGTCGATAGTGGCATGAACAAGTATGAAAAAGTTGGCCAAGCGCTTTATAAGTATAGTAGTGAAATCGAAAATGATTCCTTTGCTGTAGTTCTAAAAAGAGCTAAAGAGGTATTCGATAATGCTGGTCAGAAGCATCGTGAATTTCGAAAAAATATGTTAGAGAAGGTGCAAAACCCAATGAAGGAATGGATTGAGGTAACTTTAATAACTGTTGCTTTGTAGTTTATAGTGTAGAGGGTGAAGGCGTAGAGAGTTTTTAAAAAATGCAATTATTTTACAGACAAACGCCAAACATGTGACCAAGGAGTTGAAATCCATTAATAATAAGCGAGACGAACTGGATTGTGCTATCAATAAATTACGAAAAAAGCCGGATGATCTCGAAATTCAGGTTAGTTTCCATTTCCTAGAAGACTTTACAGACATTTTCAGTGTGGAAAATTAGTTACGTTTTATGGCCCTCAGAAATAGTCCTTTCTGCTACACAGTCCGCATTGCAGGCAGTGAAAGATCGAGCCGAAAATGTATTTCAAGTAGAACTTAAAAAAACGGATAAATTGCTAGATGATGAAATCATGGAATCTGTAAGACAATTTTCTAATTTTTAATTTCATTGCTAAATATAAATGCTTTAAGAAGAAAAATGTCTGAATTCCAAGTTGTAGTAGTTGATGCAGCATATAGAAGAGTCGATTATGAATGCAAACGAATTGTTCAAATTCATAAATTTTTTGATAATGAGATTATTTGGATGAGAGCATATTTATGCAGTATTTCAGCAATCATTAATTTCATCTGCAATGATAACGCTGATGGAAGTGATAGAAGATTATAATAAAAGCATGAAAGAAATTTTTAAGGTTTTTCTAACATTTCATATCTTTTTGATAGTGATTGTGTAACATCGCTGTAGCAGCGATAAGGTTTTATGGTCGCACGTCACTCTTCTTCATCAGCTCTCAGGAATCATCTATTAACATGGCTTGATAAGTAAGGTTAGGAGTGAAGATAAGTCTTGATCTTCATATCAATTGTAAACATTATGAAGAATTTTTATAGGATTTTAAGTTGGTAGTTTTTCGGATGTTCTGTGGAGTTTCTTATTTTGTGAATTTCTAATTTAAAGAATTTCAACAACTTTCAGTCAACCATGACATTCTGAAAGATCCATATCTAACTGTAATATTAAGCTTTTCAGCAGAGCAGTTGAGTATGATAAGAATAAGAGAAATTTAATGATCGTTCTTTTTGTTCTCATCGGTTCAGAAGATCTTGGATGAAGCGATTCAAAATAATGTATCAAAATGCATAAATGAAATTATTGATGTCATAATAAGACGCAAAAATGCTGGGGGAAAAATACTGCCACAGTTTCCCTGTGTCATATTTGCTGTATATGCGAATATGTACAGTGAAACGGTTAAGGATATGGCTTTAGGTTGATTATAAATTTGCATGGAAACAAAAAGAGAAGGAAAATCAGATAAAGTCAAACTGAATTAACTTGCACTGTCGAATTATTGTCACTTAGCGAAGTGGATTCAAGATGTGTTTCGTGCAACAGACCAGTAAATTAAAAGTTACGAGAATGTTTCATTTAAAAAAAAAATAATTTCTTTATCGTACAATGTAAATTTCATTGTTTCGTGTAAAATTTGGAAAAATTGAAGCATTCTCTTTGAGATAACATTTTGAAATAAGTATATTCATGTTCAGATATTCCAACAACTGAGAATATTTTGTGAGCAGAGGTAGTGCTTTTTATGAGAAAAAAAAAAGGGTTTAGGAAATATTGCTAAAGAATTAAATCGTTGGCAATATTTTCGCTAAACTTTTTTTTTCCTCCCTAATCTTATCCACCTGTTCTCTCTTAGCAACTGTCAGAACAATCATCATCTCAACATCTTCAGATGTTTCACCTTCTCTTCTCACTCTTTCCAATAGTCATTATGGTGTATCCTCTTCCCTCCCTCTACCTTCATCGCTTCACATCTCTCTCCAGTATTCCTGCACCTCGAGCAATTACCTCACATGTCTTTGCACTCATTCATTGAGTAGTGAAAGAAGATAAATTGCCACTTCAAATATTTCTGTTTGTGTGTTTAGATGGTGAAGTTGAATACTTAATATTTGTTCCCGCAGCATTTCGCTGTTAAATTCGTCCTTTCCTCACTCTGTAATTTCATTCATAATAAGCATATTTAGTGCTAATTAACCATTTAGCTTAAATGTTGTAAAAGAAATAATATCTCTTTTAACGATACGAAATAATTGAACACTTCGTCAAAATTGCTCATAGCACTTTTTAGTCAGTCAATTACTTCAAAATTTTCATGGGTTAAGTGGGATGATGAGTAAGCAAGCACTCATCCACTCTCAATTTTCCTCACTTTTACTGGCCTTCAAGTGCTACTGCTGTGAATTCGTAAAATGCTTGCCGATTTCCACTAAGACAGTTTGACTGCTTCATTTCTTACTAAATTGTTAAATACAGTGAGTGGTGAGGCAGGAGAAGTGATATCACTTTGTTAGTCTGTAAAAACATATGAGTTTTATGAAACAACATGCTTTACCGGATTGTGAGTGATTTTTAATTTTAGTTCAAAATTCAATGTACTGATGCAATCGATCAGTGATGTATTTTTGGAGTCTTGTCAGATTTGTGGGTAAAAAGAGAACAACGATGATTGCGAAGCGAGAGAAAAATTGTTTTTCCGTCTAATTAACTTTGCTCTAGCCCTTTTTGTTGTTCTGTTGTGGAGTTCCGTGGTAGCTGCTGCTAGCTGGATTGACTGAAAACTTCCTGCATTTTAGGATAAATGACTTTATGCTAAAATATCTCTTTAAATGATGAAATTAACGGAAATAAAATAGGAGCTTATTAGTTCCTGTTGATCGAGTACTTGTTCGTGTCGCATGTTTCATTTACGAGAACTCAAAACGTGAACACTGTGTATCGTTCGGTCAGTATTTTTACATTCCTTTCAGATTAGTTTGTCCTAGAAGAAAACGACGAATAGGTGAAGGTACGATTGTTTTGATCCGTGTATAGATCGCTGAACTGTTAGTGGATACAATGTCTTTCACGGATTATATCGGACTAGATGAGGAGGTCCTTACAGGTGTCACTGGCCGTATGCAACGTCTCAAAATGTATCCATACTTCGATTTGGCACATTATATACTGGTCAGTTGTTCTGTTTCCATTATGAACGCTTCATAAGTATTCATTCTAGCGTCCTTAGTAGAATGTTTTTGAAGGGAGGGATGAGTTTTCTCTTCATTTTTGTTCAATGTATTACTTATCTTTTCGAAATCACTGAATTAATGGTTTCGAAGAATACGTGATAACTTTCTATCTTAAAAAAAACAACATATGGTGCATGATGAAATTCGACATTGCATAAGGTGGAGAACTGAAAGAATCAAACATTTCAGTCTGAAGTATACGGTATCAAAAGCAAGTTATATGTAAGTGACAATAATAATAAGCATCAACTGTATAAGTTGGATTGGCAGAAAGGAAACAAATGTTGCTATATGAATTTTTTCTTTTGATCTTTCGGGTTACTAATGCAACACGAACTAACAATTGACCTTTTTCCTGAATTTTAACTTGCTAAGTTTCATTTATGTGTGACACTTAGTAGGTCGGGTTTAGAAGAAAGAATATTTCAAATATTCTGTTTCAGATGACAATATCAGTTCGGGATGATTTAGCGACTGGTGCATCACTGTTTTCCCGAAAACATCCCTTGAGTTGTTGGCTTTCGTCGATGCTGATGTGCTTTGCAGGTAGCATCTCGGCTAATTTCCTCTTGGGTGAACCAGTTATCACACCGTTTAAACGACACGATGACATTTTGCTGGTTACTTGTTTTACAATTTATAATTAAATCGAGTTATTGTGAAGTAATGCGCTTTTGATTTTCATTTTTAGTCGTCTATAAGCATTAACTCTTAGCATCACTCACTACGCTTTAATAAATATATTGATCAAAAAACCTTTTCAGTATGCCAATATAAATCATCATCGTCGTATCATTGCATTAATAACCATCGTTTGCAACATCGCACTCCTACCTTAAATATTGATTATATTAGTCTTAATATGTCAAAAAATGAGCGAAACGTATATTTTTTCAGGCAACTATTGTTTGGTACCTCGTATTCTATTCCCCATTCGATGTAGTCTATAAGGTATCGAAGCTTCTGCCAATCAAAATTGTGTTGTCTGTGCTGAAAGAAGTTCGAAGAACATCCAAGGTCTTTCTTTCTTTTGAAACTCCATTTTAATTCAGATTCGTTTTAAAGCTGTAGCAAGAAAACCACGCTGGTCTTTTCTTTAATCTGCAAGCTTTTTGTTTAATTTCATATGTTTTTTAACAGGTTACACATGGTGTTTCGCATGCGTCAAAGTTGTACCCAAGTTCGTATCTTGTTCAGATCCTCGTTGGAACAGCCAAGGGAGCCGGTTCAGGAATCGTCCGAACACTGGAACAGGTAAATTTTCGACTTCCCTGTTCAGTGCATATTCAATATATGATTACACCACTGTTTATTTGATGATAAGCCTGAGCACAATATCGTCACTATCAAGAAAAATTATTTGAGGTTTCTGCTGCCGTAAAATAATTCTACCTCTAAGCATGTAAGGTTTTTGTCAACCAGTAATGCAGTATTTCGTTTATACCGTGTGATAGTTGTATTGCCATTCTAACAGGCCAACAAAAGGTGTCCTTACACTTTCAGTCAGCGAAAAAGTGATTTTCTTGGTTTTTCGTTACTTCTGCTTTTGTCTAAACTTACGTCGGCACTGACACTCTGTCAGTATTTGTTTATGGGATCTTCGAATCAAAATCAAAGTTTTAGCTGGTTAGAGGTGTATGGATACCAGCACACAACGAACTACTTCGACCATCCTTTTCAACTAAAGCTTGTTGCGTTGCATCGGTGATTCTCGTAGTTGACAGACATTCCCGGTACATCTCTGCTCCTCACGGCGTCATTTATTTGGTTTGTTGAACATATCCTTTCCTTATGTGTTCTCATAAAATAATGTTTAACATGATGTTAAAATCAACTATTTGACATAGAAGTGAAATACTTGACTTACTTGGCCTGTCCAATTTTCAGTGTATTAAGTCGTGTATGATGTAGTCATTTCCGTAGGTCTAGGACGCTAAGTGGGACTGTTTGATATTATCTTCTTCAGAAGACTTTCTGAAAGTTTCTTATCAGTTACAATCAAATATTGTTTCGTGTTGAAAATCGTAGCTTAGAAACGTCAACAGTTGATGCTGGAACTTTGATTTCTCCTTTTTTAACATTTTTTTTGAGGACTACCTAAACACGCTTTTATTTTTGCAGGGTATCGTTGGCTTTTTCGTTTATTTCAAGCTAAGTGCCGTGTTGCTAAATGTTCAGGATCCTTTCGCACCATTCGAGAATCTTTTTTGTGCCGTTTTTATGGGTGGCATTTGGGATGCAATGTCTCGGTTGGTCACTTCTGTAAACCTTAATTGATTTGGAGTGAAACTGTGTTTTGAAGGAGTTTCTTTGACAATATATTGTTTTCGTCGCACCCGTACTTCTCTTTTTGCTTGTGATACTTATTCTTGTTTTTAAAGGGCAATTATGGCTAGTCGAGAACGAAGGGTGGCTGGTCAGAAAGCAGAAAATGGAGCTTTACCTGCAGAGCCAAAGAAGGAACAGTGATGCTGCTTGCGGGATCTATCGCTCGGTATTATGCAGATGGCAATCATTGCTCATTAATAATAATTTTGTATGATGCTTCTTTGTTATGCTTCCTTCACCGGAAAGCAATGAATTTAGTGACCTTAAAATCGAAGTTTTTTTGTCCGCTATTATTTTTACTCAAGAGTAGCAATATGATGAAATATCTTAGGTTATGATAGTTTAATATGCTAACTCCATGTTCTTTCTAGTATGTGTGATATACTGCCTACAAAATACTTGGAATGATTTTAATATTTGTGCTTAAATTTGTGGAGAAGCCATTTATCTATCTGATTAATTGGGACTGTAAAAGTTATTTTGTACAGAGAAATTTGGGTCGTTTCAGTGAAAGCTTTTTATGTGTTCACTTTCTAATAATTTTGTTTTTGATAAACAAAGATTTCATACCTTTAATCAGGATTGAAAATTGATTCTATACGATATCATATTTTAATCGTTATATTTGCTCATTCGCCAGTTCGAAATACATCGATTTATCAGTAGCTAAAAGAATACTCAGTACATAGAGATTTCAGTAACGATTTGTAGCATTATTTTTCTTAAAAAGGCTCACATTTAATGTTTAATTCAGCTATGATCAAGTTATGTATTGTTAAGCTTGTTCCACATACTGCAGAAATGGTTTATGTTGTGCTGCATAATTTGTTATTAAACACATCACATCTAACAGCGATAGTATGTTCTACCTTTTCATCCTTTCAAATTTTACCAATAGTATTTTGACAATTTATTCTAATTTGCATTAAAACACGTAAAATTAATACATTGCCAATTTACAAAAACTATACCTTGTGAAAACTACTTTACAATTACCTAGATTCCCGAATCATCCAGTAAACCTATCTCTTCTGCATGAACTAATATGGAATAGAAAGCCTGGTGTGTGTGTGTGTGTGTTAGCACCTAAACAGGGATAATTTTTATTGGATTCAAGTTAAGAGAAGCTATTACGCTCAGCGATTGCATCAGCGAGTTTGCTTCCGTGAGACTTTCAGGCATTTCATACCGGTTGATAAATTGAAAGGTGTAATTTCGCAATTCTTGATTTGCTGCTTCAAGTCACGCCCAAAATCATATTCATTTTGTGATGGAAAATTTGCTTCTCATTGCTGTTGCCTTAGAAGTTCACGCTGAAGTACCACTCATCGTACACTTACACTTCTTGTTTTTCATCGTTTCACTAGCATTTCGAACCAAATTGTGTGATTCATTGATATCATCAAATTTATCGGAGCATTTCATAGTTACAACGTAACCTGCCAATGCTCTTATCCAAAATAACAGGCGGAATTTTAGGTGGTGAGCGTTTAACGTTTGTTTGGAAAGCATTGTGATTGCGTGTCAACTTCTGCTTCTCTCTGCTATTATATCTTCAGTAACGGTTTTCGTACGTGGACATTTCACTTAGAAATAATGCAATTTATTCTTCACGAACAGTGTTATCGAATTTCATCTTATTCGTAATTGAAAAATGCTGAGAAGTACTTCGTGCGTATACGTATATCGTATCAATTGATAATAAACAGTAATACAGAAAAAATGATAGCAACAATAAAACATTTCCTATTATCGCTTCATTAAGATTTTAATTTCTTATCGCACAAAGTATTGCTAATATCATTCCAGAGAAGATAAAGTTAAAAAGTTTCACTTTTTTTTCCAGGATGTTAGTTGGCAGTGACATATGTGAGAATGCACATTGTCCTGCTGATAATGCGTGTTGCACGAGTTCGTCTTCCAGAAGCAGCTTTCGAAGTCGTAAAGGTTGCATATCGAATATCGTCGTAATTGAAGTAAATAAAGAGAATTTGAACATTACATGGCCATATCTTCTGCTTTCTATTCGGAATGCATCTTTTATATCGCTTGATTTGGTACGCTTAATTTTATCATTTATATCGTTTTATTAATTGCTGTCTGCAACATTTATAAAATAAAATTGAAAAATCAGGTTTTTAAAACGATTCGATTTTATAGAATACTGTTAACTACTGATGATGTACTAAGGGAATAGTCTTTCAATTCTGAAAAAAGTATAGCTCAAGGGTTTAATACTGAACTTTCATAATAGGTTTTTTTCCATCCAAACTGTATAAAGTAAGATTATCATTTTGGATGTGATCATTTTTTTTAGTTAGATTTTCCGTAGTAACATTACTGAATATAGTCCTAAATGTCTTTCTTGAGTTTTATTCAAGAAGACAGTTCACACGTTTGGGAAGCACAGCTGGTTATTCCTGACAGGATTAAAAAAGAAAGAGTTCTTTAACTGAATTTTTTTAGGAACTTAGTGGTTTAGGAGTGCAGAGGGGATGGTTAGCGAAATCATTGGAAGAGCGGTACAATGTTATTCGACAAAGCGCTCAGACCCGTTCAGTGCTTTCAGTTGGTATATCGACGTTTCAGTTAGTTAGCCGGAAGGAAACAAATGCAAAAAAAAAGCTGAAATACAAATGTCAGGTCCGGATTTTTGTTATCTCTTAGCAACAGTTGGACTGGACAAGAATCATTTTTGATATACTAATAGCTTCTTGTGGGTTGATTTATTTTAGGTTTTCAATATACTCACACTATGCACCGTACCGTTTGTCGTTGAAGCAGATGGGTTTCAGTTTTTGTGGAAACACAAATTCGATTTTAATAAATGGGTCAGTTTGGGCATTCCATATAACAATGATAATGAAAAGGTAAGTTGATTTCTAATTCTCGGAATAAAAAAATTAGGTTTTTACTGGTTTCGAAAAAATGGAATCCTCACTAATTTAATTGAGTACAGCGCATTACTTGAAAACTTCATCTGGTCATGATGAAATCTTCCAGGCAAACGCAATGAAGGCATTGTGGCATGAAGTGTTATGTGCCGGTATTCCCATTACATTGCATAATGGACTTATCGACTTGGCATTTATTTATCAGCACTTTTACTGTATTTTGCCGGAGACATTCAGTGAATTCATCGTTAATGTTTCCGACTGGTTTTTATTGCCAGGCGACATTCCTGGTCTATATGATTCGAAATACATCGCGGAATATATCACTCGATTTAAAGCATCCTTTCTAGAATATGTCTTCAGGAAATGGTACTATTTAGTGCTACTGATTATGTCTTTTCCACTCAGAATGAAAGCAAAACTTTTTTGTGTGAAAATAAAAAACATGTCAGCAGCTTGTTAGGAATCTTTTGCAGCTCAACACCAACTTTTCACAGTCGAGTTCTTCTGACTTTTACGTGGTATTAATTTAAAATAATTACATTGCTTCAAGTGCTCCGAAAATTGCAGTCAGCGTGAAAATGCAGTTGAGCAGGCGCGTAATCGGTTGTATGTCAGCATTGAGTTTGATTTCACACTTGTAGAAACGGAGTTGAAAAATGCTGTTGACATGGTTGATTGTAAATTGCCCGATAACTTCAATGCCGGTGTTTTGGCGATGCCCTGTCCAGTTAGTGTCGAACAAAAGGAATCACTTTGCAAGCATTATTCGGTGAGTTTTTCTGTTCTCAAATTTGTGTTTGATTTATAATTACGATGTCGGTGGTGTTAAGAATTTGATAGAAAAATTAGATATTTGAGAACGTTGTGTAGATGTCCTAAAATTCCGTCTTCGAAACGATAAATACAAGAAATTGACTAGTATGGAAGTAGATTTCCATTTTGTTTAAATGAATTAAGTTAGCTTGTTCTCATTTTTCCTATGAAAAATGCTGCAAATCTCAGTAGCTGTGGGAAAAAATTAAAGATTCTAAATGTGGTAGCTTAACTAGTTTCCAGTTACATTTCATTCTGGTATATTTTTGCACATTTTTCCTATATTTACAACAGCAATGAATGGTTGTTCAATGAGATGATTCTAACAGGAAGAAAAAATGTGAATTATATCAAGCGCTATCCCATTATTACAGAACTATGGCTTTTGTCACGCTACGGATTGTTCCTATGTGCATGATGTTGATATACTGCTGAGCTTGGAGTATCAAAAGCAAGCGAAGGTAAGGATTGACATAATCTCTTAATCCTTAGTTCTTACGGACTTCGTTTTTTTTTTCTACCAGTAATTAAGAATGACAGTATTGTAGTATCAATATTTAAACCGTTGCGTTTGTGTCGAAGAATTACTTTCAACATTTCTGGTTGTTTCAAGAAAACTGAAATGGTTTTACTGGGATGCTTCAGGTACGTGAAAGACGGAAGAGAAGATACGATTATGGGTTGAAACTTTCTGAATTTGAGCCGATAGATGATCAGAACGATAAGGTTGTAGTTTCTTCACACGCTAAAGAAGGAACAGCTGTGAATGATTTGATCTCGGTGGATACTTTAAAGGAGAGCAAAACAGTGAAGCCATCAGTTAGTCCAACTCAAGCAACTCACTTGTTACGATCATTGACAGGTACTGACTATACTTGATCATTCTAATTATTGCATGATATCTTTGCTTTTCTCAAACGATTTCAAAAGTCTCGAAGTATTAAATTTAATAACCAAATAATACTGAACTGACATTTATCTGTTTGCTTAAATGATATATATATATATGTTAATTAATTTTATGTAAGCAGTCAATTACTTCTTGTTATGGCTTTTCAGAAACTATATTATCATTATCTCGATCTCGTTTCGGCTTGATCATATTTCAGCCTATGTTTATTCAATGATTTTCCATTTTTTGTACTTAATGTAGAGAAAATTTGTTTGGTTCGCTTGATTCGAGATAGTCTGTTCTGGTTTGGTTCAGTACTTTCAAATCACTAAAAGGATCTGAGAGCTCAAAAAATGTTGATTTGTTGCACGACTGGAGAAACTTATATGATCTTTCGAAAGTCTTAGGTTGCCATCGCGCTGGTGTGGATTCATTTATGACTGGATTTGCTGTGATATTCATGCAACGTATGAATCTTTTGCGAACTGGAAACTTTGATGCTAAATGTGGTATGTTGCATAGAAAATTGAAAAATAGTGAAGTAGCGCTTAGGAAATTCGTTGTTGTAAAGTGCTAGTTCGTTTCATGTTCGGTCTTTCCGATGTGTGGAGTATTCTGAGTGGAATGTGATATTTCAGGCAATCGAATGGCTTTACCAGGAAAGATGACACCACTCATACTTCATAAAAGTGATTACATCAAATCAGCAGGTGACCACATGACAAAGTGGATCAAGATTAAACGTGAACGAAACCGTAGAGTACAATTGGAAGCTCAGTGAGGAATAATCATGTTCCATTTTACACGATGCGAGTCGGTATGGAAAATGAGAGTATTAATTGCTTAACAGTCGAAAATGTATAGCAACTACGGGAGTACCTTGCAAAAACTCTCTCCCTCTCCTTCTGGAATTAGTGGAAGTTTCGAAGTGTTCATAATGCTTTTCTTTTGGTTCTGCATAGATAAACGTGTCAGTTGAAAGCCTTCTACATGATCGAAAAAGATCGAAATTAAAAATCATGAATTGCTCGGCATTCACGAACCACGAACGAGCCTGGCACACACAAGGAAATAGAAAAAATGATCCTGTGACGCTCTGAACTCTCGAGCGTGTTAGAACATGAAAAATGCACCGTCCACTACTCACCAAATATTAGTGCGGATAAGGCACACGACGGTTACTGGGAAAAAACTAGTCCAATTAAAGTGTGATGTTCCAGGCACTTTTTTTTGAATAGTTGAGATGAACGTCCGCTATTTTTTTGTTAATTATGTTACAAAAGAAGGCTAGAGGCTTATTTGGAGACTTTATAGAGTAAATTTTATTGTGCAATTTATAATATATAACATAGCAGATTTGATTGCCAGTGTTTGATGTCACAGAGGAGTGTAGCGTAAACACCACACAAAAGGAATCACAAGTTACTCGAACTCTGAGCATTTCGAGAGAATTTAATAAATTTTGCAAAGTCACTACATATATCTTCAAACAAATTCAAGTCCATCACTACACCACAACATTCTTGACCTTCAACCTCATCATAAATTGCAGCGCGAAATCCTCTTAGAAAAACTTCGTCATCTTCAGAGATTATGAAGGAATGAGGTAGATTATTTTACCGAGATGTTCATTTGTTCATATAAATTAACTTTTGTTAATTTATAATTGAACCTTAATGTTTGGGAACTTACACAATTCATGTTATTGCTTCATTTTCTATTAAAACCGTTAAAATGCTATGCTGTATGATGGAAAACGAAAAGCTTGCAAAATATTATCTGCAAACCATTGAAACTACGAAATGAGGCGCTTAAGACAAAGAACATGAGCTTGATTTCGCATGTTTCTGTTCAAAATAGTTGTTTTACATCCCATATCATCAAAATCCGGTCAGAGCCAGCTGTGACAAGGCGGCCTGTTGATTCTTGCAAATACATACACATAACACCTTGGCGTAGCTCCGAAATGACTGCCAAAGAAGTAAGGCTATAATGGATGAAGTTCTCAAACGCGTAAAAGTAAAAAAGATAACTATAAAAAAAAATTGCAACAGCCAAATCGGTGGAGAATTGGGAATGAGTAAATAGATCACAGAAAAGCTTCAATACAGTGTTAACCATAACCATCAAGAAACGGACACTTCTTTAAGATCACGCGTTTAAAGTAAATTATAATTAACTCTGGTGAATGATAAGGCAGTATTAAATTCAATAATTAAAAGCTCAAACATCCAGAAGTTCATAAGGAACTCCAAAGTCAGACTTTTGGTACTCATCACACAAAGCTGGTAACTGCATTCATTAAGACTTACTCGAATTGGTCAGGGAACTGCTGCATCCGAGAATGGCAAGCGTTGCATATCCTGACCGGTAATTCATAACCCATCGGTGGGTACCTTGTTGTGTTGGCACAACATTTTGCGCATATAGCATTACCGCAAGTACGGCAATGATGTTGACGTAGGCCAACTACCTAACACAAAACGTATTTCAACATCCAATTCGAGAAAATTCTGTGAAATCTGTTGAAACATAAAAGTTGTGCATTCGTTACATAATGAACAATTTATGAGTGTGTATGCATATGAAAGGAATAATTACAGATAATGCCTTGTGCCACCTTTTTATCCCACATTTCTCGGAAGTTCCAGAAAAATGGCGAGTCACAGAGCTGACAGCTATCACTTGTTTTCCATCCTGGTGTCTCCACTCGCTTTGCTGTCATGTCCCAACAAACTAAATTTCCGCCCTCATCTGCCGAAAAAAGTCTTTTCTTGTGCTGTGCATATCGCAAACACGTTAATCTGTTGTTGTGTGCGCTAAAATTCAGGCATAACAAGTAGCAAAATTTCAGTAAATTTAGTTGTTCCTGATTTCACTTAAATACTAGAAATGAATACAGTGTGATACTTAAATAACCGGACATGTCGCTTAGTATAATAGTTACTGTAAAATTCAATCGATCAATGACTGTCGTTACGAAGTGAATTAAAAAAAATTTAGATGTTCACAGACTGCACGCATCAAAAAAAGGACAAAAACAAGAAACCCAACTGAACAAGCTTTTGTTTCAGGCTAAGCAAATAGCGTAAACGTTAGCTTGGATTTTTTTTGTTCAAAATCTACATAATTATTAGGTAACAAATATCGATCTCTCAACCAATATAGATAGGTCGGAATGCTTACTTCAGTTCAAATGCCTGTCCTTTCTTTCCGCCAATATCCCACATGATTACAAGGTGATCAGCTCCTGCTGAAAACAGTAATTGACGTTCTGAATCCCATGCGAGCGAAGTGATGGTATCTGAAAGCAAAGTGAGCATAAGTCGCTAAGACTACTTCTCTAAGAAGACGTTCCCAATGAAAACTCAGAAAAAAAACACCGCTAGCGCGCTATCTTTAACACTATCCGGTCACTGAGCACGACATTCCTAGCTACGCATGAATGGTACCACGCATATCTCCCAAACAAGGTTTGCGATAACTACTAACCATCGCGAACAAGCCAAATCAGAAATAACTTCCATGTCTTCTTCAACACAGCATCAGATATGGAAGAATATATGGGACATTGCTACATATGCATACATGCATATCATTAGTTTAGAGATTCTAAACTTCTACAACCAACTTGTATGTGCAGAAAGGGTTGTGACGAGATTTGCTTCCGAACCATTCAAGCGCAGTAAAATAATACCGCCACCATAATCGCCTAAAAAAACAAATTTTGATGCCACATCGAATTCCAATGCCGTGAAGCCTGAGTCGCCTGCATAAGATCCTGCAACCAATAATCGTTGTTGCTAACAAACAATTTATTCAGTAATAATCCAAAAGGTTAATACTGACCGAAACTGCTTGCAATCTAGGAATCGTACAAGAAGTAGAATCGGAAAGTTACTAGATTTGAATGCAGAGAGACAGAAAATACATATTACGAAGCAGCAGACAGTTGATAAAAAATATATGTTTTCAAATAAATTTGAACAATGGAAGCAAAATTTGTACGTGGTTATTGCACGACCTAAACTTTTCTTCATTAAATGATTGAATTATACTCCTCCAGAAAATTTAATGGCATAAATGATTTTTAGTAAGGAAAAGTCAGCATTAAAACCTTGCAATTAACAGATTTCGTGCATTCTATTCATTCGTCGTTAGTACCCGCTAGATAAAACCGCAGTCATTTTGGATTTTCATGTCCTCAAAGATCATTGCATGCTTTTAAAAATTACTGCATCTTAAACTATTACGCTCGTATTGATAAACAGAAGGTTGTTATTTCTATTTTTTTCGGCTAAGATTTACGACTTACAATAGAAAATATTCTAACAAGTTGCCTTCATCATACGCATTTCAAATACAAAAATTTATATGATAACCATGAACTCACCTATTTTTACAGAGGTTTCCGAACAGTGCCAAACCGTCGTTTTATCCTTACTACAACTGATAATCAGTTCAGCTTCCCGTGAATACAATACGCCGGCAACCGTACTTAAATGTGCCATCCAATGGCGCTGTTCCGACAAACTGTTCATGTCTTCTGCTATCCTATACTCATAAACACTACCGTTGATAAGACCAACAAAAAGTCTGCAATACAGATTATTCTATGTAAAAAAAGCATCTCTATTGGAAACGACGATGAGGTTGATGGCCTTCTTGTAAATCATAGTCCTCCTTCATTTTCCACTGCATATAATTCCATTACGTAAAAAAGTATAACTGGTTGTATATCCTAACAATGCGATACCTTAATTTACCCTCATCGAAATACATCGAACTGGGAGAAAATGGTAGATAATGATAGATAGACGGCCAAAATTGATCATTATCACGTTTCAAATAGATACGCAATGATCGATCATCACTGATTGTTAGCACTCCTTCTTCATTACTTAACAAATGTACGCCATTCACACGTGATATTTGTCCTTCGATTTTATGAAGCAATACTAAATTAACCACGAGAGTATAAAATTATGAAATAAATGATGTTTGTTAAATGCTACGAACTCTTCAAATAAACAAGCCTAATTGCAAACAAAACACATAGATTAAACACTTTCTCACTTTTAAGCAAAAATTTCAAAGCAACTTTTATTTTCGCAAAAACTTAAATAATACGAAAAGAAAACCTGGCCTTCCGGAACCCAAACTACACTGCGTAAAAGAACTTGGTCTCGCATTTATTATTGCAGCCATGTATTAATTTCAATAAAAAGAGGTGCACTCCTGAAACACGAAAAAACGAAATTTGCACAATGAAAGAATTGTGCAGGGACAATTCACAGACATCGTCGTTTGAAGATATCACAGTCTCATGAAGACAACATTGTGCAAAATGAATGCCGATTGTTTCGTTTCGTTTTTTTTTTTCGGCTAGGTATCATTTCATCTTGACTTACACTTCTCAGTTATTGGCATAGTAAACACCGACTTAATGTTCAGGCTAAATTCTCAACCTCTTATATCACAATGATGCTCCTATTGTCAACTGGTTTACAACTGCAATCAACTATCATCTCCAGTTCACGTACACCTCGTTACATCATTACACACTACCTCTCATAGTGCAAATATCAATTTGGTAAAGGGAATGTGAATCCAACAACCAATTCAAATTTAGACGAGCAGTCCAATGAGAACGCTTTGAAATATGCGTTCGGATATGCTAGCTATACAACAGACGTCAATAACACGAAATTTAGTGCTGCAATACACAACTTTCACATGGACCTTTGAAATTTCAATTTGTTATTAAAGCATTACACTTGAAATGTGGCAGTGAACTAGGTCACTTCGCATAACTAATTTTAGGATGACAAAATGAGTCGTCACGATTTGAGATGATACGACTCATTGAAATGAAGTCATGAGTGTGGGAAGGAAAGAAAAAAGCTCAGAAGGCAATGATTTTTTTGCATGCCTTTTCCTCTCTTAGCTCCAGGAAAAGAGAGGTGATGAGAATTTGCTTAACTTATGGGAATCATTCCTTTCCGAGGGAGGGAGAGAGAGAGAGAGAGGCGGAGAGGGAGAGGATGAGATTGAGAGAATGTCGAAATGAGCACAGCTCGCATTTTGCAATAGAGATTGAGAGAACCTACTGCTTCATTCATACCGATTTACAGTCTAAAATGATGCGGACCGGATGTAAACTATCGGCAGTTTCTCTTATCACTAGCTAACATCCATGTAAAGAGCGAATTTTCATTCCTCTTTGACGCTTTGGAGTTTTTTTTTTAAGGTTCAGCATGAGTTGGCAAATTTTAGAAGGACACTGGCTAGATTTTAGGGAGAGGAGAAGTGACTGTTTTGAAAAGTGACAACTAAAGATGACTTAAATGTCACTTCTTCAAAATTCAACATTTGTCGCGGAAACTGTTTTATTCGTCATACGCGTTGTAATTACCAGGGACTATCGTGATGATAGAATGAAATCAGTGGACTGCTTTTTGTTTCATATTGATAGTTGGGATGTTGGAATTTGATTGATTGAGGCTACAGATGAGTGATAGGATATCATATCACAGATAGGTAGTGCTCACTTTAGCCAACCAAAGCGCATATTTGTAGTCTTTTTTGAAAATAAAAAGTGTTAAGTGAGTAACGATGCATTTGTTCAATAATTTGGTGATATTTTAAATTATTAAATATCAGATTGGAGAATTGAAATGTTAATTTGGACAGATGATACATTGCATGAATGTGTCGGACCATTATTTGTTTTACACGTATTTCGTTGAAAGAACAAAGCAGTCTCGTTTTTATGGGTGCAAATTTCCATTCTACAAACGTCCTTTGATTATTTCAACTTATTTACATTGTAAAAAGTTTATCATTTATTTCAAAAAATTACACAGCAGCAGCAGCAGTGCAACGCTTGAATTTGTTACTTAATTATGCATTATTGTCATACTTCTTCCTTTCAGGATTCAGTGGGATGTGATCGCACCACCTGTGAGTACTTCGCAGCTATCAAGACTATATCCGCTTATTGCTTACTAAGACTAACCTCATATCTGAGCAGTTGTTAGAGCTTTTCGCCGATACGAACCGTCAAATTCCATAATTTCGCGAACAGATATACGACGTTTCACTCATGACCACACAAGATGGGATAATGGAGAGAACTGTTTCTCGTACATCGAACAACTGTTAGGGTGTTTCAGCGGTATGAGTGAGTTTTTCATGTGTATTCGTTAAAAATGACGATAAATGGGAAAAACTTCTCACACATCCAATAATTATCATCGGTATGAATCCTCACGAGTATTTTCAGTGCCAACGCTTTGCTCTCATACATCGAGCAACTGAACGACTTGAATCTTCATAAAAATAAGAAAAACAAATTTTGGTACGCCGAACAATTTTACAAATTTTTATCGGCATAAATCTTCAAGTAGGATAATGAATGGGAGAGTTTCTGCACGAATTTTCATTTGCATGATTTATTTAAATTAAAATGAAAAAAAAATTGTTTCTGTCAAAACTTTTGCAGCACAGAAAGAGTGTTCGAGTGTTTCAAATTCTTTAAAAAATTCGATTTATAATAGCAAATGAATTATGTTGAAGCTAACATCCTTCAAACCACAGGGCAAGATATTTTTCGATATTGCCAGCAAAAATCAAGTCTTTGTGCTGGAATGAGCAAATTATGGTAAAACTGATCTGCAATATATTGTAGTAAAAGTCAATCATGACAAATGATGACTACAAAGCCTCAAGATCATTTCGTTTAACTGAAATGCTCTATTGCTCTCTGTATTACTTGATGTTGCTGGGCATTTTGATATTTCACATCAATTTTTTCACCATCTAATTCACACATAGAACTTGATGAAATGAATTAACAAGATTTTGTAAAAGGAATTTTATTTGTAAATCAAGTGATTATTGACATTAATGACTTCTAAGGATGGCAATTTGTCCGATTAACTTCAAACGCACTGCAAACATAAAAATCTAATTAAAAGCGGAAACGTTGGAGAAAAAGGAAATATTTGACATCAAAATTGACTGCTACTGAATTCATTTCAATTTCCATTGAATTTTAAACCTGCTCTCTTGTATTTATTATGAGTGTGGAAGTAACTTATCTTTGATATCAAATTTTTGTTCAAAATTAAAAAAAATCGAATGAAATCACGCAAAAAGTGTTGGCGACGTTTTGCATAAATTATTTCTGGCAATACAGTACAACGATCGTTTTAGGAAGTTAAGACACTGAATATGAAGGATCAAACATCGATTCCTATGATCTATGCATAGATCGTTACTACAAGTGCGGTTCAGCTGTATGCACATTTCAATGAGTAATCATCTGACAGTTCCTAGCAAAAGCTGCAGGGTGTAATCTGTCAAATTCTCTTCTACCAATACGGTTTAACAAGCAATATTACAACATTAAAAGATTTCCAGTTGTCAAAAGAAATGGCAAATTTTCAGAACAAACAGAAAAATTTGTTTTTTAATTCGGAATTATTCCATTATTAATGCTGGCTTTGAAACGTCCGTGACAGATTCGCTAAGTCTTACGTACATCGCTTAAAGCAGAAAATACCTTCGTTGTAGCAACAATGAGTAGGTAGATGTTTTCGGTATCATTGCATTGTGTGGGGAAAATTCTTTCGTTTACCATCAACCATACTGACAAATTCGAATTTTTTTCAGAATTGGTAAAAAGTTCTATCCGTCGGCATGTACATCCTCCTCTTCCTACTCCTTCAATCAGACGTTCGCATCACAATGATTTCATTAACGGTAAGAAGATGTAACGAACGCTGTAGCATTTTGAAGATATCTGATTTTCAGTTAGAGAACGTAATGACTACTTCCACATAATTTCAGGAAGCACAAACGCAACAGCCAAATTCGTTGGACTTACAGCTGCCGGGACCAAGTGAACAAAGAGTGGAACTGAGGGATTCATTAATGGAAGAAGGAGGTGAAATGCACGTGAAGTCATCGAAACCACCGCTTCATCAACAGAGTGCTGGCAGTATCACCACGTTCCATCAAAATAAATACGTTGGTTAATTCACACGCGAAGAAACACGCGAGCACTTGTCCGGTGTGTAAGGAAACCTTTTCTCGCTTGAGTTTACTGAGAAGACACATGACGACTCATACTGGTGAAAACCGCACAATTGTTCGATATGCCGGAAAGAATTTTCTACATCATGCAATCTTAAAGTTCATGAGAGGACTCACACCGGCAAAAAACCGGCAAAATGGTTCCTCGGTGTGCGGGAAAGAGTTTGCTAGATCACAGGTGTTAAATGCTCATACTGGTGAAAAACCGTACAGTTGCTCGGTGTGCGACAGAACATTTCGCCAATATGCGCATTTAAAAAAGCACATGAGAATACACACAGGTTAGAATAGAAGCCTGAGCAATTTACCTGAAATGCCTTTGGTAATGAACAAGGAAAATGATAACAGTAGGAAAATCAAGTTAACAATTGGCAACTTCCATACTCAAAACGAAATAAGTATTTCAACCTGAAAGCGCTGTGCTATTTCCAGTCCTGTCCGTTTTCCACATATCGAATTCCTAATGTTTAATTAACGACGCCTAACACAGTTACTGTTCATTGTTGTCGCTTAACAACTTCATGCCTTACATGTAATTTTTTTGCTGTTTGCCTACGCTTTTTCACATTTCAAATGAATAAATTTCATTGCATCACATCCATTTACGACTTGTCGGACTAGGAACCTTCGTTCAGCAGTTATGAAGCAAGTTAAATGTAAACCCATTGGTACAATGAAGTATTTAAACATTCCAGAACAAATTCGGAGACTTTCTGATGCTGAGCTCGCATGACAATTCTGCGGAATTTCGCCAGTCAAAAGACCCGAATTTGAATTTGACTAAAATACAATTCTACTTTTATTGCTTTTTAGACCATCAGTAAAAGACCAACAGTACGACTATGGCAACGTATATACTCGCGCAATTTTGCGTAGCGATTTTTTCGTGGAACTGCAACGTTTGTGTGGTTATTATTTTTTTTGCCTTTCACACTGCTCTCTAGGTGACAATTTAACCAAAAAATCAGAAATGATTTCTGTCTACCGGTGGTAAGATACGTAAAACGTAAAGTAATTACGCGTGAACCACAACGCTACTTTAACACTCTTATAGTTTGTTCACAATTTCAGCTTCCATAATAATTTCGAAATATTGTAGCGTATGCCATATCCAATTAACACTCGTATAGCTTCAATTTTCATATTACTAAAAGATATCGATGTAAGTTACATTCAAGTTTAGGATAGATTTTTTTACAATTACCTACACCCAACTTTTCACGTATTTTACGTTTCGGATAGATTTGCATCACATCGTATGAAAAAGAACAAAAGAGATAACATAAAAGTAAATAATTTGTGAAAATTATTTGTACAACAAATTTCATATCGTTTTAGCATACAAACATTTCATTTTCCATCCACCATACCTATTTCAGATATAAAATTTTTAATTATAACTAAATATGAATTAAAACTAATGTGATTTAATTAAAAATTTTAAAAATTCCAAAAAATTACGCCTTTCCACGTGCTGCAAGATTCATGTTTTTTACGTTGCACTAAATTGAACAGTGAACGAACGAGAGACGTATTTTGCGTAGTTACCGAAAATCGATAACGTGTGATAGGGTTAGTTGAATTGAGGTGAGGAGTAGAGTTGCTCGGCATAGAGTGAGTTGTGTGAGTGAGATAGATGCCTTTGACCCTCTCTCTCTCTATCTCTCTCTATCTCTCTCCATCTCTCTCCATCTCTCTCTCCCACACTTGAAATTTTGTGATGTCGTCATCGTTGAATTTGAAATCGATTCGGATGACTTGTGGAAGTGATGGCGGTTCTAGTAGTGATGTATGATTATTCTCTGACTGATACTTCTTATCAACATTGATCATTTTATTAAAATTTTTCTTTTATAGTATACCGATGAACTAAAGTAACCTTTCATTGATTTTTCGATGGATGAAAATTAGATGATAAATGATTGGTTAATGATTTCATATCATATTCGCTTGTGTAAGATGATGATAGGTTAAATGGGTAGGTGTATGTTAAAGGAATAACATTTAGATTGGTTAATTTTGAAACTGTGGAATAAACGTACGTAAACTGAGCATCACTCTTTCAACATTATTGATGAAATAGTGGTAATTTAAAGGAGAAAATAATGACTGGTGAATTAAGTCTACTTTCTCGATTATTAGTTGAAAGTGGAATAAGGGATAGATTGGTTGTTATCTTTTTCATTCACTGATACTCTTCGCTATCATCAGATCGAATTTTAATCAAATATTATATATCAACATTGTCCACCACTACCACACAACAGTTTTGGTTGTAAAAGTTGGAATTTGAATGGAATTGAGAAATGGATCATCAACGTACAGATCAATGAGCATAACGAACGCAATGCTCGTTGGTCCGTATGATTCCTAAAGATCCTTTAAATTGATCACCGATATTTCGTAAAATGTTTGATTTTCCTAAATTTTTTGTGGAGTTCATCGTTTTTCCAACTACTCTAATTGTCTTTCTTTCTTATTTTGAAAGTGTTGAGTTGCGCAACATTCAAGTTGACAATTATCGTATTCGCAACATGAGACGTACATGAAATACGTGTAATGCTAGTTTTGCAGTTAATAGATGATGAATCTAATTAGAAAGGCGTTGATGACTTCAGCAACGATACAGAAGGTTAGTTTGTTGAAGACTAATCAGGAAAGGATTTATTTCAGATCATACAGTTAGAAGTTTATGACTTTTAATGTATTGCTATGCGATTTTCACACCTGTCATTCTTTTTCAGAGTAAGGACTACGATCCACGAGCTGTTGGTCTAACTGTAAGTTTTATTACTGCTTAATTGCAATGATAGATGATGATCTGTAGCACTAATAGAATATCATTGGCAAAAATTATTACAATATTAGTTGCAATGAAAATTGATTGATACTAATAGCTGCAATAATTTAGTAAGTTTTTTTTTGCAACGGATTGACATTTCTTCCATTCTGCTAGATCAAGATAGCAATAGCACATCGATGGTGATATTAACATGTGGTATTTCATTGTTGCAGCTACAACAACAAGAGATGAAACGAAGTCGTGATTGGCTAAAACATCCAGTATTTCTATCTGGTACTTTGATAGCCTGGATAGCTTTAATGGGTTATCTGAAACCGCATAGTGAAAGAGTTTCATTCGCTGAACACAGGTAACATCGAATGTTTTATTTTAAAATATGATTTTACAATAATTCGAGTGATTAAATGCGTTAACTTGTAATAGGTCTCTTTATTAGAATTTACGGAGAAAAATGCCTTAGCTTTTTTCTTTTTTTCATCTCAGATGAGACCTATAAAATACTTGGTGCAAATATGCTGTCATAATTTATGATGGCATCTCTAAATTTTGAAAGATTTTTGTTAACAGTAAATTGAAAATTAACTGAAAATCATTCCACTCATCATTGCTAAAACAATAACGGTTTGGTAATCATAGCAACATGTGCTAATTAATTATCTGGTTTAGATTTCGATTATTTCTACAAGGATGCTCATTCGTTTTCGTACTTTCATGTGCTACAATGGCACGATACTATCAACAAGCGAAAAACGAGCAGTGATTTCATCAGTCTGAATCGAACAATTCTCCACATGGTATTCATCCCTCAGCAGAAATGAATATTTGTAAACGAAATATTTGATCAAGCTGTTATTGTAGTATAAGTGAACACCAATAAGCGAAGAAATTCACTGAAGTAGTGCATCTACATTTAGTGAAGATCAATTTCCTTAATGAGGGAGTTGATTTTGGGCTTTTTTTGCTTAAAATTAAGTACCATTTTTGAAATATATTACCTTAATTTTTAATTGTACAGCAATCAATAGAATATGTGTTGATACTATAGAGAGAAATGTCAAATGTTTACACATCGTTGTTAGATAGATGTTGAAATGTAATTGAAATATGCATAATTTCTCGAACGAAATAGCTCTTCATAAGGAGGTAGTATTAGGACAGTGTGTGTTTGTGTGTGCGTGTGCGTGTGTGCATATATGATTTATATCAATTATTCATGTTTTTATTATAAAATATTTCATTTGGACAAAAGTTTAACGGCATTTAAAAACATTTCACGCAAATAATTCCTTGCCTTAAATGACTATCACATCGAACTGAGCGGTAGTTTCTCTCCTCGTCCTGCGTTGCATTTTAATGCTTAGGCCGTAAAATTTAACAGCTCCAGGATATCACCTTGGTGGTCTGCTTTGCTTTTGTCCATTACTGTTAGTGTAACGGAGGTTTTTTTTTTGCGGAACGTAGTAATTTCTTTTCTTTTGTACTGGTCAATTTGGACAGTGTATGAGATTGCGTTACGAAATTTGGAGAAAACTACAGCAAAATTTGTGATAACTTTACAGAAAACTATGGTAATGAGAATTTTACGGAAAGTGTATATGGCTGCCAGTGTACCGGTTAGTCATGTTTGAGTAGTCATTTTGATTAATTTTTTTTAATTGATGCCACACGATAGGCAGTCCGAAAGCTTATGTGGATTGTACATGTGCTCGAAAAGCTATCTCTTAAGGTCATTTTGAGATAGTGGAGTAAGTTTTCATTGAGTTATGCAAACGCTGTGTTTCGAGTTTGAATTTTTCGAATTGGTAATTAGCAACTTGTGAAAGTAACGGATTGGATGGGAATTGATTTCCAGCGGCTTCCAGTTCATTTCGAAGGGTTTGAGGGATGTTTAAGTTGTTATTTCAGCTTTATGTGTAGTTATTGCTGTTCGAAACTTGCAGGTTCTTTCGGAAGAAAACTTGCGGATTCTTTCAATTTTATTTTTTGAGTCATTTATGAGGGTTGAATGGCACAGATGCCGTATTTCAGTTGATATCATTTCAAACATTTGAAAATGTATTGAACTTTTCAGGCTGGTAGTTCTAGTCCCGGTGCTACCGACGTCACTGTGAGTTCTCCAAATGTAATCCTTGACAAATGGGTTATCATTGTTGATTTCATTTATTTGCTCATTTTTTTTATGATTGCTGCTGCTAGAGGCTGAGTGTTTGGTCAGTGTATTTTATCAGTGCTGTTAGCACCTATAAATACGGGGATTCAAGCATTAACTCTCTGTCCTTTGCTTTTCAGATGGATTATAGAATGCTGAGAAAAAGAGGTGATTTGCTGAAGAACCCTTTTGTTCTCGCTGGAATTGTACTGCCATGGATTGCGTTGAATGGTTTTTTGAAGCCTCATTCAGAAAGAGTGTCGTTCGCCGAGCACAGGTTAATATGAAATCTGTACGCTTAATTCAGCTGACACATTACTGCATTATCGCATGTGCCATTTCTTATTGATTGCAAGAGACTGCTGTGATGGCAAATTTAACAAATCCATTCCATAATATAAGACTTTTGTGCAATGATTTTGTATAGATTCCTTTAAAAATATGATCACTATTTGATCGTCGTGTGCCAGCAATTTCTATAATAGTTATTTTGAATGTTATAATGAAAGCAATGTTTATCCGGAATTAGACAAGATGTGGTAAGGCATAAAATGATGGCTCACTGGTTCTTACAATAACATTTATGTGTTTCAGATTTCGTATCTTCCTACAGGCCTGCACATTTGTTGCGGTCCTTTCTGCGGCGACCGTAATGCGAATGATTAAATCAAGAGACTGAGCAACACACTGATTAACATTTATGTCAAATATCCTTAAGCTTTTTAAAAATTGTAACTGCATTTAGTAGCATAGCTAGAGAATATTTTACTGGATTTCCTGCGCAAAGTAACTGTGTAAAAACACAGCTGTACAAAACTTTTGTCTTTGTGAAGATCTGTTCAAGTCAATATCTAAACTTCATTTCGGATTGATAAGTGGTCTGTGATGCTACCTGATCTGCATGTGCATGTGATATCATCATTGATTGTGATACTTTCTACCGTTGGCTTTCGTCTTGCTCTCGATCTCTGGTCTTCTAATTTGATGTAGCAGTGTTACTGCAACGATAATATGACGTTTGGTTATAATAAATGCTAATTACTTAATTTTTTGGTAATTTATGGTGGTGTACTTGCTTCCGCTTCGTTCCTCGGTGAGATTATTGAACAATAAACATAATTGCTTGATAATAAATGCTAATTATTTAATTTTTTGGTAGTTTATGGTGGTGTACTTGCTTCCGCTTCGTTCCTCGGTGAGATTATTGAATAATAAACATAATTGCTTGCTTTAAGTATGCGTTGACTGTGGTTTTTTGTGCCGTGCCTATCTATAAGGTCAGCCTTTTTAAATCTCTATAGAATAAATATGAATAAAACACCTTTATAGGGTTTTTTCTAGCATGCCCGGCAATCAGTCGGATGACGCAGCTGACGAAGATGCGACGGAATTGAAATTTCCGAAAGGTTAGCTTCATTCTTCTCAGTTTAACACGTATTTTATTTTTCTTCGTTTCAAAGTAACATCTTTTTGTATATTTTTAAAAAGCGCATGATGTTCAAATGTTTTGTCATTTGTATTTTCAGAATTTGAGCAAGCTGATACTCTGCTAACATCAGAAGTGTATTTGCTGTTAGAACACCGACGTCAGCAAAGTGAGCAAAAAGTAATGAATATTGATCAGATTCTGAGTTCAAACGAGTTTAATCATTCAAATTTTGATCAGTTCTACTTTGAACATTTGGCATAGAACTGTTACATACACAGGCGAAATTAATTTTAGATTACATATTGTAGTAAACTAATTATATTAAAATAGGAGATGGATGCCAGGATAAGGTGGTATTAATTTCATGCTCCAATTTTTCAAAACTACTGTTTTTATAAGGTTTTTACAATGGTTCAAATTTTTATGCTTAAACATTTCCTTACATAAGATGCATTAGACGCATTAGTAAGCTTCTTTTTTCCTCACCATTCTTATTCTGAGGTGGATATGATATTGATATCGGGATTGTTGCCGATGGCTGAAGAAATTATGTTTTTAGGAAGAAATTGACGAGATGAGCGATGTTTTCGTGAAAACTTTGAATTATACGCGACGAATGGCGCGATTTAAAAACAGAGAGACGATTCGAGCTGTTAGGACGTAAGTATTTAAATTCAAATGTGTCTCATATGAACTTTTTATCATGTTAAAATAAAAATATAGTTATGAGTGACGTTAAAATAAATTCCGGTTGTAGTTTATTGGCAACGAAACCGCTGCACAAATTCGAGGTCGCGCAGATTGCTAACCTTTGTCCAGAAACATCTGAAGAAGCGAAAGCTTTAATTCCCAGGTTATCAAATTTTAGTCTTCTCTCGCCATGCATTTGTTATTGTAGAGATTATTTGAAATCATCGTGTGCGATTTTTCTGATTATTTTTGTATGATTTATGAGATGCCACTGGGGTGGAGAGCTAGGTTTTCAGAATTGAGCTCCCTGGGTTTCTTTCATCATTTTTTTTTCCATCGTTGTAGTACTCAGGAAATAACTGTTTAGCTTGGAAAATAAGATGGAGGATGACGAGCTGGACGAGGTATTGAAAGATTTGCACAGCAAGAAGACGTTTCAATGATTATTTATTCTCTACGTGTGTTTCTCCGTATATTGTGAAGTATCTTGTTGTTATTGTTGTTAAATTCTGAGGAGGAAGAGGGAAGCAAGAGCGAAAATAGAGAAGTCAGTTATATATTCCGTTAAAATGTTTTATTGCAGCATCAAAAACGTTTTAGCTTTAAATGATTATTCTTATTCTCACTTCATCAGTTTCTATCTACAGAACCGTTGGTCTTAGTGAGTTATAGATACTCTTGCATTGAAAATATTATAGGAAATTTGATAATTAAATGTTTAAGGAATGTTATTGATAATTTGATTGAAAGCTAAAGCTGCTTAGGAATAGCGATAATTTATGTTTGGGGTGGTTTTCTTGAAAAAAAGCCGGGAGACTGAAAGAGGTATATGTTTGAAATTGAACATTTAGAATCTAACACAGCAATAATTTGCTTCACTATGGCAATTAGCATATGTTATTGTAAGAAACAATGGACAGTTCGTGCTGTTAACAAACTTTTCTTAAAACCGAATGGTTCCACATCTCTCACAGTGTATGCTTTTACGAATTTGAACTTAGTCTTCGGCCTTTCAGAATACAGCAAGCGGAATACATTCATGTCTCGCTAGGCTTTCGAATTGCAATTTCTTATTTTTGGCCTTCAGCTTTTCTAACTGATTGGTAAAACCGTGTAGTATAGAACTGGCGCTCCACTTCCGCTTAAGAAAGTTTACGATTTGTTGTAAAAGGTTTAAAACTTTCGCCGCCTCTTATTCCATTGTTTTTTTGTCGTTTTGTCCAAACAGACTAATTCATCGACGTGCTTACATTTAACTTGCTTCATAACTGCTGAACGAAGGTTCCTAGTCCGACAAGTCGTAAATGGATGTGATGCAATGAAATTTATTCATTTGAAATGTGAAAAAACGTAGGCAAACAGCAAAAAAATTACATGTAAGGCATGAAGTTGTTAAGCGACAACAACGAACATTAACTGTGTTAGGGGTCGTTAATTAAACATTAGGAATTCGATATGTGGAAAACGGACAGGACTGGAAATAGCACAGCGCTTTCAGGTTGAAATACTTATTTCGTTTTGAGTATGGAAGTTGCCAATTGTTAACTTGATTTTCCTACTGTTATCATTTTCCTTGTTCATTACCAAAGGCATTTCAGGTAAATTGCTCAGGCTTCTATTCTAACCTGTGTGTATTCTCATGTGCTTTTTTAAATGCGCATATTGGCGAAATGTTCTGTCGCACACCGAGCAACTGTACGGTTTTTCACCAGTATGAGCATTTAACACCTGTGATCTAGCAAACTCTTTCCCGCACACCGAGGAACCATTTTGCCGGTTTTTTGCCGGTGTGAGTCCTCTCATGAACTTTAAGATTGCATGATGTAGAAAATTCTTTCCGGCATATCGAACAATTGTGCGGTTTTCACCAGTATGAGTCGTCATGTGTCTTCTCAGTAAACTCAAGCGAGAAAAGGTTTCCTTACACACCGGACAAGTGCTCGCGTGTTTCTTCGCGTGTGAATTAACCAACGTATTTATTTTGATGGAACGTGGTGATACTGCCAGCACTCTGTTGATGAAGCGGTGGTTTCGATGACTTCACGTGCATTTCACCTCCTTCTTCCATTAATGAATCCCTCAGTTCCACTCTTTGTTCACTTGGTCCCGGCAGCTGTAAGTCCAACGAATTTGGCTGTTGCGTTTGTGCTTCCTGAAATTATGTGAAATTAGTCATTACGTTCTCTAACTGAAAATCAGATATCTTCAAAATGCTACAGCGTTCGTTACATCTTCTTACCGTTAATGAAATCATTGTGATGCGAACGTCTGATTGAAGGAGTAGGAAGAGGAGGATGTACATGCCGACGGATAGAACTTTTTACCAATTCTGAAAAATATTGAAAGTTATTGAATGCATTTTTAAACACGTTAACACTGAAAAAAGACTGCTGGACATAACGCGAATATTTTAAAGCCATTTTTCATAAAAAGATAATTTTGATTTCAGAAACAAAGTAATAATTGTTCCGTTTGTCTTGAAATCCCAACGCTTCCTTTAATAATGTAAAATTTTGAGAAACAGGCAAATGAACATTAATTATTAAGTGAAATTTGTGGAGGAGAATTTGACAAACATTACTCAGCAACTTTTATTGGAAACTGTTGGAGGATCTTTCCTTTAGGGTGAATACAGTTGAACGGCACTAATAGTAACAGCGTATGCGTAACAATTATAATCAATGAAATCGTTCATATTTTGTAATTCAATTCCATTTCGATCATTGCACTGTATTGTTGGAAATAATTTTTCATTTTAGCTTTTCCACACATTGACGAGATAAAGGAATTTTTGCTTGACAAATTTCCTATCAAAGAATTAAAGTTGTTGTTTCGATGTTTTGTAGTGAATAATGAGAATTAAAACCAATTGAAATTACAATGAATTCTATAGCAGCCAATTTTTTTAATGTCAAATTTTGCTTTTTTTCCAAGTCATATTTCTACTACTAATTTCTTACTTGTATTTGCAAACACTTCAATGGTTAAATAAAGATGTTAGCAAAATATTGTGAAATAGAACAACGAGAAATTGTAAAATAAACGAACGAATTTTGAATGCTTCTTCTCGTGCTCACTTTACAGAGAAGTATGGAATGGTGGAAGATAGCTTTTAGCACTTTCCTACTTTAGGAATAGATCATTTGCTGAAAGTGTGGTGTGAAATGGAATGTTTTCATAGTGCACTTGTTGCTTGTTCTGTTAGAGCAGGCATGTGGTCGCATTGAGCAGTTGGTCGCGGTTAGCTGCTGCTTTTTTTCATTTCACTTTGTTTAATTAGTAAGTTATATTGCATATTAATATGTAGTTTTTAATGTGTTGTTAGCGTACGCAAAATTGGTTAATTACATTAATTATTAATTTTATTATATTTTCAAATATAATAAATTTAAATATTCAGGAATCTGTAAAAGGTAAACTGCAGTAATGAGAAGTGTGGCGTTGGCAGGTGGTGCTCCGTTAGAAGATGGTGAAATTGAAGATGATGATTTAAGCGACATTTGCAGGTTTATTTTTCTTGAAATTGTGATAGTGAGCTGGAATATTCTTGTGTTAGATGTATTAAATTTACTGAACTTGTGATATCATATACACTTTTCATACTACATCCACTGAATGCCATAAGTAATAGTTGAGGAGTTTTAAAGCTTACAGTTTTGCTTCTATTATTTTGAAAATTAATTGCTAAATCGTTGATATATCCTAACATCTTTAATGAAAAGTGCATTAGTATGTTATAATTTTAGTTGTAGTAGCAGTTTTATTGTAAATATATCTTCTTTAGACGATATCTATAAATATCTATGGTATTTATAATTTTATCACATTTAGAAGTGTTTCGTTCTATTATTAACTTTATTGTATAGTACATCATATTGCATTTGGTTTATTACTCAGAGGATCATCAAAATGATAAGCGAAATTTACATCCACAACTTTGTAATCAATGTTTCTGCATTGCTGTATAGGTTTCTGTTTCTCTTGTAGTAAATCTATAGCTTTTGTATCATTTATTTTGTTTCTGTCCGCGAAGCAGAAGCATTGCTATTTTTTTAGTTTTCAAAATATGTGGTTTGTAGTTAATGGATGTTCGACACAATTCTTCATTTGATTTACTGCATACATACCATCCGTGCTGTATTTTAGTAGTGGGTAATTTTCGATACTCAGCTGTCGCTAGTGTATATTTGTAATATTTATGCATTAGTACTTTTTATGTAGACACTAGCGTGGCTACGAGAACAATTTAGCCTGGTATTGGCTTATATGTTTTTAAGAGTTTAGGCATGAAATCTATTGTGAGCTGCGCAATTTTAAGAAAGCTAACATAGTTATAGGAATACGTCAGTGGGAATAAGATCTGGGAGTATGACGCATGTTTCATCGACAAGTTTGGAGGAGGAACGAGAACGTGAAGTAGACCGTATTATTCGTGAGATACAGGTCTTGAAATCTCTTCTCTTTTAGCCATTCTGGTCAATCAGATTCGGTATTTGGTGTTTTAATTCCAGCGCATTATGGCTTCCTTTTGAGTCTTGCAGGGCTTCACATGCTCCATTTCTCACTGATTTTATTCCATGGAAACAAAGGGGTATAAAATCAACAGGAATTTATTATTTTATACAATTTTTCTAAATGTCAGATTAATTATCAGGAAGCAACAGATAGGTCGGAATTCACGAGCTTGCCCTCTGCTGAACACTCCGTTGAAAATGTCATTTCGGATGATGATGATGCTTTACGTTTAGCGGTATTACATGGAAAAGATAAAAGATTTGTACGAGAAAGCACATCGTACAAAGCAGAAGAGGGAGAAATCAGTGAGAATATATACGTACCTATATTTGGAGTAAATGTAGTCTAGAGAGTTGTCGTAATGTGAAATTATAAGTTCCTTTCTTTTGAGCTTAAAATTTTTTTATCTTTTTTTATTGTATTGCAACACTTTTGATTTATACTTATCTTTAAGTCAGTAAAATTTGCAAAACATAGCTATTTCAGTCTTATTAGATGGCTGAAAAACTTACTTTTGAAATAGGTGGAGGAATTAATTAAGAAATTTGAATTTTGCTTTTAAACCGTATCATCTGTCTTTTTCCAGTTGATAATTCTTATGCTATACCAAGAAATCAACAAATGAACCTTCATTCTTCGCGACATACCTGGGTGCAACTAAAACGAAAGCAAAGTAGGCTTTTCGGATTTCACGAATATCTGTAAAAAATTTCGCGTGTTAGGAGAGTGAAATGAAATCAGGCACATTAGTTGGACGCGTCGAAATGTGATGCGTAGATGGTCTAAATGATCAAGGAATTTCGAAATTTATGGAAGGAGGATATATTTTGGAAGTGGGAGATAGCTTGTGATATCCTAGCAAATATTGCTGAATTGTTTCCTAGTTTCTTGTAGGTAAGCGATTTCCAAAACATAATGATGTGCAAAATCGTGTGAACAACAGTAAATTCCATGAAACAACGGTACCACTCAAAGTGACTGTACGGAATGATAATGCAAGTGGTTACTCGTGTTTCTTCGTGAACAATCAACAGAAAGTCGCTGCACCCACCAATAATGTGGAAGTGTTGGAGACAACTATGAAGCAATTTGCAAACCCGTAAAATTTTTTAATTAACTGAAATCAACCTTTTTCGTTGCGGTTATTTTTCAAGCTGCAGCAATAAATGTAGAATGTTGATCAAAATTGTTATTTTTCTTTAGGAGATAGAGAAAGCTATTGTTTATAAAAGCTTGTTTTCCTAACACTTGCAAATTTATGAACACTGACTTCTTTTTATAATTTTTGAAGGACTACATCCTTTATATCTGCTGAATGTTATTCAGATCTTGTGTACCTCTCTGACTGCAACTCTGTCATGATGTGTCAGTTATGAGAAATAGGCATTAGTTATTTAATGTTTTCAAATTAAAAATGAAAGAAAACAGTATAATTCATTTCTAATTAGTGTTGTTTGGAAAATTCATTCAGGATTGAGGAGCAGCTACACAGACTTCGATTGAGGATTGAGGCGAGCAAATTTTCGAAGCAGGTGGAAAATTTGGGTGATAATTACGAGCAAGTTGGAATGGATATTGTAGACAGTGATCGAGGTATTCAGTATCGTTTATCCTGAAGTCATGCCGCAGAAGCCATTTTTCGAAACCAAGAAAAACAATGTAAAAAAAGAGAAATAGAATAGCTTAAAAAATTTCACTTTTTTGCATCTTCTATTCGAGAAGGAAACCCATGCATTTTATGGAGATCGTTGATTCGGTATTTTGATATTAGAGATGGAGTTGAAGTGAATATTTTTCATCTAACTGAAAAAATGTAATTTATGGAAGCTTATGTTCTTACTGTATATCAAATGATTCTGCTATTATTAGTTACGAGTTTCCTTAAGCGTAATGTTCGTCAAATTCAGATTCTCGTTCGCGCTCATCACCAACATCACCGTTAACGAATGCTAGAGCAATTTATTCTCATGAAATTCAAGCGCGAAATGGCGCACCATGCGATGGAGTCGATAACGAAGAGGATGCTGATCAGCTGCGTGCTAAACTCTTAGAACAAGTGAGCATATTAAAAACAAACATTCTATTGCATCATTAGATTAATTTCGTCATACCATGTATCGCTATAATGAGATGGTTGAATTTTTATGTGGCGAATTAACTTTCTTTCTATAAAGAAAAAAAGGGCGCTTAGGCAACTTTTTGATATTACTACTACTCTTTCTTGGATATATTCTGGTTTTACAAATTCTGATACCAAAAAATTTAAGAAAAATTAATTCATAGATAATGCAAAAAAAGAACGACAAGAAATTAAAATCGCTAAAACCAACACTTGAAGAAGGTGAATTAAGCAGTACGAATTCAGAAGAACGAGCTGCTCGTGGTAATAACGAAGTACCAAGTTCTAGTTATAGGTATTTTGTCATGGCGATTCTCAGAATGTTCGAATTATTTTAAGAGCAAAGATGTTTCAAATTTTCAATTATAGTTCAAGAGTGAACGAAGAAAAAATCGTGGTTTTTTGTATGATATATATGTATAATATATTATGACGTCATTAAATTTATTAGGTACGCAGCACTTATTTTTAGGACCGAAACACACTGTTCTAAGAGACTTGCAAATGTGGTGGAACAAAGTCGGAAGTTTACGACAGATCGGAAGGTTTGCTGGTTTTTATTTTAAATTAAACTTTACTTTGATTCCCTAGCAGGAAAGTTTCAGCGTTCAAGAAAGGATGATTGTGAGTCAAGCGGCAGTGATGATAGACCAGATCAGGATTACCGCATTAGGCAATCACGAAAAAAAAAGGAAAATGATCGAGAAACTATTCCCAAAAAGTGAGTTTACAGGCTGTTTACTATTGTTTTAGAGCAAGGTAATTCGATGCTGTATTATCTATGATATGTAATGCAGGTTGCGTTGGAAATCAAGGGATGAATTTGATGAAATGTCAGGAATAGAAGAGAGAAAAGCACAAAATTGGGAGCGAATGGTTGATGCTGAAAAGAAAATATTAAAAGAAATTGAAAGGAAATTAAGGCATCGTGACGATCAAAAATGTATCACGAGAAGGAAACGTGATAGTTTTTTGGTTAGTAGTCGTAGCGATTTCTCGAACTTCTTGATGCATTTTGTCATTAATTTAAAATTAATTTTATAAGGGCTGTAATGATGTCATGATTGTATAATTGTGAAAGGACTGTAACTGATTATCCGATGCTATCTGTTACTTAAGCTTAGACTTCCGAAAGCCAGCGATAACTGCACAATGCTGTAAAATATGGTGAACAAAGTTTAAAAGCGAGACTAAAAGGATTTTTGGTGGGAGGTCGATAAATTTTGATAAACTGGTGGTCTTATGTGAAAGTATTGATTTAAAAATAATCCCTTGTTCAATTACTTAGGAAAGAGCTAATCACTGTGCCCGTGAGCTTGGTGTTCTTGAAGCGGAAATGGAAGTACTTCGATGTGATCAAGAAAAGGTTAAAGGACGCTTATCATATTTGGAACGGCAATTGAGTAAGGCACAGTTTGAGGAGAATCACAGGGAAACGGGGAAGAAAACATTTGGAAAAGAGAGTAGACGGATTGAAAGATCAGCGGAAGAAGCTGAATCGATGAAAAATTTAAACAAAGACGTTGGGCATGTTTTTGTTCCTACGACGGATAACAGTGTCGAAGGATCGAAAACGGCAGAAGCGAGCGTTTTAGAACATTCTGAACAGTTAAGTGCGACTATCGCAATGGATTATTCTGATCGAGATGATGTTTCAAGACCTACAAGTAGTAGCAGTGGATCACATCATTCTGCATTTATCTTAGAGTACACTATTTCATATTGTTTTGTTTCCATTTTTTTTTGCTTTATTTTTCCTAATGGTATCTGATTAAGGATCGGAAATACTGATAAATTTGCAACATGCATTAATCATTGCATCAATTTTGCATTAATTGACATTCTATGGATTATTTTCTCAGCGCATAAGATAAATATTTCGAAGAAACAGTGGATTGTAATAAGGAACATTGGCAACTTTTTCAGGGATTTCGATGTAATTGAATTATCAGATTCGAGCGATTCAGTTAATGGTCTTGTCATAGCAATGCGTGAGTTGGAGCAGCAGGAAGCTAATGTTGCTGCAGGAACAACAGCAGTGATTGACCAAACTGTCTGTCCCGAAAACCAGCAGAGAGATCGAAAGATCAGCCGCACTGTAACACTTAGCGAAAAAGATGTTAATGAACTCAAAAATAATCCATTGATTATGTTTGACGGGTATCGGTAGGTGCATGTAATATCAAAATAGCAATTGATTTTAATTTTTTCTCGTCCTTATCACTGATCCTTTTTGTTTGCTTGCAAGAACTATTTCTATCGATAATTTTGTATTTGTTTTTTAATTTTTTTAATCATCTTTGTGACATTTTACGGTGCTTTTAATAGTGAAATTAGTAGCCATATTATTGAAATGTGGTGGAACGATTTCTTACAAAGTTTCAACCAATTCGGAAGGACTGAATATTTTTTTAAGTCGCAAAGTTGGCGGAAACAGGAACCTGCTAAGCCATCATTGAAGTAGTCTTGCTTTCTCTCATTGAGGTTACTTTCAGCATATCTCCAACGTTTCCTTACCACCTGATAGCTCATAGAGCATTGTCAAACAAACTGGATCCATTGAAACCACTTTGCTACTATGAATTATTAGGAAGATGCGCTGATTCAACATGTGCATTGTTCGTTTATTTGACTTTCATCATATTTCAAAGGGCATGTGAAGTACCTGTAAAGCAGCACTCCATTTTACGAACATTTGTAGGCAACATGAAGAAGATTATTTGCTGTCCGACGAAGAACTGATATGTAGCGTGTTAGCTTATTGCCCAAATCTTTGTCCACCTAAAAAGATGTTCTGTGAGTTCTGTTTGTGATTTTCCTTTACCATATTCTACTATGTTTCATTTCCATTCATGTTCAGCGTATTAGCATATGAGAGGGATATTCGGAGACAAAATACATTGTAGGTAGGTGATTTAAAGGAATTTTTAGGTTTTGGGAAGCAAATTTGGTACTTTTATTCTTTTCAGCTGAATATGCTCGTGAAATATTGGAACAACATCAAGCAAAATCAGTGGGCGAAATTATCGAGAATATGTTGAGAAGTCTTCCGGATAGCGAACGTCGGATAAGAGTTTGTGAGATGGGTGCTAAATCCGATTTGCCATCGAAATGGTCCTTGAAAGGTCGTTTTTCTGTTTCCAGAACTGCATTTTGCTAATGCATTTAAATTTAGTATCACAAAAAAGCAGTTAAATAAAGATTAACTTAGGATTTATTCTTTGAACCGTTCAAGACAGAAGCTGTTTGGTTAAGTGCATTCTCTCTGTTAGTGACACTGGACAACTTTTTGGTTTTCAAAAGGCGAAAAAGACATATTGATTTTAGAGTAAAAAATGTTTCGGTATATTTTACTTGAGCTTATGGAAAATTTATATAATGCTGATAACCATAATTGCCGGTATTTACTCTGATGAGTCTTGTACGGCTTGTACGACAATATGCGTGGCTGTTTAACTAAGCTTTTACTTCATATTACCAAAATTTTCGATATATAGTATGCTACCAAATGAAAGCCGTAGTTAGATGGAAGGAAAAAGCGATGATTTCGGTTTAAAATTATTCATTCCTTCGAGTGCTGGCCAAGCAACTAAAATTTTCCAAGTAGCACTAAAGATTTTAGACAATGAATCCATAGAATATGATGTACCTCAGCAGTTCCATCATCTATCACTGTAAATGGCAAAATCTATGTGAGGTTAGTGATTACGGTTATGGTTATAACGCTCTGCAGATATGATTAACGTGTGCCTTCTTAATCGTTATTTTTCATTACTGTTGTTCAAACTTTATACATACTTTCATTATTATTTTCCATTATTGTTTTGTTTCAATCAAGATGCTGTCTTGTTAATTTTCGGAATACCTTTTTTATTTATATGAGTGATGTTATGTGAATTCGGAAAATACTTATTATGTGGAGGGATGAGGCAACGAGAAGCAGAAATATGCGACGTCTGCAAGTGACCAGTTCACTGTTCTGCAACTTTCGATTTATGTTTCTTTCCGTCATTGGAATAGCGATACAAACAGAATAAAAAATAATTGTTTTCATTGTCTTCCTCACTTTGTTTTTAACACAGATTTGGCATTACACCAAATCATATATTTGCATATATGTGCCAATGGAAAAAGTGGTAGTGGTAGGAAAAATATTTTACTGGGTATGTGCTAAAACGTATAACAAATTTTTCAATCAATTTTTCGAGAAGATAATTCGGTCACGTTTTCATCATGGTTAGTGATCTTCTACTGGAGGGGTATTTTGTTTAGTAAAAAAAGAATTTCGTTAGTTAAAACTTTACATTTTGAAAATGAGCAAGTATGATTTTTGTGCTGCGTACGGTAAAAAATGCATGCGAGAAATATGAGAAGTGTGATGTTGTAGAAAAGTGTGTTGAAAATAACAGTTTAAATTAAATTTTTTGGAGCGTTATACTTTGAGAGGTTTACAATTTTGAGACATTACACTGGCGATATGTGTGGGATTTTGTCGTCATCATTTTGGTAATTTCATTATAAATTGCATTACTAACAAAAGCTAGGAACATGTTACCGCTGGCCGATAATTTGTCATGAGCATTTTCCGTTGTACATTTGGGGCAGGATGGCTACCGTGCTTTGCACGATTTCGTGTCAACAAAGGATTGTGATTTCTGGCGGTTTTCTCGATCAGTTTCGTCCATAGTTATGAATTGAAATGTAAAGAATTGAATGTTAATGTCTAGGCATTATCATGGTAACGTCAAACCGTTTATTGCTCACTGCTGTTTCAATAATCTTGCTGCAAATTGCAACACTTCTTAGCGCTGGCAAAATATTAGTCTTGGTTGATAATTTAAATGTTAGAGAAACACATTCGATTTTCCTGAAATCTTTAAAAGGTAAGCAATAATTGATTTACTCGAATCAGTTATTTGTTTCTTTTTAATGTGTTTAGTCACCGTTTCGTAAATAGATGATGTGGTCCTGACCGCATAGTAGTATATTTTGAGACTTTTGTATTGCTTTGTTTTTTTTTGTTTACTGTTTCTCTTTTGTTATTAACAAATGAAAAGCAATGTTGGAAAAATTCCAGAATGTGTAATTTAGTGGAGGAAGATTTAATTAGTTGCAATTTATAAAGTAATTCATGGGATAACTGCTTGGTTAATTTGTGGAAAAAACTGTCAATTATGAAAATATCAGTTTTAAAGCACTTTTCTTGTTGAGTAAAAAATTAGTGTTTAATTTTTTATTAACAACATATGATTTGTTTCATATTTCAGAAAGGGGACACCTATTAACTCTAAAAACAGCAGATGATCGGTCGTTAACTCTCACAAAGTATGATGAACATCTCTACGACCATCTTATCATTTTTGCTCCAGGAGTTGACGGTAGCATTTTCATTTTTTATCAATTTGTTTGTCTTTACGTGTTTTTTCGGATTTATATTCTTCGTTTACTGTCCATAAGGCTTCTATGCTTAATATTTGAAGTATGGTAAAAAAAAATGATGCGATACTTTCATTAGCGTGCGAAAAAATGAATTCAATGAACTCAGCTTCATCGGATAGCTGTGATCTATTCTGCATTAAAATATGAAATTATTCAGTACAAAATAGCGCGGACATGCTTTTGCTTAGCAGCAAGCGGAGAGCAAGTCCTTACACAAATTTCTAATGTCTCTTATAGAATTTGGAGGAACGATTAATGTCAGAGCTATAACTTCTTTTATTGATAATGGTGGCAATGTGTTAGTGGCAGCTGGAACACGCATTGGTGATGCTTTACACGATTTGGCTGCGGAAAATGGTTTCGAATTTGATGAGAATGGAACTGCTGTTATTGATCATTTGAATTATGACACTGTTCTTGTGAGTTTTTGATTTTAAATTGAATTATGCTTTTTAGAATTATGTTCACTTCATCTCCTTCATTTTTATACCTTTTTTTTGACAACTATTTAAAGAGTTTTTTTTATGATGAATGTGTTTATGTAAATATTTTAGTTTTATTCACGCAATTTCTTGTAATATGCACTTTCGAAGCTTTCTACTTACATTTGTCAATTGTTCTTTTTTTCATAAATGTGTTTTTAATGATGATAGGAAAAATGGTTGAAAAATGGTTTTCTTAATGATCCTCAAAGACTAAAATTGATTAAAGCATTTACTGATAACTATAACGTTTATTGGTATTTTAAAGCTCGTTTAGGAGTCACTTATAAATGTATGTTTAATGAATTGCAGGATGAGGGATATCATACAACAATTGTAGCCGATCCCTCAAATCTTTTGTCTGCTCCAATGATTATAGGAAAAACACGGCAGGCTAATCCTATTCTCTTCCGGGGTGTAGCTTTAATTGCTGATAAAACAAATCAGCTTCGTTTGGAAATACTCCCTGCTTCAACAACTGCTTATTCATTCAGTCCTCGTGAAAAAATCGAAGAAGTAATATTTTGCATTTTGTATTTTAAGTGATGAAAGAAAGGTCAAAAATTAGTGAAAGGGATAAGCTTATTCTAGCGGATAATGTGAAATGTGATCTGACCCTTTAACCCGGACCACTTCTTATTATGTACGGGAGGACCTTTAGTATTTATAGAATGGATATCAAAAGATTCAACAACAACGATATTGCCTTTAAAGCTATAAAATTTGCAATTTATGATTAAAAAAAATAGTATATAATTCAAGTTTAGATTTAATCAGAATTCGTATAAAGAATTTGCTATGTTTCGGGGAATTTCTTGTGTACTTGTGTAAAGTGAATATGTTGATCTTTTTCGCTTCTGTTTCAGTATCCTGCTGCTGTGGGCCGTTCAACACTGTTGATTGGTGCCATTCAGGCTCGAAACAATGCGCGTGTTCTGTTGACTGGTTCTCTTGACATGTTTAGCGATGTTTTTATCAGTTCAAATGTTAGCAAATATGGCTCTGCAACGAAGTATTTTGAATTATTTTGACAATAGCTTCCAAAGTTTGACAATGACAATAACTTGACTATGATAATGACAGTAGCTTCCAAGGCAATTGTGACCACTTTATGACCTTTTCACGCAACTAAGCAAATTATTTTTTACATTGTAGCAGCACTGATTATCTTGAAATGTATTTTTCATTTGGCAATATATGAATTCCTGCTTTAGATTTCAGAAAAGTGGTAATTTGGAGTTGGTGACCGAATTGAGCAAATGGGTGTTTATGGAGAAAGGCGTGCTGAAAGTTAAGAGTGTTTCGCATCATAAGGTATACTCGTTTTGTTTCTTTATATTTGAGTTCAACGGAATATTAATCTTACAAAATATATTTGCTTTATTAAGACTGAGTAAAGTTCCTGTAATAAGTACCACAAAGATCTTGCGCAGAGTCCCTCTTTACTTCTTTTGGAATTCAGGTCGGCGAAAAGAGTCCTCCACGAGAATATACGATATTGGATAATGTTGAGTATGCTATCGAAATTGAAGAGCTCAATAACGGGAAGTGGGAAGCGTTCAGAGGAGATGATGTTCAACTAGAATTTACACGCATTGATCCATTTATTCTAACAACTCTCAAAAATCACAGTACACATCTAATTTAATTCTACAACTTTGTTTTCAAGTCTTTCCTCAATAATTTAATAGGCTAGAATGTTAATGGATTCAGTCCACATAACTGATAAAATTGATCATTTTTTATTCTTAGTTGAGCAATTAGTGACATTTCTGGAAGGTAGCAAATATTCAGATTGTGTGGGGGGTATCATAAAGTGAATTGTTCGCAAATGCATAGATTGCTATCATTTCCTAAAGCAATCTCATTTTGTTGTTTTGCTATTTTTAAAGTTTGTTTTAGATGGTAAATTGAAAACACAGTTTAAACTTCCTGATGTTTATGGTGTGTTCAAGTTCATGGTCGATTATCGTCGCATTGGGTACACACATTTGTTGGATGTTCAACAAGTAAGCAATAACCGTTTTTTGTGAAGCAGTGGTTATACTTAGATATCGTGATAATAGTGAATGTTAAGCTTGTTATTTTTCATAGGATTGGCTAAGGTAAGGAGACTTCGGAAGAAATGAGTGAATTTCGGTTTTGGAAATGTCATTTGATATTTGAGTGGTACCATGAGTATGTAAGGAAATGGATAACAAAATATAATGATGAAATGAGCGAGTGAGAAATCTTCAATTTAAAAACTCTCCTTTAGGGAATTTTTGAATTTGTAGATATCTGAATAACTATCGATGTTTCTGGTGATGAAGTTACATTATCAGGGAAATGTAAAATTCCATTTGCTTTTTAGTCGTGTAACTTTTAGTCTTTTAATCTTTGGTTTTGCAATATTTTTGTTCAATTTCAGGTATCTGTTCGGCCACTGCAACATACCCAGTATGAGCGTTTTATTTATAGCGCATATCCTTACTATGTTTCGTCATTTTCTATGATGATAGGAGTCATTCTGTTCTCATGTGTTTTTCTCTATCACAAGGAACCATCAAAAGATTTAAAGAATTAATCTTTGCTTGTTTGGCTTGTCTGGTTAATATTTTTTAGTAACTTTTACTCGTCATTTGTTACTTACAAAAGTATTTCTCATTTTACTTGTTATTTACTAGTTGATTGATAACAGTACACTCTTTATAACTTTCACTTTCGGGGTAAGCTGTGATGGTTTTTCTTTTTTGTCTAATATTAAATTTTTGTGAATAGAAAAAGTTGCAATATTGTTAACCAATGGAGTCGCACTGTTGTTTTGGATATTAGCGAAATTACAGTATGGTAGTAATAATGTGATTGTCATGAAATCAAGTAGCTTAATCAATCCGCTAAAGGTAGCTCAGTTGCTAATACGCTTTGATCTTATTGTCAAAGTGTAAGAAACATTGTATGGTGATTATTCTAGATTAGTTCTTAAATTTGTTGAGTCATCGGCTTTTGAGTTTTTCAATTACCACTCTGGCTTTATACCTCTTATTTCATGGAGCCAATTGGTCTCACTGTAATCCAAATTCTAGCAGTGAGTGAAATAACATGAATCAGGTGTTTACTTTCGCTGCCAATAAATGCTTAATATCGTAAACCAGTAACCATTAATTGTTTATAGGCATTTGGTGGAGAGTGGTGACAGTGGGATAACTAGATCAGTTTATTACGTGTTTCTGTGGTGATATGGCATATATATATATATATATATATATATATATATATATATATATATATATATATATATATATATATATATATATATATATATATATATATATTATGCATGAATGCATAAAGGTGCTTATGATATTCGGAAAAGTAGCGAAATATAAAAATTTATAAAATATAAAGATGCCATATCACCACTGAAACAATCCAACAAATTAATGACACCAAAAAAAAAGGGAAAGTATTTATACAACAGCATGATGAAAAATTCATTCGTATGCAGGCAACACCCAATCCAGTAAAAAAAAATTAAATTTAAATTCTCTCTCATAAGGAAAATAAGACGTCTTTTATTCTGAAAAGTAGAATTGGAAAGAAAAAAGCGAAAGTGATTCAAGAGTGACTTTATATAGGAGGTATGGAAGTACGTGTTTGATTTATAATTAAATTGAAATAAATTGAAAATTTAAACTGGCACATTTTTCGAGTAATAATAAGGAGTTCTGAATAATTATAACATAACGAAAGGAAATGAAATTTCGAAGAAAATTCTCGTAGCAGTCGTCATTTCCTGTTCACTAGTTACTATCGTAATTTGTTAGCAATTATACAATGAAATTGTAATGAAATGAGACATTTGCCTCTTCGAAAGGAAAGAAAAAGTTGAAAAATCAACAAATTAAGGATGACATAAAAAGTAATGCTCATATTATAATCCTGGACCGACAATAAATCGAGGTAAATCGATATTCTGTTTAGGTAGTGGTTGATGTATGATGATGATTGGTATGATTCGACTCATGTATTCCACTGTAACTGTCATGCGGTAGTGATCGACGTAGCATCTTACGTAGTCTTGCAATTTCCTCATTTGCTTTATCCAAATCACCAGCTAATATTGATTGTCTAGAAATAAATAACTATTAGAAATACTAATTTAATAGTGGAAAATTTCATTTCTCTAAAATGATTCACTTCAACAGCTAAAATTTCAAATGTAATTTTTTTCATTTCGTAATACAATCACTGCATGATGGCACCATCATCTTACGTAATCATCAAACAGAGAAAAAAAGAACAGAAATAAGGTGAGCCCATTCACGACGACATTTTATTTTAATGAGAGAGGATTGCTTTAAAATTTCGTTGCATATTAGACATTATTAATTGCATATTACAATCACACAGAACTCTATTACGTCCCAGAAGAATTATCAGAGAAGTATGTGTAAAAATGCTAATTAATACACCACCGTATACCTCTCTTTCAATTTTTTAATATCTGTTTTGCATGTAACATTTTGTCGTAATAAATCCATTCGTTCTGTTCGCAATTTTTCTACATCATTTAAAAGTTCATTGAGACGTTTCACTTCCTCCTCTCGTAACGATGGTGCATGACGATCAATGCAAAAACTACACGATACACGATTTGAATGTACCACTTCGGTTGACGATAGTGATTCCTGGAGGATAGGCATCATTGAAAGTGTTAACAGTGAAAAAAGACGAAATGAAATTGAAATATTTTTAAACTATTGCAATAATTAGTATTGTTAATAGTTAATTAATAATCAATCATATGTGAGAGGGAAATGTTTTCTTTTTCACTCACTTACAAATGTTTTGCGTCGTTTTTTTTTTCCATTCTCAAAATTTTCTTATTTTTTTTTTCATTCCCAAATTTTGTGGTGTGTTGTATAGGAGGAGGATTATGAAGTGAAAAAAAAAACGGAAGAGAAAATCATTCATTACCAATCCGGTATCCGAATCATGTCCCATTTCAGTGCTTTCATTCTCACCACTTGATAAATCCCACTCTCCGTGATTATGTTTACTGCAAAATAATTTAGCGGTTTTTTTCTCCTCTTTTTTGAAATACAACAATGAACTACTGGTTAAGCTTTGAAATTTCATTTTGTCCAGTATTAATTCTAATGTAACAAGACAATGAATTGGTACCATAAATCGGTAATTTTTAACGGACTATTTTGAGATCGAATCGATGGGAATAATCCGGATGAATTGTTGTCAGTAGCACGACTACCGTACGCTTCATCCATCTCGTTGTGATACTCTCGTAGCGATCTGCACATTACATTATTTGCTAAATTTTTAATCGAAAACGGTTATTAATTTAAAATGCAAAAATGTTAACAACACTTTAAATAGTTAATTTGTAATGCTAATATAAAAATTATACAGTAAGCGAAAAACGGAAAATAATATCCCAAAAACAGAAGATAAAAAAAATTTCATTCACTCTTTCTTATTTTTTCCTTATATTTTCGTTTTTTTTTTTAAATGAAACACATAAATTGTTTTTACATATCAATTAAATATATGCAAAAGAAAAATTAATTTTAAAAGGTATCAAATTTTGCATAATGTGAAGAAGAAAATTTTCCTGATGAAATTTTTCATAATTCACAACAAAAAACAATATTTTTGTTCTTGTAGGATATTTTCAAACAAAAAAAAAAGCAGTAATTTACATTCATTAACGAATTCATTAGCAGTAAGCGTTTATTAAGCATACTTTTTGAAGTCACCGGAGGAATTCCGTTGCTGAATGCTACTTCCGGCACCACTAGTTGATGTTGTTGAGCTTCTGGAGATTGATTCGCCACCACTGAATGATTTCCGATTAGCATTCTTTGGACTGTTTAAGGCGGCTGCTGTTGCTACCGTCGGATGTTGTACGGATGCCGATGATGATGATGACGATGATGCTGTCACATCTTGCGACACTGATCGTGACCTGTAACTTAACGTTGCACTAATTAGCTTTCACCTACACTTGTTATTTGCAATTAATTTTGTTTAATTTAGAAAAAAAAAACAAAACAAAATAAAAAAGTTAAAATGATGCGAAATTTTTGCTTTTTTTGAAATGAAAAGAAAATTCGAATTTTTCTTTTTACAATTTAGTAAATAAAATTACATATCAATGATTTATTGTTACCTTCCGGTTAGTACTTTTTTAACAGAATGAAAAATTCCGGTTGAATATGAAATACTATCTGTTGTTTCAAGCAGTGGTAAACCATAAAATTGTGCTCGTTCTTTTAAATTACCATAAAGTGTTTCCAGTAACGATGAACGTGTTCGTTCCTTAAAATGGAAGAAAATTTTTATGGTAATTTTCAATAAAAATTTCAAATACTAATTGCATATGCAGTAATTTAGCGATAGTTAGCAAAATTTTAAATTGCTATTACGTATGGTTTCAACAATGATTTATGTTACACTTGTTTTTTTCACGATAACTTAAATAATTGCTTTTTTTTTCTACAAAAATTACACAATAAGCAAAAAAATTTGCATATTAAAAATTTCCAACAAAACTTACAGCAAGTTTCGCAAATTTTGTTGATTTATATGCAGCATTTTCAGCATTAATTAATTTGGTGAGCAAAAAATTACGGAATTCTTGTCCTTTCCGAAAAATGGACGGTGCCGGAAGGGTAGGTCCAAAAAATGGGACATCATCACGTGCTGTTACAGATACCTACCAGGAAAGAAATGTATGATGCACAAACGTGAAATAGTATAAGTTATTATGAGAATGATGTTTGATCCATTGATCAAATAACATATGTGATTTGGGGGATATTGAAAGCCATAATTTAAGACGTTTCATTTTTTCAAATTTTTTGAAAAATTTGACTAAATAAACATACACGATAGCGAGCCTTTTCAGTGCATGGATCAATTGGTTGAACAACAATGAATGCATGCAGAAAATTACTTGCTATCATATCAGCAGAAAATGGCGTATTCTCTTCCTAAAATTAATTTCTCACTTACCATCCACTTATGCGTTTGAAATTACACTTTTAATTAATTAAATTAATTTTAATTTTAATTAATTGCTAAATGATAATTGAATGCGTAAAAATTTATCCCAACAATTAAGCTCACCCTAAAACTCTCATCAATAGCTTGCAAAAGCTGATTGAAAAAAGAAAGTAACCTGAAAAACAATTGCAACAATATCATTTCCAATGTGTCGCTTCCGTTGCAATTGTTGTGCATCACCAGCCGTATACGGTAGCATTGTAGATATGTGAAACATAATTTCGCGTTGTCGAAATTGACAGTAAACCGATTCGACGCCTGTTTGACCGTGTTGTGTATCCAATCCACCACGATAACCCTTGGATAATTATGCACAATAATACCAATTAATGATAGCGAATAATTATTAACAATGATAATTAGCAATAGTGATAATATTTGAATAATAATAGTAATAACACAAGCAATGAATTATTCGGAAATATTTGATGATTTAATAATTAATAATTGCACTAATAAGTGTTTGTGCTAGTAGGAAAAGATATCCTGGCAAACACAAGAAATATTATCAACCTGAAAACGTTTGCAGCAATTCCTGAATGTAAATGTGAGCTCGTAGAAATCATTTTAAATGCAAATGCTAAGCAAATTGCTTGCGTCGTCAAAACACTTGGAAATGAAAGGGAATGAATTGAAATTCTTCATTTTCATAACTAACTATTTATTCATAACAGAGACAAATTAATGCATACACACTCATAAATGAAATTATTACTAACCTTGAAATCCCTGAGCTCTATTCGTTCACCAATAATATCTAAAAATTCATCAAAAGCATTTGAAAATGTAGCATTGCCAAAAAGCTCTTCCTCAGTGGTCTGCAAATGGTAGGTATATTTTTCGGTAAAAACAATAACGGAAAAAACCATTGAAATTATTCATATATTAATTAATGCAGCAGTGTAAGAAAGCAAATGATTGCGTAATTCAAGCATAATCTTATATAATTTGAAAATCATTGAACTTAATAAAAGTGCTCTTTTTCTCCTCACACAATAAAATCCTCTTTTTTTTTTAAAAAAAAAGAGCAAAATCATCAGATAAAGTTAGTGTTATGAAATGAAATTTAAAAAAAAATTTTGAATTTTCTCGCACATTACCTGTCCGAATCGTTGATAAATAACTCCAAATTTATAAGTGTTCGTTAGCACATGCTCATCATACTTTAAAATCATTTCGGTACCACCCGGAAAAGCTACCGGACTAAATCGATCCGTTGTTACCTCATCGCACAATAATCGTGCCATTCGACTGGCCGTTGGTCGATCTGCTAGTGCTAAAAAATAATGAATCGATCATTTCAAACAAATATGTAATGCCATATGATCTTATTATTCATTAATTAAAATTTTAAAAACTCATTAGAATGTGTGAAATTCGTTAAAAGCAAAAACTACATAAGCTCCAACTCTACAACACTGCAAAAAACAAGAACAGCAACAAGCATAAACAATAATTACCGGAAGCGGGGACAATTTCATGCACAGTTCCGTGTCCGGTTCGCAACATAATCCTAAAATGTTCCTGCGATGAGATTAATTCCGTTCGTGCCGACAACACCAACGGTCCTAGTTTGTTATCAATTGCATAGAAATCATGATGCTCCTAAAAAAAATTTGAATAATTGTTAATTTATTATTAATTCACACGTTCCCGATATACTTACGAAATTAATACTCCAAATGGATACGCAAAAATTTTATTCAAAATATTAAGCTAAAAAAAAGTAATTTTGAAAGAGAAAAAAAAAAGAGAAACTGCTGCTTAATTATCAAATAAAATAAGACGACAAAAGATTTGACAAAATAATTTAATACATTTAAATAACCAATTAATTTCGTTTCACAACTAAAAATTTTTTTTTCTATTATTTGCTTCCCTCAAATAATTGAATAATTTATTTATTTATTTGTTTATTTGCAAATAAAACAAGAGTGAAAATTTTCTCTATTCAACAAACGCACACGTTCAATTTTCCTCCAATTTTTGAAATTACAGTCAATTTCAAAATTAGCGAATTCAAAAACTTCAAAATTCAAAGCATAAAATTACAGCTTTACTACTGCTACTGTATGCAACGATAAATATATTTTAGAAAAAGAAAAATTTGTAATACTATTATCACAGCATATGATGTCATCTTGAGGAGGAGGTGAAATTCTCTGCAAACAAAAAATGATAAGAATTGGTTGTGATAATTAAGAGGTAATTAAGAAGTAATTAATAGCTACCCGTCCAACAAAATGTCGCCTATAGCAATGTGACGTGTCGTCTGTTTCTAATTTCGATCGAGCACAACTACTAGTACTGGTAGTCGTACAACATCCAACCACTTCATCATCAATACTTATTGTGCAATTACTCACACCGTCCAGCCAATAGCCACCACTAGCAGGTAAGACAATTTGTGGATATGGTCCGGAGTGTTTTAAAATCTAAAATTTTCATCTCATTTTTTTCATCAATATCAATAATTGATTATTTCAACTCGTTTGAATCTTACAAAAAAAAAAGAAAAACAACGCAAGTATCCGTGATATTTATTGATTTTTCTTAAAATTAGAATTTAGAATGGATATGCCAAATTTACCGAGAAAAAAATTAGCGCTTTTAAATCACAATAAATAATGCAACAATTGAAACAATAAATTAAAATTCAAATTAAAACTGTCTGTACGGAATGTATTAGCAATGGGAATTAATTTTGAGTTCTTTTGTTTCTTTTTTTGTTTCTCTAATCTTTTTCTTCCAATAAAATTTTGCATTTGCAAATGATTTTAGATGAAAGCACTAATTAGTTAATTGAAGAAAAAAGAAAAGAAAATATCGATTATTGTAAATTTTAATTACTTCTTTGATCGCATCTCTTGTCTGCACAATTCCACCACTTCCATTACACTGGACTTTTGCATTATTCTGAAATAGCACATTTAAATGTGTGTTTTAAAAAGCAATTTTAGAAATGAACAAATATGAATATTGCACTGCTCAACATGTTGTCGATTGCTAACATCAAATGTTTTCACTGTTATAATAATTTGCATAAATTGGCGAAGAAATTATTTGTTTCGTGTTTTATCTTAATTAGCACTGATGCACCACTTCTATCTCAGTGATATCATTTAGTGAATTATTTAAATGCACATTTTCACTATTATTATTATTGGTATTATAAATTAATATTATTATCATAATTAATTAATTAAACTATTCCTTTTGAGATATCAACTGTAGAAATGAATTAGGTGAATTATTCAATCATTAGTTAAATGTATGTTATTTTCGATCGTTAATTAGATGTATTTTGTTATTTTATTAAAAATATATCTACGAAAATAATTTTATATATAAATTTTATGACTACTCTGTTAATTACCAACGTAATTATTCCATTCTTTAAAATGTTTGCTTCCTAATTAAATAAAAGTAGCAGTTAAATAGAAGTAGCAAACAGTTAGTAATTAAAGAGTGCCTAATGAAAGAAATTTCCAAATATTTTTTGCAATATTTTACTAAAAAGATAATCAACGGCAACATGCATTGTTAAATGAAATGATTAGAATAGCTTTATTATATAGTAGATATTGGAATTTGCTTTACAATATTTAATTAGCTCAATAATTCCTGAAAATTTCACCAGAAATGCGGGAGAAAAAGATGAATGCAAAATGACTCATTTTAATGACATCATTTCATCAAATCCAAAATTGTCTTTTTCTATCCTGCAAAAAATTCTCACGTCATTAAGGCCGTTGTGAACTGTTTGCACTTCCGATAGGCATCGCAGATAATCAATCGACTTCGTACTGCAAATCAGTATCGGATTGCTAATTTCCACTGATTGAAATTTACGTGAGAAGAGTAGATTGAGCACACTTCGCTTTCGCATCGCTCTTTGATAGCTGATGGTGACACGTTGCGCTTCCATCATATTGCGATTTGCTATCAGAAACTTTTCCGCTGCGCACGCCATAAATTTAGCTCGATTAATTCGTAGTGCTTCATAATGAGAAGTGATCAATTGATAATTGTTACTGTTATCACCGCCACCATCATCATCATCATCATCATCATCATCAACAACAGCACCATCAACCGTATCATTGATCAAATTTTGATCCTCACTGTACCACGGTATTTTGCAATGATTATTCGCTGATAAAATCCAATCATCATCATCATCATCATCATCATCATTCCTCTTCTCCTTCTCATCTTCATCATCATTATCATCAGTAGTGATATTAGTGTCACAATTATTACTTAATCTGTTCGAGCAGATGCATGAATTACTACTCGTTGTGGTGAAACATTGTGATGTGAATGGATGTGTTGAATTGTTGTTTCGCATGAAAATTGAATGCCAACCGCATGACGTCACAAATTGGTGATGTAAAGGGCATTGAAATGCATGATTTCGTTCAAATTCACCTCTATTCATTGATGAAGAAAAGTTTGCAGAGGAAATTTGCTGTGTTGTTTGTGTTGCTGAAGTAGTAGTAAGCGTGCAACGTTTAACTGCTTGATTTGGCAACTTTCCCACCACCATATCTCTCCTCTAACAGATATTTCAGAAAGAAATCAATCGATTCAATCAATCAACAAAACAATGTTGTTTTTTTTCACTGATAAATTATGATAATTAATAGAATAATCAGTTGAATTATAATATAAATTGTTGCTATCACTGTTGCAATTACCATTACTTTTATTACAACTACTATTGATAGCATTAATACTTCTTGACTTTTCATTATTTAAATTCCTTTCGAATGTATAAAATTTAAATTCAACAAATGAATCATTAGCCGTAGTGGTGGTAGTAGTAGTAGTAGCAGTAGTAATAGGAGCGGTGATAATCACAAAACTACGAAACATTTGAAGTCCATTGTGTCCACAAATCGTAATGAATAACAGATTTGAAATAATTTACTGCTTAATTAATTAATTACAATTCATCCGACGAATCGTATTCCTAATTGCGAGAATGAAATGATAGGAAAAAAAAGGAAGTTATTGTGCAAAATTAGCATTTAACCATAATGATTGGACAGTTTAAGCAAATGATAGGTAAAAGTGTATTCATGGAAATTCGTGATAATTAAAACTTTGTAAAATAAGCTGCATGAGCATTGTAGTGGATGAACTAAATGATGTCATCAATAAAGGATAAAATGATAGCACTAATAATAATACAGTGATAACAGTGATAATAGCAATAGTAATAGTAATGATGAAAAATGGGGGCAGTGATCGGCTAAGCTTACTGCTGCATGAAGATTGATAGTTTGAACGGAGTCACTAAGTGAGATTATTTCAGGTGTATAAACAAATTTCATTTCCCCCCCACTATTTGCTATAATTGAGGAAGAGGAAGTGAGAGATATTTTGGTTAAAAAAAAAAAAATTGGTTGGTTATATTGGCAAAAATAAATGATTGAATTTAAATGTAAAATAGCCTATTGCAAATTAATGCGTAAAATGATTATCAATTATAAATTGTGTATTTCAGCTTACCAATTAGCTAATGGTTTTTTATTTTGCTTTGTAGGAGCTCAAAGGACGGAAAAAATGACGGAAGCAATTTTTTTTTTTCTAACAACTTAGTTAATTTAGCAGTTCGTTTACTCTATATCGTGTCGTAGATTTCATTGAATGTAGTCGAAAGGTGATAAATTCTTTCAAAATTTAAACAAAGCTCTTTCGTTCAGTCTTACTTAACGAAGTAATGAAAATCAAAGTATGTTCCATTGTACTTCGCTTTATATGTCAAAAATAATGAATTTTTTAAATGGAAAAGATTTAACTCGAATTTTTGTCCTTCCTTAACAATTTTAATACTTAATTTCAAATGAAATTAGCTAGCGAAAGAGAGAAAAAAAGAACTGCTAATATACGGTATAATGCCATTAGCAAATGTTGTAGTTTGAATGAAAAACAATACCAGTTGAGAAGTTAGTCATTAATTAAAAATTTATACAAGTTTGATAATTGGAAAATTTTCTTTGAAACTTTTATTAAGCTGTAATAAGTTAAATTTAAAATGAAAATTCCATCTGAACTGTAGTCTAAGTATACCATTTACAGAAAGGAAAAATAAAAAATCGGTAAAATATGATTCCATCATAAATTGTGTAATTTTCATCATTCAAAAGTGAAATCGTTGAAATGAACAGTGTGCAATGATCGAATTAATGTAAAACTTAATTATTGTTGTTGTGATTGTAGAAGTTGAACAGATTCCAAATCATGAAATAAATTAACAAGTAAATAATTAAATAATTCATTAATGCAAAAATTTCGAAATGATTTGACTTTATGAATGTGAGTAATAAATTAATTTTTTGAGAGGAAAATCAAAAAAAATAATAATATATTAATCATTTTTACTTCTGAAGAAAAGAGAATTTATTTTGAAATAAAGATTACAAATTCTTTCCTTCTCTCTCTCTCTCTCCTTCTCTCTCTTACAAAAATAATTTCAAGCAAAGATAAGTGTATAAATAAGAGGACGAAAAAGTCAATCATAAATAAATTATTAGTAAAAATGAAAGGAAAATTAAAAAGTGAAGTACGACACGTCTTACAAGAACAGGTAGCGAGACTATTAGTAAAATTAGGAAGAACAAAAAAGGAAGCAAAATTGAAATTTCATTCATTTAAAATATTAATGCGTTTTTCGTTGATTTTTTTTGCGTGGCTTTCCTTTTCGTTAGGAATTTCTATAAATTTTCAAAATTATAAAATTACTCTTTCACAGCTTTTTCTTTTCTGAAATCAGAATTTTATGTAAATTCCTCTTTGCTTTCTGGAAAGGTAAAAAAAAAAATTTACAAAAGTTGAAAGAAAAATACAACAACTAACACGAATATCAGGCATGTCACACCGTTGATCATCCAAACGTTGGCTTTGCATTCGTTCCAAAAATGCCAAAAATTCGTTCGACTAAATATAGTAATTTCAATTTTTAGACAAATTTCAAAAATTATATATAATAAAATAGAAATTGGTAACGTAGAAGTGAAAAAAAAAATCGTACACAGTTCCAATCAATTGCATTGAACTTTAACCGATAATGTTGGAAATTTTTTCAAAATATATAAACATAGTAATTTTAAATTTCATCAAAATTTCAAAAATTACACGTTTTGTAAAGCAAAAATTGTAGATAGCTTTGAGAAAAAAAAAGCAAGCAATTTTCGTCATCTCTTTGAAAAAAAAAATTGCATTTTAATCCTCTCTCATTTTTTGTGCACGAATTTTAACAATTAAACAAACAATTAGCATATAATACTTGAGGACATAAATATAATATTAATAGAAAAGAATTTTCAAACAAAAAAAAAAGGACTAAGCAAGCGATTTTTTAGCAATTTTTGTTCACACAAATTACACATTAGCTTAAATTAATTACTCTCATAAAAAAAAAATTTAGCCATTTAATTTTTATTTCCATCTATAGAGAGGATGAGAATTGAATGGAAATTTTATGAACTAAAAGAGACAAAGAAAAGCGATGGCTAAATTTAATAATACCGTTAAATCGAGGTTGCTATGGAAATTCGGATTGCTGCATTGATTTCCGGTAACCATAAATAAGCTGCTGCTAGCACCACCACCACCACCACCTCTGTCCTTTTTCACTGCTTCACTTGTTGGTACATCTTTGTTGTACATCAGTGAATCGCAATTTGCCGAATTACGCCTACAAAATAAATTTGAAGAAGAAAAATGAACATTTTTTTTTTCAGAAATTTCAAAAAAAAAATTAACTGAATTAATAAGTTAGCGGAAAAATTGATTAGTAAAACAACACATTTTGAATTCTGAAATTTTCTTCATTAATGTAGCACAAAAAGCAATTTTTTGAATAATGTGAATTTGCAATATGTTCAAATAATAAAATGAATAATTAGCATAACTAATTTTAACTAAATTATTTACTAATAAATTATTACCTGAAAATGATACAGAAATAAAACTATAAATGAAAGAAGAAACTATGTATTGCAGGTCGATGATAATGATCATGCATTATGTAACTTTTGATGATTAAACAAAAATGCATAATTAATAGGGAAATTCATTATAGGAACATTAAATTTTTTCTTTGAAAAAAAAACTTTTTTTCAAATTTTGTCATTTCCATTTCATGCATTCTTTCGCTTATTATTAAAATTTAACCGTAAAAAACGACAAGAAATTGCATTTTCTGTTTAATAATAAGAAAAATATTCCAAAAAATGAAATTGCCATTGCATCAAATTTTTTTTATAATTGAATGTTTAAAAAATATTATTCAGAATTATCACAGTACCGTATTCTCTCTTCATGTCTCTTACCTGTTGCCTTATTTTCTTTTTTGATTTCTTTGAAAGCATTTCTGAGAAAATAAATTAAATTTAATTTCATAAATTTTCATGCTAAAATCGCAATAAATTATCCTTAATTATCATACCTTCTGAGATTAATGTAAATTAACGACAAAACTTAAATGGCAATTAAAAGAAGCTGTTTGTCAATTAGCTAACGATGTAAGAGAAAATGATGTTTGATAAAATTTAATTTTTCATTAATAATTGTTAGGTAACATGTACATTTAATGGTCAATTTTACACATTTTATAACCAATAAATGCCTTATCTACCTCTAGCGCTCCATTAATTAGTGTAATTACTGGTTGATAATTTAGCATGTCCAAACTATCACTTATAAAAATTCACTTATTTTTTAGCTTAACGATTTATAAATAAGTAAATTTATTTGCGTGCTACACATTAATTGAGTAAATTAATTTAAATGCTGTTGTAAGTGTGATGCTTCCGAGCATAGTAACACTTGAACTGCCATTTTTTTTCTACCTTTTTCAATGAACTTTTCACTCTATTTCAAATTTTTTAATTTATAAATTAGTTACTCAATCACACGTATAACTTCACTATGCTAATATCTTTACAAATATTATAAATGAATTCTCACTTGCAATTTATCTTACAAAATTTAATGCAAAAAATTGGAGAGAGAACGGTAAACAGTGCCAGCGATGTGATGTGAAAAAGAGGAGAAGAATGAAACAGATGGTCAAAATATGGACAACAACAAAAAGACTTTACTTACTTCATTTACACAACTGAAATCAATTCGTTCAATTTTGCTGAGTCATAAATGATACTATCATTATTATCATTATCATTTATTATTGTGATCATTAATATTGTTAGCTTGTTATTACTATGGCTATTTTTAATACATTATTTATTATTATTCTTAATTTTTATTATCACTTGTTGTTGTTATTAACATTATTTTGTTATTATTATGACTATTTTTAATATATTATTATTATTAATTATTATTATTATCAATTATTATTATTGTTAATTATTATTATCACTTGTTGTTGTTATTAACATTATTTTGTTATTATTATGGCTATTTTTAATATATTATTATTATTAATTGTTATTATTATCATTTATTATTGTTGTTATTAATATTATTATTTTGTTATTATTATGATTTTTTAAATATATTATTATAATTAATTATTATTATCATTTATTATTGTTATTATTAATATTATTATTTCGTTATTAATATGACTGTTTTTTACATGTTATTCATTATTATTAGTAATTATTATTACTATTGCTATTACTATCAATTTAACAGTTTTTTTTTTGTAGCACCCTGGTTTTTTTTGCATTTATCGATTTACGGTGAAGAAAAAACATAAATAATTTTTTCAACGTTTGAAATTGTGAACAATAAGATTTCACCCCGTTTTTTTTTCTCATCAAAATTTGCTTGAGAGAAAAGAAATGCATTCTACAATAAATACATGAAATTTGATAATTATTAAGAGACAAAAAAAATGAAAGAATTTCTTTTCAAATAATTTACAACATTCGAACAGTGATATTAATTCGTAGTAATATCCAAAACAGATCACTTGCTCAATTATTACGATCATTTTCCGAAGGAAAAAAAACCGTTGCAAAAAATTTATAATTGTGCTTTTATGATAGTTGAAGAAAATAATATATGCATGAATAATTTGAATTTTGCTTTTTTTTTTTGCAATTTTTTTCATTCTTTTCTTATATAACTAACTCAGTTTTGCCAAAAAAAAAACGAAAAATCTCGCTAAAAAAGAAAAGAGGAAGAATTGCTGGCCAGTCAAATTGATTGACCAGGTCAGTCATTCCAATATCCTTTGAACGTGAAAATTAAAGGAATTATTCGCGTTCATGCCGTTTCGTGTCAAACACGTACGGCAATTGTTCGAGACGATAAAAAAGTGTGCGATTTCAAATTAATAATTTCACATTACTTAGCAGCAAATATTTTGTGTCTTTTGAGTTCAATAAAATTTGAAGAATCGTAAAATTTGTTGTAAAAACTACAAATGTTTAATTAAACAATTATTATACATTCTTGTAATGCAGCAAAAATTCGTTGACAACAGTGATCGATAAGAAAAAAAGATTTAGTATTTGAAGTATTAACAAAGATAAATTTGGAAGCTTTTTCTTTTCGAATTCTTTTCATAAAGAAAGAGATGGAAAAAAAAGTTGCAACGAGAAAAAAATTGCAGCAAGGAGTGCAATTGTCAAACTAATTGTTAGTAAACTGAAATTGAAATGGTACACCATACCATCTTAGTTGTAATTAATTAGTATCGTTGACAGCGGCACCACAATTACAGGATTAAGTAAATTTAAAAAAAAAATGCTTTCATAGGAAATTATGGTTGAAGTCGAAATGTAATGAAAAATTGCAATGAGCAAAAATGTAACAGTTGTTGCCTAGCAAATAATTTTAAATCGTTTTTTTTTCTTTTTCATCAATGGTTATCGCTTCGCAGTGCTTCTTTATCGCTGCAGCAATTGATATCTATTAGGTTTCGAATTTTAGGTCTTAATTTTACGAGACAAGGAAAAGTTTATTAGTTGTATTCGTAAATTGCAGTGGACAGTGCAAATAAGGTGTTCTCGATAAGCTAAAATGATAAATTGATATTTCATTTTATTGGATAATTAGTATTATCATGCACTCTAATGATAGTGAATTAACATGCTGAGGAATATTTTGAATGGAAAAAGAATGCAATTATTGTCCTATTCCCTTTTTTTAAAGTTTCATAATAGGCATTAAAATATATTTATGAGAGAGAATGCGAGAGAGAGAGAGAGAGTAGGAAGAAGAAAGAGAGAGGGAAAATGAATAGTTAATGCGAAAGCTTCTAATGATAAGAGGAATTTCTTATTGATAATTCGATTTCACAGGTGGAAATTTGATATTGAAGAGATGGAGAGTGAGAGATGGGAAAGATGGATGTGAACGTTCGAGGTGGAAAGTGAGAAGCTAAAAGCCTGAACAGGTGTTCCACGAATACTGCTTTCCACATCCAAATCATTTAAATGAATCCAATCGATTTATTCCTTCGGAAAGAGCAATATTTGAATGTCAATAAAAATTTCAACTAATAGCTAGCACGAAATAAGGGAATTAACTTGTTAAAGTGTAAATTTCTAAATTGAAATAATTTCAAATAAAATCCAAGCAAAAAAAAAACGAATTAAATATAGCGGAAGGAATGAAATGAAAGCGGAAGTACATTGTAAGTAATGGATAATATAATCATACGAATTTTAAATAAAATAATTTCAAAAAATTAATTTTTAATTTTGGCAAATTTCAATGAAATTAATTCAAGAATTGAATTCCATTAAATAATTTGCGTTCCAATTTTTGCGCAAATTTTTGATTAAATCAATCATTAAATTAAATTACTGCCAGGTGATAATAGGGAAAAGCGAAAAATTTTTATGCGCAAAACGTTCGATCAGCCGACAACAAGAACAATAAAATCAAATAGCACTACTATTATTTTATTGTTATTATTACTGTTACTTATTATTATTTATTACTAGTTATTATTACTTATTATTATTTATTATTCATTATTATTATTATTTATTAGTATTATTTATCATTATCAATTATTATCAATTTGTTATTTTCATAATTGTTATTATTATTATTACCATTTTGTAGTACAACTTGAGAGGATCTTTTTCAGTGAGTTCCCTCATCACAATCACTCTAAAATTTTATGCATAATTAATTAATTGATCAGAATGAGTGAAAAGACGTGGGAAAAAGAAAATTTCCCATAAACAAAAGAAATGTTATTATCACTTTTGTGTGCAATATTTCACAAAGAGTTAGTTACGTTGATTTTAAAATTTTATGAAGCGTTAACAAATTATTAAGAATGTCTCACTTTTTCTCTTTCTTTCTTTTTGCTTTGATGGCTTCTCTTTTTTTCATTTTTTTTTTTGTATTTTTTGAAGGCTTCGAACAAATGGTGCGGCCGGTTGAAGGAACATGTGATAGATTGGAAAGAATGACGTGTAATTAATATTGCACGATCGTTCAGCCAGATTAATTCCATCCAGTTGATCGTAGCTTAATCCGGCAGGAGGATAGCTAAGCTCAAAAATGACCAAACAATTGTCCGATTGTTCTTACTGATCAAAAGATTCCAACTATTAATGACACTCATTTCATTTGCATTCAAAAAAAAAAACAAAATCAAATTCTAACAAAAAAAAAAGAAAAAAAATTCCAAAAAACAAATGATTGGAATTTGTGTTAATTAGTATTAGAAGAAAAAATTATATTAATTAAGTAGTGTTTGAGCGTGTGTAAAATGAAAGATGAAGCGAAGTGGTGAAATTTGACAAAACGTAGATGAAGATGAGGAAGTCGAAAATTTCCGAAGAATTGAATCGAAAATCATTTAGTTAATCTTTTCAGGCACTTATAATTGAACATATTAATATTATCAAACCTTTATCATAATGGTCAACCTAAATTTGTTAGTCAGAAATTAATTACTGGTAAATTTTAGAAATTGCAAGTGGGAAGAAAGAACTATGATTTATTTAATAATGAAGAGCAAAAAGGTTAACAACTATTGACTACTAAATGTAGGTGAATTAGTTTAAACTTAAGTATTAATATAACTGACCTTCATTTTGATTGATTTACGGCTGAGGAATTTAAGTTTAATAATGGCAACAATAATGACAGTAATAAATGTCAAATTCGCCTATTATGCAGTCGAAAATTAGATAGAATTGCAAAATTATTGGAATATAAAATTTCGTTCAAAATATAATGCTATCATTTTATGAGTTATTTTACAAAATATGTTTTAATGAAAATAGTAGTTATCCATGTAAGTGCTATTATGCACTCAACAATTTCAGTCTTTCGTTTCAAAAAATATTCAAAAGTAATAAAATTATTGCGCAGAAAAAAGGCGAAAAGAAAGGTGAAAAACTGGAAGAAACAAATCGAAAAGGTAGGAAAAGGTGTAAAAAATGCAAAATTATCCTAAGGAAATTTTTAAAAATAAAGTTGTCGAGCCATACGGTGGCACAAAGTATTGTTAAGCAAATAATGCAAAAAGTATTTTAAAATGGACGTAGCATCACATATGAAGAGAAGTACGGAAAAAAAATTTATTAAGTTGAAAATTATTTAAAAAAAAAATTCTACTTATCGTTCTATTAGGAATATTAAAAAAAGAAAAATTCACAATCTCTGTTTCTTTTTGTTATTATGTTTGATTAGTTGTTCAGTTGTTTATTTTTAATTTAATTTTTTTTTCTTTCACAGCTTAAATGAAAGGTGGGAGAGAGTGGGGGAGAGAAAGCAAGAAGTGGGGGCGTTGTACGACGGCATACAGTAGTAGAATTATATTGAAAAAATTTTTGACACTTTTTTGAACAGATTCTAAGCAATGAAAAGCTCACTCATTTAAGGATAGCTTATCATTTTTATTAATATCATATGTTAATACAAGCGCTATGAAATTTTTAAAATTAGACAAATTTTCCTAAGAGATTTAGTAGGAAATGAATTAAAAGTGATAGCAGGTGGGAAAAAAAAGTTATAATACGACATATAGCAGAAATGATAATGGCATTATCAATAATAACGATAATAACGATTACAATAGTAACGAAAGAAAGTAGTAGTAATAATGATGCTAAGAATAATAATAATAATAATAATGATGATGATGATGACGATGATGATAATGATGATGATGATGATGGTGATGATGACAGCGATGATAATAAATATATAACAAATGCGAGGGAGTGGGAAAGCATGAAAGCAATGCTCCTTTCAATCGAAATATTCCTAATTGAGATATGTTGATTTTAAGTAAGTTTGCGCATTTCGGGCATTATCTCTGCACTTTTCACGTCATCATTTCACGCTATCAAAATTGGTCATTTTAATAGTAAACATTAGCAGCAGCGTCTCTATATGTGTAATAAATATTTTTTAAAAATGCTCTTCACTGGGACTGAAATTGTCCTTTTTTTTTCTCAAAAGCAAATGTATTAATTGCGTATGTTCTATTGGAATAATAATGATAACATTAATGAGAATAGATAATGTGATAGGTCATAATAGCAATAATAATAATAATGATGATAATAATAATAATAATAATAATAATAAATGACAATAATAATAGTAATAATAGCTATAATAGTAATAGCAATGACAACAGTAATGATTATAGTAGTAAGAATAGTAATAGCAACTGATACAGGATAACTTAATCAAATAGATTTTCATTTTTTTTTTTGATTTTCCGGTGGAGAAAGACAACAGTAATATATAAAAGGTATTGAATGATTATGGTATTAGACGAAATCAATTAAAATATCATACAAACATTCTGTCGTTGTTGCTACTGTCTTTTTTTTTTTGAAAATTTGAATAGTTATGTACAACGAAGAGAGACAGAGAGACAGAGAGAGAGAGAGAGAGAGAGAGAGTGCTAAACGATGATTAATATTGAATTTGCTCAGTTAGAAAATATGCTTTTAGCTTAATATCACTCATTCAGCAATTTTGCGTGGCTCATATAGGACAAATTTCCTATATGAATTGGAGAAATGTTCTGTAAAATTTATAGCAAACTAATAATTCTCATCTCATTTTTCCAATGAACAATGATAATGATGAATTGAACATTGAAAATTGTCCACATTGATAGATGATAAGTGCAAGTGATGCTAACATCTAGCAAATGAATGTGATAAGAGCCTGATAATATGTGAGAACGACGCTGATAACTATAATAATAATGATTGGGGAAATAATAATTCATTGTGTGAACTATCAGTGGTAGCATATCTCAAAATTACGTTCAGTACTCGGCGAATCAACAAATAGATGAATAATGATGATCCATATGACTGACACTCAAGGTGATAATGATTCTCGGTGATAACGATAGCGATAATGATGATGATGATGATGATGATGGTGATAACGATAATGACGATAATAATCCATTTCAAAGACAGGACGAGACTGAAGATCATAATTGCCATTTAAACTTATTATCCAGAAAAAAAAACCAATGACATTTTCATTAGTTTCACATTCAATTATTGGGAAAGGAAATGCTGTGTATTTGCTCATTGATCTGTTTTACTCTTTTCAAAAAAAAAAGAAATTTTTTTTTATAAAGTTTTAAGAAAATTTTAGGAATTATTATATGTGAAATTTTTTTTTCATCATGCAATAATATTTCATTTGTGCCGCTTTTTTTTTTATTTTACTACATGGATTTCATTTTCAATCTAATTATCCAATTATTTTGAGGAATTTTCGTTTTTCATTTCCTTCAAAAAAAAATATTACACCAAGTTACTACTCTAAGTCTTATAGAAAAATAAACAAAAAACTATGAAATTATTTTCTACATTGAATAATTTATATTTATCGACTCATGTAATTTGATGAGAAATTTTAAATGTGGAATTTTAAAACTTTCGTAGTTTATTTGCACACTAAATGAGAAGGTTTTCTTTTCCAAATTTTTACAAATTACAAAAATATCAACAAAAATTTTTTGTACATATAAGAGATTATATTATAATTTAGAGGAGGAAAGTTTCCTGTCTTATCCGTCCAACTGCTACCCTTAGTATAACGAAATTAGAATTGCAATAAAAGAACAAAAAAAAACCTTTCCTCACACATTAATATTTTAAATTGAAAAACCAATAATTTCAAGAATTTTTTTCCTTCTTTTTCAAAAAGAAACGGAAAATAAGAGGAGATAATAATTGGCATTGTTATGCTAGTAATAAAGTATTATTGCACATTAATTTAATTTAAATTACCTGCTAAATTTTGAAGTAGCATTTAAGTGCTGTAAAAAATCTTTCGCTGTTTTACGATGAAAACGACCAATCGGTCGACGAAACATCACAACGGTTGTTGAAGTAGTGGTAGACGTAGCAGTAGACGTAGCGTCCGCTAATTGTGAATTCTTCATTTTCAAAAGCGTAATTGTCGTCGTATTTTGCTATTGCAAAAATTATGCCACTTTTCTTTATCCAAAAATTCGCTCAGAATATCAAATTGCTAGTGATATGTAGGATAATGAAATGAATATATTTCATAAAAATTTCTCACTAAATTACAAATCTACGTGTTAACGTAACGATTAGCGTACGTATCGTGATCGGTACGTTAACTACAACGAACGATGACGTATGGATAAACAATGCATTCGATGTATTAGCAATAGAAGTGAAGACAACAAGTGAAAATTTATTTCTTCAATGAGATAATAATTGTGGAATATCGGCTGAGATGCAAAGGCATATCCATTAGACAGAAAAAAAAATTAAATTTCAACTTTTTTTTTTTATCCTTCTGCTTTTCTTTCAACTAATGCGTTTTTGTGAGTGGAAAAAAAACGATGTAAAAAAGAATCGCAGCGCATAAACCAGGAAAAGTGGGATGGTATTTTATTTTTGATTAGAATTTTACTCAAATAGAAGGATGAAATTTTAATCAAATACAATAGAGAGAAAGAGAGCGAGAGAGAAAATAATGAGATTTCTTGTGTTTGAGGAAGAGAATAAATCGATCAAAAAACATCCGACAAAAATGAAGAAAGGTTCATGTTGCTAGCTACAACAAAAAAAAAAGTCCCATTTAAAAGTTTACCTTTCACTATGCATTTTCAATTGCTCCTTTTTTTTAATTATTAAAAAGATAAAAACTATGGTAAAAGCAATAAAAAAAATATATTAATCAATAATTTTAACAATTTCACTTTTCCGTCTTAACAATTCAATTAATAACTGCCTTTTTTTTGAAACGTGCAATTAGTTGCACCCTATACATCAATGTTAGTAAATTATTTTACTCTTTTACTCGTAAAAATTACGTGAATTTAACAAATTCACGTAAATTAGCGCCTACACTATAAGAAAGTAATGATTGAGGTAAAATAGAAAAAAGAATCGTTAAATTTAAAAATTAATAATAAATCAAGCGGTCTCTACAGTCAGTTCGTCTCTTCTCTTTTTTGCTTTTGGATAAATTAAACTACAACCTTCTTCTATTCGTCATTTCTACTCATTTCATTTGTCACATTTTTTTTACCGAACAATCTATACTTTGTCTATTCTACCCAATTTATCTAATATTAAAGAAAACATAAAATTACTCTCAAGGATCAAATATATAATCAAATTTAATATCATTTCATTCATTCCATTTTAAACAATTAATTTAATCACAAATGTTGAAATGACTACATGACATTTGATGATTAGTTTTGCTAATCCACTGTTTCCAATACTGAAATTTTCTAGATCACAAAAAATTTTTTCCATCGATTTTCATTGTTTTGCTTTTCTATGAAAAGGAAAAACAAGTTTGAATGGAAGACACACAACGTGTAAAATTGCACATAACACGTAAATCATTATTTGCAATATATGTATTATGCAAATAGCACTTTAAAAAACTAATTATCGACTCACTAAATGAGTGCAACCGGTGGCGAGTGCATTTTTTTTCACTTTCTAAAAGTCACATTCCTTTTTTTTTTCTTCAATTTTTAAAAGTTATTTTATACTCTGGGCACAAGTAATTCTTTACTAACGAGAAAAATGCAATATCTAAATGTGTGATATCATTAATTCTTCTCCTTTTTTTTTAAAAAAATACTATTAATTTTTTAGGATTGCAAAAAGGTTTCTCTCTGCTTCATAGGATGTGCGTGAGTATTATTGAGTAGCTTAATCATAAACAAATAAGTTCAAGAAAAAAACATTTAAAATGAGGAATTAAGGATTAAATAGTGCTCAGCGATTGATTGTATGATAAACGACAGTTAGCTACAGAAATATCACACAAAATGCTGTAACTAAAATAATAAGTAAATTGTGAAATTGTTGAAAACATCTTTCAATAGCAAGCGTTTTTGGCAATTTAAAAAAAAACTCGAAAGAAATTTGAAAATTTTTATTTGTTTTATTTGTAAAGAAACAAATCTAAATCTTTCCATGACCTTGCTAATATCAATGAAAACCATTCAAAGGTAATCGAAGTATCTCAACTGAAGTCATTCAATCTCAAACTATCAATCGTTCACGACCACTTTGAAATTATTCTAACTTTCTTCTTCTCACTAACCGAGAATAGGTCGAGGTCAGATAAAACTGCATAATTGAGGGATAATGGGGAAATTTCTGAATTTTAAAAGAACCTCAGGACAGTTAAATTGTCAATGGTGCAACTGTTTAGAATGGAAATTTCCTCTTCAATTTACGATCAAATTATTTCATGGTATATTCATTTTTTTTTTTACTTTCCTTACAACATTAGATTTCACTTAACATTGCAATCGTTGAATTATTCGACATTTAAAGAGGAACGATTGAAAAAAAATACTAAAAGTTAACTGTTTATTTATTACTGAACTTGTCACTTTTTTTTGAAAAAATTTCCTTTATTTATTTTCTTCACTACCACTACTGCTAGTATAATGATCATTATCATTATCATTAACTATCATTATTGTCATCGTGTCCCATACGTTTGAAATTATCAGTCAGTCGTGATTTGAACGTCGTGTTATCAATGATTTCGCATAGTGCTGATAAAAAAAAAAAGGAAAAAATTGGTTATCATAAAAGATATAACTGTGTGAAAAGATATGCATAAATCATACTAAAAACTGTAAAATAAAAACAAACAAATTTTTTCAATGAAAATAGCACTAAACTTTAGCAATAGTAAGTTTAAGAAAAAAAATTGGAAATTACATGAAAAAGTTTTTTAACAAAATGATGGAAGAAGTAAGAAAAATGAACGGAAATGATTGCTTGCAAGAAAATTTAGACGACAAAAAGTTACGGTAAAATTTGAAACCAATTGAAATGACAAAAGATGGAAGAGAAGAAGGGAGATGGAAGAGATGAATAATGCAATTTTGAAATTAAAACCTTGAGAAGATGGAAAAATGATTTACATCAACCTCAAATTTTGCAATAAGCATGCATAAATCATTTCCATGCATGCATTTCACACACACACACACACACACACACACACACACACACACACACACAAACACACAGAAACACACACAAACGCACATGCACATGCATACACATATGCATACACACACACCCACACGCACACACACACACACACACACACACACACACACCTGTGAAGAAAATTCACTTCCCTTTCATGATAACATAATTTGAATGAGAGAAGAGGCTAACAATCCCATAATTACTACCATTTACCACCACCGTCCATCCGTCCACTCCTTCTTCATTCCTCTGTTCGGTCCAAAAAAAAGAAAAGGAAAATTGAAAAACGGACATCCGCAATGATGAGGAGGAAAATTGACGGATGAGAGAGATGATAATGATGAGGAGGACGAGTAAGTGAGCAGTGACAGAGTGACAGATAGCAAAAAAAACGAAGAAAGATGCCCTTGAAATTAATACAATTCAAACTTCCTTACCTAAAAATGATTACTTTTCATTCTTTTTTTCCCTTCTCCTTATATTTTCCCATTCTCTGTCATTTTCTGCGGTAAAAAAGAAGGAGGCAAAATAAAGGAAATGGAAGGCTTTTTTTTTCTTTGCTTTTTAATTTTTTTTTTTTTTGTATTTCAGGAAAGGAAAGAAAAGATAATTAGTTAGTTGTAATAAAAAAGAAGCTATTTAATAATTTTAGTCCATTCACTACAATTTATAAAATATGCAGGTGTGAGTTTTTTTTTGTGAAATTTTTTTTTGCTTCTCTTTCTTTGCTAGAGGAATTTTTGCTTGTGCGGGCACTTCTTTATTTCAGTTTTTTTATTTGCATAGAATCCTGACTATTTCAGGCTACTTT